>CAJQZJ010000953.1:1414446-1499938 GCA_907164525.1 Lophiomys imhausi
TTTTTTTTCATATCAAAATATGTACTATAGAGTCTAACAATGATATAATGGATATCACCAGAATAATTGTGGTGGTTTGAATAGGTTTGGCCAGAAAGACTCATATGCTTAATGCTGGGCCCATAGGAAATGGCACTATTAGGAGGTGTGCCCTTGTTGGAATAGGTGTGGGCTTCTTGGAGGAAGGTTTTCACTGTGTGGGTGGACTTTGAGGTCGCCTCTTATGCTTAGGCTCTGACCAGTGCAGATGTTAGTTTCTTCTTTGCTGCCTGAAGAAGACAGCTTCTGCTGCCTGCAGATCAAGATGTAGAATTCTTTCCTCCAGAACCACGTCTGCCTGTTTACTGTCTTTCTTCCTGCCATGATGATAATGGACTAAACCTCTGAAACTGTGAGTAAGCTCCAATTAAATGATTTCCTTTATAAGAATTGCCTTGGTCATGGTTTCTTTTCATAGCAATAAAACCCTAACTAAGGCAGTAATGATCCAAAAAAGAATTTGAACTGGTGATAGAAATAGGATTTGCTTAAAGCAGAGGGATATCAATACAATAAAAACTACCATGTATGATGTTTTAGGGTATGTTTGTAATCAAAATGAAGATCATTAAGTAATATCCAAACACTTGATAAACTTTTTGTTTCTATGGTTCAATTTAATAAGGAAATATGGAAGAACATGCTGGTAAAATTATATGATTCCTTTCTCAATCAGGACTCTATTATGAAAATTGTTTGCCATATTCATCATATTACTTGAAATCTTTTTTCCTGACTTGATGTAATGCTAAAGCAAAGTAGTGAGTAAACAAGATTTCAAACCAGGCAAGGTGTCCAAAGAAAACTTACAACTCTGCTGCTTTGTGACAAAGTTTAAAATTTTTTGATTGAAAAGGACATGTATTCACTTAATTTAGAAAAAAATATGTATTCTAGATTAAAAGCATGCACACATTTAAAAACAACTCATTTGCTCTGTCCCCAAAGAAACCTAAATTATCTGAGAGAAACAGATTCAGGATATGTATTTCAGTTTTGTTGTCACTGTGCTACAATACCTGACATGAGCACCTCAAAATCAGGAAAGATTTTGTTCACTATGTCAGAAGTTTTATTCCATTATGTTGGAATGAGATAGTGGAATGTTTTCCATCCTAACAGCCAGCAAGCAAAGGAGAAAATATACAGTAAAGCTGAGGGCATTACACTCCTTAATGACACATTCCCATTTTCTTCCATCTAGCAGGACCCATCGTAAGTAGTTCCCCTGCCTTCCAATGTTCTATTCAAAATTTGAATACCTCAATATATTAAACTGTTCATTAGATCTAGTCATATGATCTAACCATATATGAAACTACACTCACAGCCATACCCAGAAATGTATTTTCTCATACTCTGGATACTTTCCAGTCTAATCAAGTTTTCAACAAGATCACTCACCACATATAAATACACATTTCACTTATAAAGTATGGGTGCATGGTATTTCAACATTCTCCATTCTAGTCTTGCAAAGCACAAAATTTAAATCTATTATTTCTTCCAAAGTTAGAAAATATTGAGTACTTATGAAGTTTGGATGTAGCTCATCCTCCAAATAAATATTCAAGTGTTGCAAGCTGATTGATTCCCATTGTGGGAGATAGGGCTTCTGAACTAATCACTGCTTGTTATAAAAAAAAAAAAAGTGGGTTAGAGAAAGCCGCCCTGTATTTGTTACCAGGAGAGGGAGTTACTCTGAAGTGGATTTGGCTTTCCTGGCTCACTCACTCGCTCTTCTCTTACCATATGCCCTCCCATATATGCATGTATTAGCTAAACTCTAACCTATGTCCTCTCCCCTGTGATACTATCCATTATGTTATGACAGAGTGCCAAGAAACTCTCAGAAGACACTGATGCTGTGCTACTGAGATTTTCTTTGATTTACATGTTACCTTTTCAAAGAAATTTTATTAAAATTATCAAAAGCAGACTAAGATAGGTACATATGGAAAAGAATAGTTGTTGAGGTAAAGGAAAGAACAGATTATTCATGTGATAGAACAAAAGCTGTATTAGATTAAGAACTTGAAAATGACATACAGAAACAATGATACCATCTCCTGCTTCAAAATTATATGGGATCCATTATAGAATGGAGACATACATTTCTGAGACAATTTCTGCTTTAGAAATCTGGCATGGTACAAGTGAAGTATGTTAATTTTTCTCCAGAAAATGCAGGAGGTTGTTTTTCTGATAACGGTTAAACAAAGCACTAATCTGTGAATATAACAGAATATCATTCATTTTTATCACTACTTTAAAAAAAAGACAAAACTGGTTCAGTAGATTATCTAAATGTCCACTTTTTCTCAGTGAAATCTGTTAGTGCTCAGAATAATGGTAAATTGAAAATGCCCAGTGAGGTCAATCAGAATGTATTCACAGGTGTCAATAACTTCTAACGTTTAGGATTCTTCATCCTAAAAGAAACTTTTGTTTCAAAACCAAGAGACTATAGTATAAAAAAAGCACTTGTATTTGATCTTTATTTATATGTCCTAACACGGAGATAACTTAAGTTCTTTAATTCTCCTGAGTGGTAGAAATCTTTTTCATTATTTATAGCAAGCTCTTTTTTTTTAGCATAACTGAATTAATGTTGAGGAAGTAATTCTTGGTGGTCCTTAGACAGCTTTGGAATGGGGCTTAGTTTCCAGGGAAACCAAATATTTGATTAAAGTGTTAGAACCTTCAAGTGCAGCCTAACACTCACCTCTAGGAAAAGGAAAAGGAGTAGGGATTTGAATTCAATCACCAATGACTAATGATTTAATCAATCATGCTGACATCAAGAAATTTCATTAAATATTTTAAACAATGTCATTCAAGATTATTCTGGATTGGTTATATCTTTGGAGTGTGAGGAGAATCACAAGGGTATGAACTATCTGCAATCTTTAACCTCTTACCTCCAAACCTTGATTGCACATATTTTTTCTATTTATTCATACTTCATTTATAATCTTTAAAATAGTATATTTAGTAGTTAGAATTTTTTGAATTATCTAAGTCTATTATAAAAAGTAATGGTGAAGTGTAAAGATCCTTGAATTTACATCTTATTTTTCAGAAGTTCAAGTACACTCTCAAGACCTTTTGATTGATATCTCAAGTAAGGGTACTCTTAGAGGCCTTAATCCTTAATTTATGAAATTAATGTAATATCTAACTTCCTAATTACTATCAGAATTGAATGGATTTTTTTCTTTAGCTTATAGGCTTTCTTCTAAACTTGGGTGCCTAGTGGTGGTTCAATAGATTTTTGAAAGACATATTTTTTTATTGAGAATTGTTGAACTGACAGTGTACTTGGTATACAGTGTAACTGGATATTTCTATTTCCCTCAAATAAATACATTGAAACATGAATACTCACTGTGAGAGTACTTAGAAGTTGGAACTTGAAAGATGTAATTAAGGTTAGATGAAGTGGAGAAGGTAGAAGGATCATGGTAGGAACTAATTCTTTTCAAAGAATCCAAGGTACCAGAAATTTCTCTTGATGCCTGTGCAAAGTAAGAAACAAAAAAAAGGGACTTTATAAAGAAAGTGATCATACTATCCGTCTAACCTCAAGGTTTTATTAAGAATTTCAAATTTGTTGTATAATTTTGTTTGTCTTATTTTGTTATGGCAGGCAGTCAAACTTATCAATACAATGTCTTGAAAAAGAAAACATTACACAGGTAATCACTGTGAGGCACTTCTGTACTTTGGAGAAAAAGTACTTGAGTATGAACCATGGAGCTGAAACAAAAGTGGTCTTGGTTATCATTGTGAGAGCTTTCTGTCATTCATTGCAAGGGCATTTCTGAAGTTTGAAACAGACCAGTTGATCAATGGAATCAAATTGAAGATCTAAAAGTAAAACCACACACCTATGGTCACTTAATTCTTGACAAAAAAGGCAAAACCGTACAGTGGGAAAAGGACAGAATCTTCAACAAATAGTGCTGGTCAAACTGAGTGTCAAAATATAAAATAATACAAATAGACCCATACTTATCACCTTGCACAGAAGTCCAAGTGGATCAAAGACCTTAACATAAAGCCTGATACACTAAATCTAATAGAGGAGAAAGTGGGGAAAAGCCTCAAACTCATTGGCACAGGTGACAACTTCCTGAATAAAACACCAATAGTTCAGGCACTAAGACCAACAACCAATAAATGGGACCTCGTGAAACTGAAAAGCTTCTGCAAGGCAATGGACACTGTCATTCGAACAAAACAGCAACCTACAGATTGGGAAAAGATCTTTACCAACCCCCATCCAACAGAGGGCTAATATCCATAATTTATAAAGAACTCAAGAAATTAAATGCAAAGAAAACAAATAATCCAATTAAAAATGGGGAACAAAGCTATACTGAGAATTCACAAAAGAGAAATCTCTAATGGCTGAGAGACACTTGAAGAAATGTTCAACATCCTTAATCATCAGAGAAATGCAACTCAAGAAGACTCTGAGATTCCATCTCACATCTGTTAGAATGGCTAAGATCAAAAATTTAAGTGACAGCACATGCTGGCGAGGTTGTGGAGAAAGAGGAACACTCCTCCATTGCTGGTGGGAATGCAAACTTGTAAAACCACTATGGAAATCAGTCTGGTTATATCTTAGAAAACTTGGACTAGCTCTACCTCAAGACCCAGCCATACCACTCGTGGGTATACATCCAAATGTTTCCTCACCAAACCACAAAGACATCTCCTCATCTATGTTCATAGCAGCTTCCTTTGTAATAGCTAGAATCTGGAAACAACCCAGATGTCCCTCAAATGAGGAATGGATTAAAAAAAAACTGTGATGATGACTCAGAAGTCAGAAGTTTCAAACATGGCATTTGGAATCATATCTTAAAAATATCCACAATACTTGTGAAAATTATGTATGTATGGATGAGGAACAATTTAAAGTAGTAGGAAAGGAAGCAGCAGAAAACAGTTCTAGTTTGTCTCATTAACTTCCTTCCTCTAAATGTGTCTTTAGAAAGGGAAATTCAAGGAATTTGTGGGAAAGTTTCTGGTCATAATGGCATGGATGATTACATTGTGCAGTACAAACTGTTTAGATTCTTTTAAGTGAACATGCTTCAGAGAACACCATTTACCAAGAATGTCTAAGTGTCATAACTTCAGAGCTTATTTGCAAAACTCTGAAAGACTTCTAGCCAATGATTAAGCATAATGGAGGAAGGAGAGTCAGACCGCTTCTGCTTGATATTGCAATCCTCTAATGACTAATCCTTTTTCAGAACTTGTCTAAGCCAGTCTTCTTTCTTTCCCAATATGCTTTTACAGCAGTTACTCTTGCATTCTAAATTGAAGGCTCATCCCACAATACCTACTCCCTTTTCTTTTCATCCTTCATAAATATTCTCCAGAATTAATATTTTATGAAACTAATTCTATTTTGGTAGCAGTTTTTTAGGATAATAAAATTAATACTTTCCAGTGGTGTTAGTCCCTCACAACAGGGAAAAGAAAAGTCACTTTTAAGTGTATGTAAACATTTTCCATATTTTTATGACACTGCTTTTGCATAGATATTCTTTTTTGTATTTTCTCATGTATATGCATCTTTTTATTGCTTGTTAACTTGTGGACATGAAAAAAATACCAATACTGAGTTTATGAAAGCATTTTTAGTACAATAATTTAACATTAATTTAGACTATACAGATTTTACATGTGACAAGTTTTTGAGTGATGAAACTTTATAGAGAGTTAGTGTTCCAAACACTGCTCACATACTTGATGTTGAAGGATAGATATGGGAGGTAACTACAAGAGAATGTTGTTATTAAACTGAACATCAATGAAATATGCTATAATTTGTAGCATACATTAAATTGGAATTCAGGAAATTAATGACTTTACAACTTAAGTAGAGTTACTGACTTCGGGCATAAGAAGCTGTTTTGCTGCTGTTATATAGGACAAGCAAGCTAGATATCATGTGAATGCAGTTATCCATGGACAGTGAAAAATTCCAGAAATTTGCATCTCCTGGCTTTTAAGTTGCTGAAAGCATCCTAGTCCATAAGACTGTATGTAATAAATGTAGCTATGCAGTACCCAGAATTTGGAATTGCAATTTTGAAATTCCAGGTAATTTTAACTTTGATTTTTTTCCCTTAAAGTTGTATATTTCAGAATCTGTGTATTTTTTCATTTTGGCTAACTTCCCATTCTCTCAGAATGGTTTCTAAGCTGCTACTTCCCTACTATCAATTCCTTAGGCTCTTCTTATTCTTGTGGAAAACCCCATGCCACTTCAGTCTTCTCCTTTGAATAATGATCGAATTGCATTTGTCCTTCATTCCTGTTAGAAGAGATATGGTTATAATGGGTACATACTTAATACGGTAATAATTGGTTTAATAATTATATGCAAAATCAACCACTTTTAAGCTTCTTGGTTATATTTACCACACTGTAGCTAGTGTGAAATTAGTAATTATTCGGAGACTGTCTATTCATCCTGTGCTATGATTGCCAATTTTGAAATGCGGAGATGGACATCACAACTCCAATGTGCTCTTGCAGTTTTCCATTTTTGTGTTCCATAAATTATGTAGCTACCTTTAAAGTGGGAGAATAAGAGATGACATGATTTCCTGATATTGAGGGAAAAGAGGTAGTGTGAAGAGCTTGAGGAAAGTATATTCATGTTACAAAGAGGCACTTAAGATCCCTTGAAAAAGAAAACAGCCAACCAATCCTCCCTTAAAGGGGCTCTGTATTGTGAAAATATATGTGAAAAAGATAAGGAAAGAAGGCACCATGGACAGTAACACTCACTTGGGATGAATTTTCAATGGCATCACTCATTCATAAAAATACCACTGTCAATTATTTCAAATGTGACCAGTCACCTATAACACCTCTGCTCAGAAGGTAAATACTATGAAATGTGAAAAATAGGTTTTGAATATATTTCAAAAAATTCTAGAAGCCTAAAATGTCAGATGCTATATGAAAATTATTGAAACAAACTATTTTTAGTCCTATATTGTAAAGCCAGTTTGTATTAGAGACAAGGACTACTTGATAATTTTCATGGGAGCTCATCAGTGTGGGTACAGGATAGAAAAATTAAATAGATGTCTTGGCCAAAGGTGATATATGACCAGGGACTTGTAGTGTACACAAAGGGGATGTGCACTAAAGTACTGGCCAAATCATAATTGTAGTTAGATTTAAAGTATCCTAGACTAGATTGGAAGGAATTGAAGCAAAAAATAGAAATAATGGCATTGAGCCCAAGCATGAGATGTAGAGCCAAGTTCTATTATGCATCCAAAAGAAAATGAAGTTGACTGAAATAGATGATACCCGAAATGTAAGTTATGTAATAAAAACAGCTATCTACATAAATAGTAAAATAACTATTGATGTCAGATATAGAAGTCTGAAGGAGCTGCCAAAATCTATACTAGAAGAGGAGGAATAAAATTGATGCTAAGTGTGTGCAGAGCAGTAAAATATTAGAAATGTTAAAGAAAAAAGTTCATTTTTTACTAAAGGTAGTGGAGTTATATTTCAAATAAGCACTGAAATGACTTGATCATAGGGAATAATCTCTCTGTTTCAGTTTGATGGTGATTTTGGATTCATAAAAATAATTTGGAAATGTTTCTTCAGTTTTTTATGAAATAGTTTGAGGAGTATTGGTGTTAATTCTTTGAAAATCTGTTAAAATTCTGCTCTTAGTACGTATGTTCCATAGGCTTTTATTTTACTCGGGCCATTTTTAATTACTGTTTTTATCTCATTGGGCATTATGTGTGTATTTAAATTATTTAATCCATCTTCATATAGCTTTGGTAAGTCATATATATATATATAAATTTATCCATTCAGTGCAATTTTTATCTACAGATTATAGACTTGTAGGTATATATTTCTGTAAAATCAAGAAAAGTATAAAGATCATTAGGATGTAAAATATATGATATATTATTATATTATTTTCATCACTACATAGACATTGTTCTTTCAATTTAAACAAAAAGACTAAGATATATTTTCTTGTAAATGGAAAATACATTCTTAGAGCTTTATGATCACATTTCTAATTCTTGAAGTCTTAGTTCAAATATATACTCACATGAATCTTCCCTGTCATTTTTAGGAAAGTTCTCCATTTGACTCTAAATATATTCATTAAAAAACCTGTCCATCTCATTTTGAGCATATAATTCTAATTTATAATTAACATATTCATTTAAATATGCATACATTTTTATATGCTCCACTACAATATAAATTTGTAGATAGTCGTTTTGGCTTGTTTTTAACTGTACCAATATTGTGTAGAAACACAAGAAATGATCTATTAAATGTTTGATGAAAGTATGAAAATGATGTTTTTGTATTTGTTATCTTTTTTATATAAGAAGTATATTAATAATTAAAATAATCATCATTAATATTCCTAGATTTAGTAGATATTATTTACTGTTTGGGCTTCAACTTTTATCAATTGAATATCACTCATTTCAAATTACCATTCATAAAATGTGAACACTTTGCATTTTAAACTTTTTTAAATTTAATTTTAATTTAAGGCATGTACTGAAACTCTATCAACTTAGGTACAGCAAAAATCTGTCACTTTACATCAAGTCACTGAAGATTTGTCATGTGCTTTCCCCTAACTGTAACAATAATGCATAGTTTTCAAAAAGTATATGTTGTGGGCTAGAGAGATTGCTCAGTGGTTAACAACCATGGTTGCTCTTCTAGAGCACTCAGGTTCTATTCCCAGAACTAACATGGCAGCTCACAACTATTTGTAACTCCATTTCTAAGTGATCTGATGCCCTCTTCTAGCCTCCATGGGTACCAGGTAACCATGCAGACAAAACACTCATACATACACAAAATATATAAAAATCAGTATCTTACTAATCTTTTCAAAATATTTAATCTTATCATAACAAGAGAAACTCATTGAAATTAATTTTCCCTGATAAATGTTTCAAATTAATTACTTTAAAAACTCTTTAACACCTTTAAAATAAACTGGACAAAATAATCAATCAGAAGAAGAAGAACCTAGGACCAGTCCATGCATGTTCTTTGGTTGGTGGTTCATTCTCTATGAGCCCCCCTGTGTTTGAATTAAATGGCTATGTGGGTATTCTTGCGGTGTTCTTGACCCCTCCAGTGGATCCCCTAACAATTGAAGTGGTCTTGCTCTGACTTGGATGCTGTCGACTCCCTCAGGATCTCATTTTCCTAGCAGACTTGCCTTCTCTAGCCTCAATGGAGGAGGAGGCAATTAGTAGGGATGTGAGTTGATGTGAAAGAGTGGGTTGGTACTGGGATACTGGGCAGGTGTATGGGGGAAATGGGTGTGGGAATGGGACTAGGAGGAGAGGAGGGAGAGTGGTGGCAATTGGGATGGAAATAAACAAATAGAAAGAGAGAGAGATAAAAGAAAGAAAGAGAAAGAAAGAAAGAAAGAAAGAAAGAAAGAAAGAAAGAAAAAGAAAAGAAAGAAAGACAGACAGACAGAAAGAAAGAACCAAAGAAAATCATTCCTCTGAGGACACACAAGGCAGTCCAGCTAGGGTATCACAAACAGGGAACAGAGTCCATGTCAGTGATGCAAATTGAATAAGTAAGTAAGTAAGTAAGTAAATAAATAAATAAATAGAAAAAGCACTCTGATACCTGATTATTATCAAAGCAGCAAGAGAAAGAAATGCTATATATTTGTAGAGTAGAGGAGGTGGGGAGGATCTGGGAGGTGTTTGGAGAGGGGAAATTCTAATCAGAATATATTATATTAAAATATTTGTTTTTGATAAAAGAAAAAGAAATGAATAAATAAATTGGTCACTGATATTCATAATCACCTTGCAGCTTGACATTTGGAAGACCAACCATAACAACATAAACCAAAAAGCAAAGCAAATAAGAACAACAACAAAACAATTTAGGGGTCCAAACATGTGGTACAATACTTTTCCTGGGTAAATGAGAACAAATTTCTCTTTGTTCCAGATAGGTCACCAACAACAGAACAAATATAAAAATCCTCCCCATTTTTAGCTTTGTAGTCCTGTGAGATTAATAGCATTATTTATAGAACCCATGGAATGAGGCATTTACAAGAACATGGACGAATGTAAGGCAACTGCACCACAGAAAAGTCCACTTTAACATTGATGACAGGTGGTAATTCAGAAAAAAAACTCCATTCTTGGTGCTCCCAGCATGACTTGTAGGTAACTTGGCTAGTCAATGGGTCTACTGAAAAAGCCTGGCAAACTGAATTTTATCCTTGGAACCTAAGTGATGATGGAGAAAGTGAATGACCTACACAAAGTTCTCTGATCTACACATGTCTACTATGTCATGTGTGTGTGACTCCCAATACAAAACAAGCCCACACACTTAAAATAATACTACTTTAAACATATAAATACCTTGTCTCCACTATTTTTAACATTTCAGGTGACATCATTATGTAGCAAATAAAATCTCTCTTCTAAACTATATTTTAGAAGAACTCAATGTATATTTTTCAGTTTCACAAGCACTTTTACTATACTACTTTGTTTAGTTTTCACCTCTGGCTTTCCCTTTTCTATAATCCCTTGTCATTTTTTTTCAATTGATTTATTAATATCTAGTATTTTAAAAAACTTATTCATTAATTATGTTTACAATGTTCTGCTTGCATATGGTCTGTATGACAGAAGAAGACAAAAGATCACTTTATGAATGGATATGAGCCACCACAGGGTTGCTGGAAAATGAACTCAGGACTTCTGGAAGAGCAACCAGTGCTCTTTTTTTCCCTTCCAGTTTTTTTTGTTTGTTTATTTATTTATTACTTCAAGTTACATCTCCATCACAATGACCTCCTTCCACCCCTCCAGGTTCCACCTTCCCACCCTCTCCTCCTTCTCCCACCCATCTCACTCCCCTGATGTGGAATGTCCCTGTATATCAGCCCCTCTCAGTTGAACAGTCATATGAAGGCTAAGTAAGAGCTTCCTCTTGCACTGGAGGCTTACATGGTAATACCCCTATGGCAAATTGTCCCATTAATAGGAAACAAAGTCTATGTTCCTGATCCTTTAAGTGTGTTAGTTGTAGGATAGTTATCCTGTACTATATGGCTAGAATCCAATTATAAGTGAGTAGATGCCATGTGCATTTTTCTGAGTCTGGGTTAGCTCACTTGGGATGAGCTTTTCTAGTTCCATCCATTTGGCTGTGAACTGCATGATTTCCTTGTTTCTGATAGCTAAGTAGTATTCCATTGTGTAAATGTACCACAAATTTTTCATCCATTCGTCAGTTGAGGGACATCTGGGTTGTTTCCAGTTTCTAGTGATTACAAATGAGGCTACTATAAAGATAGATGAGGATATGCCCTTTTGGTTTGGTGAGGAATCATTTGGGTGTATACCCAGAAGTGGTATGGCTGGGTCTTGAGGTAGGGTTATTCCATGTTTTCTATTATATCACCAGACTGATTTCCATAGTGGTTTTACAAGTTTGCATTCCCACCAGCAGTGGAGGAGTATTCCCCTTTCTCCACAGCCTCGCCAGCATGTGCTGTTATTTGAGTTTTTGATCTTAGCCATTCTGACAGGTGTGAGATGTAATCTCAGAATCGTCTTGAGTTGCATTTCTATGATGATTAAGGATGTTGAACATTTCTTTGAGTGTCTCCCTGCTATTAGATATTTCTCCTTTGTGAATTCTTGGTTTAGCTCTGTTTCCCATTTTTTGATTGGATTATTTGGTTTCTTGGTGTTTAATTTCTTTAGTTCTTTATAAATTATGGATATTACCCCTCTGTTGTAAGTGGGGTTGGCAAAGATCTTTTTCCAATCTGTAGGTTGCCTTTTTGTTCCAATGACAGTGTCCTTTGCCTTACAGAAGCTTGTCAGTTTCATGAGGTCCCATTTATTTTGGTCTTAGAGCCTGAGCTATTGGTGTTCTGTTCAGGAAGTTGTCTCCTGTGCCAATGAGTTCAAGGCTTTTCTCCACTTCCTCTTCTATTAGATTTAGTGTGTTGTGCTTTAAGTTAAGGTTTTGATCCATTTGGACTTGTTTTGTGCAGGGTCATAAGTATGGGTCTAATTTCATTCTTTTACATGTTGACATCCAGTTAGACCAGGACCACTTGCTGAAGATGCTGTCCTTTTTCCATTGTACAGTTTTGGCTTCTTTGTCAAACATTAAGTGACCATAGGTGTGTGGGTTCATTTCTGGGTCTTCAATTCAATTTCATTGATCCACTAGTCTGTTCCTATACCAGTACCATGGTGTTTTTATTACTATTGCTCTGCAGTATATCTTGAAATCTGGGATGGTGATACCTCCAGATTTTTTTTATTGTACAGGGTTGATTTAGCTGAGAAATAAATTAGGGAAACAACACCCTTTACAATAGCCATAAACAATATAAAATACCTTGGGGTAACTCTAACCTAGCAAGCGAAAGACCTGTATGGCAAGAACTTCAAGTCCTTGAAGAAAGAAATTGAAGGGGACATCAGAAGATGGAAAGATCTTCCATGCTCATGGATAGGTAGGATCAACATAATAAAAATGGCCATCCTGCCAAAAGCAATATATAGATTCAATGCAATTCCTATCAAAATACCAACACTATTCTTTATAGACCTGAAAAAAACAATTCTCCACTTCATATGGAATAACAGAAAATCCAGAATAGCTAAAGCAACCAGTGCTCTTAACCACTGAGCCATCCTGCCAGTATCTAGTGTTAATCATTACAACTATGACAATAATTATAACACTAACTAAAAATGCTTTATATTATCTCATTTAATACTCATAACAATCCTATACTGTGGAAAACATTATCAATATTTTACAAATAAAAACTGTATGACAAACAGAGTTTGAGTAAATTATCAAGGTTGTCATATTGTTATTACAAGTGACTAGAATAATACTATTGACAGGTAAACTTATTTGAACTATTAACAATCAGAAACTAAAGTGTCTAGAAATTAGAGTCAGTGGGAAAACATTAAGTTTACTAAAAATCAGACTTATAGTTTTACTATACTTTATATGTCCTATTTAATATTTTACTATTAATGCTAAATATCATACTATTTTGCTTTTGTTTCCAGTTCTTTCTTGATAAAGTAAATGTTATTATGAATTATAAGATGCATAAAACATATCATATATATATAGAGAGAGAGATATGAGTGTGTGTGTATCCTGATAACATATGCTTTGTTTATTATATTCAGATACAGAAATCAATGTAGTTCCAGCAAATATTCTTATACAGTATTTTGTGAACTTCTCTTTCAGATAAAAAACTTGTATACATTAAATATATCTTCAAATAAAGTATTATAACAAAAGCCTTTGTTTATTGTAAAATGCTCAGGATAGTGCTAAGCAGGATATGTTGTATTTACTTTGGCTATCATAATAGAATATCATATGTGATATGATATGAACTAAAGAAAGTTAACTTCCCACATTGGTTCATGAGGAATTGTTTGGAAGAAAAAAGTTTAGTGAGAATTAAAAGGGGAAAATGATGATAATTTAGGGAGCAAATATGATCAATAAAGTTCTTTGTGTAGGGTTGAGACACATTTCCTGTGTCACTTGACATGTACATTGTTGTCCTTCTTCAGCTCATGTTGGGGTGGTCATGTTAGTGAGATTCCATGGTTATAACTTTATATATATATGAACCACATCAACAACCAGCATGGCACAAAAACCTTAATGATGCCACTCGAAACTTGGCAATAACAAATAGCCCCCTAGTTGAATGGTACACATGCTCAACAAGAGGAAAACCACACCTCTTTTTGGAAACTTAGGTGACTACCCAGTGCTACTGAAGTCATCATTATTGGAAGATAACCTATGACCACTACATCACTAAACCAGCATAATCTCTAAAAACAACCTATAAATATTTGTCTTTATAACCACAGATAAATACAGTCTTCACCTCTCATCAAAGATGCCTTGCAACAGAGTCCACCACAGAAAAGGATAACCAGTGCAAATTCATCATTGTGGATCCCAGTGCCAGTGGATATATCTGAAAAACTCTTGAATTTAAGACTTAGGGAACATTGAGGAAAATGGGGCAGAATTATAATGTTGTAAGAACCAAAGCATCAAGGAGTTTGCTATGAAATTTTACCTCTTGGCAACATTAGAACTTACACCCATAAATTCTCACCAACGTGACTGCCAAAACATGAGCTGAACTAGGAGGATACCCATGAACAAGCCAAACTGCACAGGGAAAAGTCTAAAAGAGCTCGACCCTGCACTATAGGTTGTAAGGGGAGTTAGATTAATGTAAATTAGATTTAGTGAATATATAGGGGCTTCTGATACAGTTTATTAATAGGGGGCATGAAGATCAGCCTGGATGTGGGCACTTGGCATAGCAGCATATGGACTAAAAACAAGGTTTATCGCCTGGCATTGTTTTCAGCTGCTAAAAGCCTTACAAAGTGGGCAGAGTCCAGATTAGGCTGAAGCTAGGTGAAACAAGGAGAGACCTTATCTAAGGACAAAGTGGGTGGAGCCCAAGAGTTCCCATACCAGAGAGTTCCAATGTTACAGACCACGAGATGCAAGGCGACTTGTATCATATGATGGAGAAAGTGCTGGTGGACCGAAAAGCTGATCTCAAACAGAGCTGAAAAAAATACAGTCAGCTCTCCCTGAGGCACAAAGAAGCTGGTGAGCACAGAAGGCCTCAGCAAAGCAGCAAAAGGCCAAGGACTAAACCCTGTGGCACATTTTTTCCTAGAGTGGTTTGACCAGTTCAAACAACAGCCTGAATAGAACTGTGGCCAGCCCCAAAGACTGAGGCATAGTGGCTGAGTGGCTAAGACAAACTGAATAACTTGGCTTATGGACAGCTGAGGTGTTCCAGAGAGAAGAAAGCCTCAAGCCTCATTAAGTGAAGCTACCATAGCCAGATTTTTGAGATGTTCCTTCTAATGGTTAGGATTAGTTGTTAGATAATGGTTGTTATAGTTATTAATAGATTTAGTTGTTAGGTAATAGGGATTATAGTCATTAATAGGGCTAGCAGTTAGGTAATAAGTGTTTATATTTGTTATAAGTACCTATTGTTATCAATAAATATATTGGATAATTAAAACTTTCATTTTCAATAGGCAACTATACTTATATGAACTGTGAAAAAATTAAAAAGAAATGTTCCACCATTTAACTTATAACTTATTTTAACTTTAACTTATAAACTTCTGCATTGTTCTTTCCAATTCTCCTTTTAAAACAAAAATGACTATCCTGTGACTTTTTAACCATTCTGCTTGTGAAACACCTAAACGATTATCTACAAAGGAAAAAAAGTAATGAAATACAGATGAAATTTTGTGGAAACGTGAGTTCAGGAAATATTTTTTTAAACAGCACACCAGAGTTAAGGATGGTGCTGACAATATAACATTCTAATTGCTTTATATAAAAATCAAATTTAAAGGAGAGTAGTGGTTATTAGTTCTCCTTCAATAAACATTACTTCACTATCACTTAGTATTTATCTAGGTTTCCAGAACCAGACATGGTTTCTTTCTTCTTGAGAAACTCTTATGTCCAACTGAAGAGCTCTTGGTGACTGCTAAGGTATGAATGGCACCTTAGGGTTTTCATGCCAAGCTGGTTGTTGATGAAGTTCATAGGGTTCATTGCTGAGTAGGGCTGTTGGTTGCTTCCCCAGTTTGTTCATTTGCATGGAGCCTTAGTGCTAGTTTTTTCTTAGTATGTACTTTGTACTATGTCTTCTAAATCAATAAAATAAACATCTTAAATTTGATTATAAGTTTGAAGATCTGTTCTTTGTACTACTTACAAGTTCAGTTTACTGTACATGACAAATACTTAAAATATGTCTATAAATGGATGTTCCAAGAAGAATTATTAAATGAAACTAAATACACATCAAATATTTATCTTTACTACAAATATATTAAGTAAAACTGCAAGAATTATCCTTTTGCCTAGATTGTTATACTATCTTTTGTCTACCTAAAATATGACTCTGTTTGAAGACATAAGCCAAGTATTTTTTCATATCTAAAATATTTACCTGAATTAATTGTTCACTGCCAGAAGAAAAACACCTAAGAGAACCTATGAGGTGGAAACTTATTCTTGAAATATCAGTTCATGTTCATTAAGAGCTATTATGTTGGGTTTCTGTACAGCAGTACAGCATAGAAGAAAACAATTATTCACCCCTGAGCATCAAGGCAGAAAAATTGATGGCAGAGAAGCCTCACAATATACCTTTTAAGGCCATACTCTAGTGCCCTACCTTCCTCTCCTTAGTCCTCAAATTTTAAGGGTTGTACTACATTTCAGCACAGGCTTTCAATAAAGTTTTTGCAAATTGTCTTTTGGAAATATTCTAGATTCAAACTATAGTCTTAGTGTATATATTACCACGTCATTGCAAATATTTTATTTTATTATCACTATGGAACACATTTGGTTCCATAGCTGGTTGTAATTGTCAAAGACACAGGAAATTATTATTCATAGTATGATTTTCAACATGTAACTGAGTTTCTGTTGTGGTAGGTGTTAATTATTTTATTGAAATAAATTGTTATGAAAGAAAGAAAAAAGAAAATTTAATATTCTTCTGCAGAAAAAGATAAGTCTGTTTACATTGCAAATTAATTTTTCTTCATCATAATATGCTAGCTTATGATGACTGTTGTAAATTTTACCTTATCTGTTTTTCCTTGAAGTTAAGATTTCTAAAATTATTTTGCAATTATTACTGAATTTTAAAGATACATTCAATAGTTTATTATAGAAACAGATGCTGAATATTCTCTTTCAATGACAATAAAGGAGAGAGATCATAGGTCAGTATCTGTCCTATGGTTTCACTGAATAGGTAGAGAAGCAAGGGAAGTAGTATTGGAAAGGGTTATCTTCATAAGGTTTTAAATTATTAGTATATATTTCAAGCATCATTTTCATTCATTATTAACTTTGCATCCCAATAGCAACCCTCCCTGCATCCTCTCCTCATAGTTATCCCCTCCCTTGGAACAGGGGCTGTCTCAGACATGAACTCTTATGGCCTGCCTTTGGAACTCTTTCCCCTAGCTGGGCTGCCTTGTCTGGCCTCAGTGGAAGAGAGGATGCACTTAGTCCTGATTCAACTTGTTGTGCCAGGGAAGGTTGCAGTTGGGAGGGGTGTGAGGGGTGGGTTCTCCTTCTCAAACGTCATTTTTAAAACACATACATTTTCTAATACTATGCCACTTTGATACTAAGAAAACAGAGAAAACGTGTGTACTTATATAAAAGACTAATTCGATCATTTTCTACAAAAATACACACTTAGAAAGTCTTTACTTATGTCTAAGTGCTGTATATGTTTTTGTCAATTTTTTGAAAACATTTTTACATCTATAATGTCCTTTGACCATACTTGTTCCTTCCATTCCATTTCAAAGCCTTCCAAACATTTGCAAAACATACCTTTCTCAACTACATGCCGTCATCTGCTTCTTTTAAAATAACCAATTGAGTCCAATTCTTGTGGTCTATATGCACATAGGTTTAGGACTATCCACTGGAAGATGGGCAATTTACAAAAGGTCAAACCTTGAAGAAAATTGACTCTCCCACTTCCAGGGGTCATCAATTTCAAAGTCCTCTCAATGAGGTATAGGGACTGCTAAGCCACTCCTCCATACATGCTAGAATGTTAATGGCCTTGAGTTTATGTAGGTCTTGTTCTGAGCTCCTATCCAGAAGACAGTGTTTCACAGCAGTCCTCTCTGACTTCTGGGTATTATAATCTCTCCAGAACACATATAGCCTGAAGTAGCAAGCACAAGGCACACAAATCTACAGCAGGTCCTCTACAAATATTGTATAAATCTCATTTTAGTATTTTTATGGAACTCCTGAGTGTATGAATGAATGGGTTTCCAATTCTTGTGCCTTCTCTTAGTACTCATTTCCTACTATTGGTTTGTCATATCCAACTTCGATATGACTTTTTGTTTGTTTTATCTTATTATATTTATTTTGTTATGTTTTGATGTTATCTCTTAGAAATCTGTTATTTTCTATAAGAGAAAGAAAAGGAAGTGGGGAGAAACTGGAAGGAGTAGATGGAGAAGAAACTGTAATCAGTATTATATAAGAAAAAAATCAATTTTCAATCAAAGGGGAAGAAACATAATCTTCACCCCCTCTTTCACAACATTCCTTGAGCTTTAGGGCTGTGTGTGTGTGTGTGTGTGTGTGTGTGTGTGTGTGTGCGTGTGTGTGTGTGTGTATGTGTGTGTGTGTTTTTATGTTTAATATAGGTGCCACATTGGGGATAGTAGAGTTACTAGTACCATATCTACATGTTTAAGTCGTTTCCAAACCATTTCTTCTAAGAGAAAATAATGCCAATAACTGACTTGTGAAAATAAAATGTGACTACCCAGTAAAGGAATGAATTACTCAAGTGAAGAACCAATTTACAGAATGGAAGAAGTCTTTGCTCTCTATACATCTGACAGATGATTAGTATCTAGAACAACTCAATAAATAAATATACAAATAAAGTAAATGGACACATCCCAAAGATGGGATACAAATAGCCAATAAGGAAGGGAAACTATTCTGATTTATTAGCTTCCAAAAATGCAAATCAAAGCTAATGGAGATTTTATCTCATGCCAGTCAGAATGAATGTAATTAAGAAAAAAATACCAAAAAGAAGAAAAGGCAAGAAAATTAACACCAACAAATACTGGAGAAGTGCAAAAATAACAAAAGTATATACTGTTGGTAAGAATGTAACCTACATCAGCCACTATAGAAGTCAGTATCAATGTTTCTCAAAAAAATAACAATGAATAACCTATAGGATACTGCTATAATCCTCCTAGGTATATATCCAAAATATTCCATGTCAACACATCACAAAGATACTTGTACACCAGGATTTATTGCAGCATTCAAGATATGGAATTAACCTATGTAACAAATAACAGCAAAATGGATAGAGAAAATAAGATGTGCCTCTAAGCAATATAATTTTTTAGCCACAAAGAATAAAGGTGTGTTATTTTCATACAAATAGGAGGAAGTGGAGATAATCATACTAAGTGGTTTCAAACCCATGTTAGACATATGTTTCCACTCATATCTGTTTCCTACATGTTATATGCACACACAAAGTCATATATGAGTATATGTTGTCTAAGAAAACAAAAGAGATTAATGGTAGGCAGATAAATTATTGCTGGGAAGCATGGAAGAAAAAGTTATCAAAACACAATTTATACATAAGTGAATGTGTCTTTATGTAACCTAATTCTACTAACAATGAATTAATTCAATGAAAACTTTAAAAACCAAATTTCAATATAACACTAGTTACTTCCCTGTGAGTTATAGCTCAGGGAAGCCATGAGAGATACACAAAATAATACAGATAACCACCTCTGTGTTTGCTTGCTCACAGTAACTAAATGATAAGAACCTATTGCTAAAATATCACATAATTTGGTTTATGTACACAGAAATTGATCTTGAGTTGAAGATGAAACTTTTAATATCAAATATATTTATTAATAACTATAAGCACTTAGAACAAATATAAACTACCTAAAACTACTAACCCTAAGAATAAATATAAACTCATATTACATAATAACTAGCCCTATTAATAGCAATAACAACTGTTATCTAACAACTAACCCCAAACTTTTAGGAGGATATAATCTCTGGGGCAGGTCCTTAGTCATGAGGAAAACCTCAGATTTAAATATTTTATGGCACTTGGTCAACAGTCTTCTCTCAGGAACACCTCTGATGGGGTGATGTTAAGCTTTCTAAATGCTAATTAATTGCCCCTGCTTGCTGTCTGTTACTTACATTGTCTCTGATTGGTTAAATAAATGTTGAGGCCTGGAGATTGGGCAAAGATGGAGGTAGGCAGCACTAAGGATACTGAGACAGAGAGCATCTTGGGAAGAAGGAACTCCAAAGAGAATCCAGGAGCAGGAAGAAGGAGGAACACACACCATGGGATAGATTAAGGAAGATCATTCAACGTGGCCTAGAACATTGGCATAGCATGGAGAATAACAGCCCAAAGGGACATATGTATGTATGGGGTTAAAACCTCTGGCTAGATTGAGGGATTCCAAGATATTGTAGTTGTTTTATCAAAAGGTTTTATTTCAAATGGACTTCTATTCATTTACAAATAGATTTGTTCTGCTCTCATCTTTGGTCAGAGAAGCTTCTTTTTACAATGAGTAGTATGCAATGCAACTCATGATAAGCCAAAGTACACATGTTAAATTACTGTAAGTACCCAGTTATAGACAATCATCTATATCAACCTCTTCCAGCCCAAGGTTCAGAGAACAACATGAAAAAAAGGTGTGGAAAGAATGCAAGGTCCAGAGGTTTAGGAGGAGTACTGAGAAATACTGGACCGGTCATGGCTAGTGTACAAAAAACATAAAATTAAGTCAATTAAATTCTAACATGGGGAAGCTTCCTTTCATTGTTCCATGGAGGAGTATGGCCACTGTTAGATCACCCATACTCCAATGGTGATCATATGAACAGAACTAATTACACCCACTGGAGTGTGTTTTTTTAAGAAAAAAAATCAAAAGGAGAAATATCATGGGAGGAGCTATAAGTAGATAAGATAAAGATATATGAAATTATGAATGCATGACAAATTGAAAGACAAATTAAAATATACTGTAAAAACAAAATCCCCAAAGATATAGGTAACACTTTTTATAGAATTATGTAGAGATTTCAATGTAAGTTTCAGAAAACTATAAATTTGATGATTAAAGAATCTACTCCTGAACAATTTTTTATCTAAAGAAAGAAATCAGGTACTTCTAATAAGAAATTAATGGAAGAGTAAGTAATCAGGAAGAGCCAAGGACTCAAATGGCAAAACAATAAAAATTGGAAATTATAATTTAATTTTTGTACAGCTGATGAAAAGCTCTTAAAATATTTTAATTTTGGATTCAAAGATGGCAGAAGCCAGCACAGACACATTTTTGAATGTGGAAAAAACAACTATAACACCACAGAAATATAGCATGCTGAACAACAATCTGAGAGGTGTGAACCAGTTGGATTTCACCCAGTGAACCAAGGGACTAATAAAAGTACCTGGGTGAGACACTCAGACTTTCAGGCAGACAAACAAGTGGAAACCATGGAAGCTGTGGAACCCAGGGAAGCAAGAAAATCATCACCAGGAGAGGAGCCCGTTGGTACAAGCCACTCAAATTCTCAGGAGCAACTCCAAACCCCAGACAGGAGTTCTCACTAGCCTCCTGAGCTCCAATCTTCCACGTAGGCATCCAGCACCAAAAAGAAGACCAGCGGAGCCACAGGAACAAGTATATTCTCATTAGGACCATTATGGCGGCAACCCACAGCACATTCTGAGCTACAGGAGAACAGGCGGACCACTGCTGTATACGTCCAACAGAGCAGCGATCTGGGAGGTGCAATCGTATTTGGGCTTACCCAGAAAGGGGTTGGACATATAGGTCTCTCTACTGGATTTACAATCACTTGGACTAACACTGGGGCTACACAAAGCAGTGGGATACGCTTCCTGTAGCAGGCTCTGCTTCCTGCACCAATACAGTATCGCACAGGTCTGATCACTGCATGGCCTTTACAGGCAGCTCCAATCACCTCCCACCTTCCTGAGTGCCCAGTTTCCACACAGCAGCTCTAGCACCCAAAAGAGAACCAGCAGAGACACTGGAATGGTAAGACCAGAGTGGGTTGAAAGGCAGGTGGAAAAGTTAAAAGGCTGCAGAGCTCCACTGAGTCCAAGCCCTCCGGACAGTTCATGGTGTTCATAATGGACCCCGCAGCCAGCACAGCTGGCTCCTTTGCAGAATACCAGACATTCAGTATCTACAGTTCTAGCCCTGGAACAGCGAGTTCTTGGCTTGTGTGTACTGCCTGAGTGACTCAGAATTCAAGGGCTCACTCAGCGCTTAGGGCCAAGAGGCACAGAAGTGCCCTGGGGACCACCTAGGAGGAGCCACCTGCAGGGGCCACAACCACAGACCTGACCCTTGGAGACATATGAGCAGCAGGGGACCTACAGCTCTAGCTTACAATCCATGGTCCTCTGAGCCCCGCTGACATCACTAGGAAGACATGCTAAAACTGAAGACTCTGCAGGCTGGAATTATACAACCCATGCAAACCACAACCTGAGTTTCCAATTGGGACACAACTAGAAGGGGTGCACTTCAGGGGGCCCACTGAAATCCAGCCCCCAACACAAGACCCCAGTTATCCTATGTTGAACTGCAGACCACCAAGACTATATGACTTGTACACCAAAGCTCTATCCTTGGCACCAGGTCCAGAAGACACTAGGAACACTCAGCTAAGGACAACCAGGTGCCTAAAGGTCAGCAAACGAACAAATCTGACAAAGATCAGGGAAATATGACTCCAACAAAATACAGTGATTCTAATACAGCAAACTGACCATTCCACCACAGGTGAAAACACATGAAAATGATGATTAATCCATACTTAGGAAAATGATAGAGTCATTACAAAAAGAAATTAAATTCCTGAAAGAATTTAAAGAATCCTCAATTTTACAAATGAAAGTAATGGAGTATACCAACAGAGAACTCCAAGCCAACCCAGCCAAATATGAATGGGAAAAAAGACAAACCTATGAAAGATTTGAAAGACTGGCAGACAAAGACAACCAAACTGGAGCAAGAAATGTATAAAATGTATAAAACAGTTCAAGACTTGAAATTGCAAATGGAAGCAATAAAGAAAACACAAGCAGAGACAACCCTGGAGGTGGAGAACCAAGGAAAGAGAACAGGAACTACAGACATGAGTATCAAAAATAGGATGCAAGAGATGGAAGACAGAATTCTCAGGTGTGGAAGATTCAATTGAAGAAATCAGTACAACAACCACAGAAAGCGAGAAATCTAAAAATCTTTTCACCCACAACATCCAAGAAATCAAGGACTCAATGAAAAAATAGAACCTAAGAATTATGGGCATAGATGAAAGAGAAGACTATCAACTCTAAGGTCCAGGAAACATCTTCAACAAAATCATAGAAGAAAACTTCCCAAACTTGAAGGAAGAGATGCTGCTAAAATTGCAAGAGACATACAGAAAAGAAATTCATCTCACCACATAATAATTGAAACTCCAAATGTACAGAACAAAGAAAGTATATTAAACGCAGTAAAATAAAAAGGTCAAGTAATATATAATGGGAGACCCATCAAATTATACCTGACTTCTCCTCAGAAACTTTAAAAGCCAGAAGGGCTTGGACAGATGTACTACTGGCACAAAGAAAACATAGGTGCCACCCCAGACTACTATACACAGCAAAATTTTCTATCAATGTAGACGGAGAAAACAATATATTCCATGACAACACAGAATGTGAACAATATCTATCTACAAACCCATCTCTACAGAAGATCCTTGAAGGAAAATTTCAACCCAGAGAATATATCTACACCCAAGAAACCAGAGGAAGCAAAAAACTCCACTGCAGCTAAACCAAAAGAAACACACAGCTACCACCTACATCAAAATAACAGGAAATAATAACCTTTGGTCATTAATATCCATCAACATTAATGGACTCAACTCCCCAATAAAAAGACACAGGCTTAAGGAATGGATCCAGAAACAAGACCCACCATTTTGGTGTGTACAAGAAACACATCCCACTAAAAAAGAGAGACTATACCACAGAGTAAAGGGCTGGTAAAAGTTTTTCCAACAAACAGTCCCAGGAAGAAAGCTGGAGTAGCAATCCTAATATCAAATAAAATAGATTTTCAACTGAAGTTAATAAAAAAAAAATAGGGAAGGGCTCTACATACTCGATAAAGGAAAAATTCATCAAGATGACATCTCAATACTGAATATCTATGCCCCCAATACAGGGGCACCCACATTTGTAAAAGAAACTCTTCTAAAGTTTAAACCACACATCAATTCCCACACATTAGTAGAGGGGAATTCAACACCTTACTCACAATAATGGACAGGTTATCCAGACAGAAATCAAACAGAGAAATAATGAGACTACCAGAGGTCATCAAACAAATGGACCTAACAAATATCTAAAGGTTTCACCCAAACACAAAAGAAAACACATTCTTTTTGACACCTCACAAAACCTTCTCCAAAATTTACCATGTAGTCAGAAAAAAGTGAACCTCAATAGATACAAGAAATTTGAAATAACTCCTCTTATCTTATCAGACCACCATGGATTAAAGCTGGACCTCAACAACAACAGAAACCACAAAAAGCCTACACATTCATGGAAACTGAACAACTCTCTACTCAATGACCACTGTATCAGAGATCAAATAAAGAAGGAAATTAAAGACTTTTTATAGTCCAATGAAAATTAAGGCACAACATACCCAAACCTCTGGGATACAATGAAAGGAGTGCTATCAGAAAACTTCATAGCACTAAGTGCCTTCAAGAAGAACATTGTGGCAGCTCATGTTAGCATCTTAACAGCACAACTGGAAGAGTTAGAAAAAAAAAAAAAAGAAGCAAACACTCTCAAGAGGAGCAGAACTCAGGAAATCATTGAACTTATGGCTGAAATCAACAAGTTAGAAACAAAAAGAACAATACAAAGAATCAACAAAACCAAGATTTGGTTCTTTGTGAAAATCAACTAAATAGACAAACCCTTAGCCGAACTGACAACAGGGCAGATGGAAAATAACCAAAGCAGTAAAATCAGAAATGAGAAGGGAGTAATAACAACAGGCATTGGCGAAACCCAAGGAATCATTAGGTCTTACTTCAAAGATCTGTAGTCCACCAAATTTTAAAACCTAAGCAAATTAGACAATTTTCTTGATAGATTCTACCTACCAAAGTTAAATCAAGATCTTATCAACAAATTAAGCCATCCTATATCTCATAAGGAAAAAGAAACAGTCATTAAAAATCTCCCAACCAAAAAAAAGCCCAGGGCCAGATGGTTTCAGCATAGAATTCTGCCAGACCTTCAAAGAGCTAATACCAATACTCTTCAAACTCTTCCACAAAATAGAAAAGAAGGAACACTGCCAAAGTCATTCTACGAGGCCACAGTCACCCTGATCCCTAAACCACATAAAGTTCCAACAAAGAAAAAAAAAACTTCAGACCCATTTCCCTCATGAACATATATCCAAAAATACTTAATAAAATACTGGCAAACTGAATACAAGAATACATCAAAAGTATCATACTCCATGATCAAGTAGGCTTTATCCAAGGAATGCAGGGGTGGTTCAACTTGTGAAAATCCATCAAAGTAATTCACCATATAAACAAGCTGAAAGAAAAAACACATGATCATCTCGCTAGATACAGAAAAAGCATTTGACAAAAACCAACACCCCTTCATACTAAAATCCTGGAGAGAGCTGGCATAAAAGGATCATACCTGGAAATAATAAAGGCAATACACAGCAAGCCAGTAGCCAACATCAAATTAAATGGAGAGAAACTTAAAGCATTTCTTCTAAAATCAGGGACAAGACAAGGATGCCCACTCTCCCTATATCTCTTCAACCTAGTACTGGAAGTCCTTGCCAGAGCAATTAAATAACTAAAGGAGATCAAGGGGATACAAATTGGAAAGGAAGAAGTCAAATTACACCTATTTGCAGATGATATGATAGTATACATAAGTGACCCAAAAAATTCCACCAGAGAAGTGCTACAACTGATAAATACCTTCAATAAGTTGGCTGGATACAAAAGTCAAAAAAAAATGGAAGCCCTTCTTTATACAAAAGATAAATGGGCTGAGAAAGAAATTAGGGAAGCAACACCCTTCATAATAGCCAAAAACAATATAAAATAACTGGGGGTAATTCTAACCAAGCAAGTGAAAGACCTGTATAACAAGAACTTCACATCCTTGAAGATAGAAACTGAAGAGGACCATCAGAAGATGGAAAGATCTCCCATGCTCATGGATAGGTAGGATCAACATAATAAAAATGGCCATCCTACCAAAAGCAATATACAGATTCAATGAAATTCCCATCAAAATACCAATACAATTCCTTACAGACCTGGAAAAAACAACTCTCAACTTCATATGGAATAACAAAAAACCCAGAATTGCTAAATCAATCCTGTACAATTAAAAAAAAATAAAAAATTTAAAAAAACATATGGAGGTATCACCATCCCAGATTTCAAGCTATATTACAGAGCAATAGTAATAAAAACAGCATTGTAGTGGTGTAGAAACAAAACAGTTGACCAATATAATTGAATTGAAGACCCAGAAATGAACCCACACACCTATGGTCACTTAATTTTTGACAAAGAAGCCCAAATTCCCCTATATTCCACAAGAAGGAATTAATTGTTAGTACTGTAAACACAGTTAAATCTTCTGGCTAGGGAAGTCAGAGACTCAAGGAAAGAACCTATTGGTGTTGACATTTTTATAGTTGATCATGTCAATCTATTTTGTAAATGTATTTATTTTCATATATTTGTTGTTCTTTCAACCTACTTCAGAGAGACTTCTTATTATAGTGGATAGTGGTTAATGCAAAGACTCCTAATTGTTTAAAATACTACTAATAAGAAACCATGAGTGCTGAGCTATAGATGGGATGAATATATCATACATATCCTATATGTATCAGGAAACTTTATGGAAGAGGGAGCCACGATAATTTAAGAGAGGAAAGATGGATAGAAGTGCTGTGAAATGCTATCTTCTATACATGACATAATTGTTACACACAGAAACTAATAGTATCTCTGCTTACCCACAGGAAATCTGTATAAGCTAAAACCAGAAGAAAATACTGGTTTGGAGCAGGGAGAGGTTCTGGAAGACTTAATCTTAACTAAGGAGCTATTGGAAATGGTTGGCTACTGAGGAATGAAGAGTCACATTTCTTTGGTTTGGTTGCTAGTGATAAATTACCTATACCTCAGTAGATGACTCAACACCAATGTTCATATTGGCAGCACTAATTGGATTCAGTGAGCTATAATAATAAAAGCAAGAGGGCATCAAGTTCAGAGTGTGATATGTTTGAGGGACCTGTGGTATTTGTCAGAGTGTGATATGTTTGAGGAACCTTTGGTATTTGTCAGAGTGTGATATGTTTGAGGGACCTGTGGTATTTGTAGAGGGAGGGCAAGGACTAGAGATGCTTCATGTATGTTGTAGACATGTATAAAATATCCAAAGAATAAACCAACAAATGTAATTTTAAGCATTGTTTAACATAATTTAAAAAAATTATACCTATTCTGGTAGGATACACCATGCAAATAAGAAAGTTGACAGCAGAATTGTGAGAGTTTATTTGGTGACACATTTGCTTTTGCTTTTTTTAATGTTTTCTTTTGTAATGTTTATTTATTACTTCAAGTTACATATCCATCACAGTCGCCTCTCCTACCCTCCCAGTTCAACCCTCTCCCACCCTTTACCCACTCTTCCACCTATCCTACTCCTTCGGAATGGGTTGGTCCTACATATCAGCCCCCATCAGTTCAACAGTCATATGAGGGCTAAGAGCTTCCTCTTGCACTGGGGGCCTATATGTCAACTCCATTAGGGCAAAGTGTTCCACTAACAGATAACAAGGACTATGTTCTAGTTCCTTTTGGTGTGTTTGTTGTAGGATAATTATCCTGTACTACATGGCTAAAATCCAATTATAAGTGAATAGATGTCATGTGAGTCTTTCTAAGTCTGGGTTAGCTCACTCAGGATGAGCTTTTCTTATTTTCTTATACAGGTACACATATTTTATATTAGTTGAACTTCAGCTTATTTTAAAGTTTCCTATTTATATTTTCTGCTACTTTAAGTTTTTATCATATTTTAAAAATGAAATTCTGTGTTGTCTGTTGCATTAAAATACTCAGTATGAGTTTTTCTAGTTCCATCCATTTGGCTTCAAATTGCAATTTTCCCTTGTTTCTGATGACTGAGTAGTATTCCATTGTATAGATGTACCACAATTTTTTTTATCCATTCATCAGTTGAAGGACATCTGGGTTGTTTCCAGTTTCTAGATATTACAAATAAGGCTGCTATGAACATAGATTATGGGACTTTTAAAAGTTGGAAAATTTTATATGTTGTTACAGAATATTTTCATTTATAAACCTTTATATGTATTGTTACCTAACAAACACCTATCTACTAACACCTAAATAACCCTATTTTAATTTCCTTAAAAGGATGCTAATATTCTTAGCATAGATCCATGTATGATAACTTGATTTATGACAGTCACAGAAGGCAGTCCCTTTCATGCTTAGTGTCCATTGGACCTAATATTGCCAGTTCGAAAGGCCAACTTATTTCAACTACCAAATTTCAGACAGTTTACAAAGTCAATCTGTTCCAACTGCCAAACTGAGGGCTGCTTGCAGTTTCCAAACTCTGCTTGCCTTGCTGTCTGTTGGGCCTAACCTTATCCTTTCACAAGGCCAATTTATTTCAAGTCAGTCTGTTCCAACTGTCAAACCGAGAGCAGCTTGGGCAGCTTCTACCTCTGTTCTCCTTGCTCACTCTTCCAGAACTGTGGAGCGTCAAGACAGATGCTTTTAAGCAACTCTCTCTCCAGCAGTCCTGTTCTTTTTTCAACTGACATCCTCTCACAGCTTGTCCATTTTCTTCTTTCAGCTACTGATGCACTCTTACAGCTTGTACAATTTCTTAGCCACCCCTTCAACACGGCACTTCTTAGCCATGTGCCTTCAACGGGGAAGTTCAGAGAACTATGCTGTCAATTGGGCTCTGTCCATTTCAGTACACCTAAGGGACACCAGGCTTTATGTGTTGCCAGATACCAAGTTGAACTGCATACTAATACACTAAAGATGCTTAACTTCTACCACAATTGGGAACCAAGATGTTGGTGACTTGCATGGACACATTCTGAGCTACAGGAAGACCAGTTGGACCACTGCAGAGATATACTCATGTGGAGCTGCAGCCTGTGATGTATATGCCTATCTGTGATCACCCAGAAAAGCAAGGAACAATAAAGGTCCCTGTGGTGTACATAGAGACACTTGGAGGAACATAGCAGCCAGACTCAGGAGCAAGGGCACTTCCTGCCACCATGAAAGAGCCCATGGGCCTGATCAATTCAGGAACCTAGTGGGTAGATTCAACCTCCAGACAGAGGTCATTCCCGGCCTCCTAAGTCCACAGCTTCCACACAGTCTCTCTGGTGCCCAAAGGAGAATAAGCAGAACCACAGAAATGGTGAGACTGAGTTGACTGATGGGTAATTGAGCTAAAGAGCATTTTAACTTGTCCAAGTCCTTGTGTTGTGGATGGTTTGTGGTCTCCATATCATATCTCCCTGCCATTGTGCCTTGCCCCTCTACTGGCTACCCAGTCTCCAACAGGGAGAGTCCAGGCCCTGGATCAGTGAAGCAGCTCTTGGCCATTGTCTGAGTGACATGCGCTGCAGGGGCTCTTAGTGTTTCTGCTTGAGAGGCACAGATTTGTCCAGGGATCACCTAGGAACTGCTAAGGAAGAACACAACCATGGATCAGATACCCAAGCTGCAGAGGAATTGCAGCTCTTGCCTACAGTCTATGGTATGCTGACTTCCACCAACCTTACTAGGAAGACCAGGTGGATCTTGGGAACTTGCAGGCTGCAATAATACAACTCAACCCAATCCCTGACCTGAATACATAGTTGGGACACAGCAAGAATGTGTGAGCTTCAGGAAGCTAGGTGAGATCCAGTCCCCAACACAAGGACCCACCCAGATTGTGGAGAACTACAGGTCACCAAGATTATGCAGCATCCACACCATGGCTACCTACTTGGCACCAAGTCCAGAAGACACCAGGAACAATCAACTAAGGACACCAGATGGCTAAAGGCCAGTAAAAAAATAGAACTGAAAAAAGTCAGGAAATATGACTCCAACAAAATTCAGCTATGCTAATGCAGCCAGCCCTGACCATCATACCACAGCTGAAACACAAGAAGATGATAAAAAAATCTATATTTATGAAAATGGTAACAACCTTAAAAGAAGAAAATAAATCACTTAAAGAATTTTTAAAAATTTTATTTCAACAGATGAAAGCACTGGAGAATTCCATTAAAGATATCCAAGGGAATTCACTCAAATAAGAGAGGGAAAGGAACAAAGCTATTAAAGAGGCCTTAAAAGAAGAAAATAAATCACTTAAAGAATTAAAAGAAATCATCACTCAACAGACAAAAGCAATGGAGTATTACATTAAAGAGCTCCAAGAAAACTCAGTGAAACAAGAGATGGAAAGGAACACAGCCCTTATAAAGGATTGTAAGCAAAAACAATTAAATTGGAGAAAGAAAATTATAAAACAGTTTAAGACCTGATACTGTAAATGGAAGCAATGAATAAACAGAAGTAGAGACAATCCTGGAGGAAGAAAATCAAGGAAACAGAAAAGGAAATACAAACATGAGTTTCAACAATAGGATACAAGAGATTGAAGACAGAATCTCAGGAATGGAAGACTCAATTGATGAAATCCATATAACAGAGAAAATGAGAAATCTAAAAAATTCCTCATCCATAACACCCAAGAAATCAAGGACTCAATAAAATAGATGTGGCCTAAGAATAATAGGTGTAGCTGAAAGAGAACATTCCTGAATCCAAGGACCAGGAAATATTTTCAACAAAATCAGAGAAGAAAATTTCCCAAACCCAAAGAAATAGATGCTGATGAAAGTACAAAAGGCATACAGAACAGAATATATTAGTCCAGAAAAGAAATTCCTCCTGGTACATAATAATTGTAACTCCAAATATACAGAACAAAGAAAGAATATTAAAAGCTGTAAGAGTAAAAGGCCAAGTAACATATAATGGCAGACCAATCAGAATTACACTTGACTTCTCCTTAGAAACTTTAGAAAGCAGAAGGGCAAGGGCAGATGTCCTACAAGCCCTAAGAGGCCACAGAAGCCAGCCCAAACTACTACTATAGGCAGCAAACCTTCAAATAAATATATATGGAGAAATCAATATATTCCATGACAAAACCAAATTCAAACAATATGTATCCACAAATCTAGCTCCACAGAGGATCCTGATGGAACATTCCAATCTAGAAAAAAATAACTACATCCAAGAAAACAAAGGAAACTAATAACTCCACTACAGCTAAAAGAAAAGAAACACACAAATGCACTACTACCACCTACAACAACAACAAAAACAAGAAATAACAATCTATGGTCATTAATATCTCTCAACATCAATGGATTCAACTCCTTAATAAAAAGACACAGACTTATAGAATGGATCTGTAAACAAGATCCATCATTTTGCTGCATAGAAGAAATGCATCTCAACAACAAAGATATACTTTACCTTAGATTAAGCATGTTATTTGGTTAGGTACTATTATAGTTTATCACAGATGTTTTCTAAGTTAACTGGAAATCAAGTTGCTAAGAGATAAGCAACATTTGCTTATCCAAATATACTGAGGTATAGAGGTAGTCTTCAAAAACCTCAAGGTATCTGTAGAATTTGGCATTCAAAGAAGGTTTCTTAACTTAAGAATTTTTGATATTGAGACATGTCAACTCCTGACTGTACCCCCTATTCTACCCTAAGTAGAGGATGAGCTCCATTTGGAGATGGTTGCATTAGTGGCAAGCCTGTCATTTGGCAAGAAAAATCCCTTGCTTCAACTGTAGACAGAATGCTCTCCAAAAAGGACAAAACTTGGAGGCAGGTAAGTTGACAGCCTAGCTCTGCCAAGACAGGGTAAGTATATCCTCCCTAATTCCTTCTTTAAAATTAATGTCTGTCAGAGATATTGGGCGAAGATGTTGAAGATACATGCTCTAATGTATGGAGAGAAATTGGGGACTGTCCAGGCAGCCAGTTTTCTGTCATTTCTTACTTTTGGAAGCTGCTGGCTCTGCATATCCTGTATAATCAGATATATTTCTCCTTCTCAGATATCTGATGTGGTTGAAGACTAGATAGTTATAGTCTCACAGTTAAATTTTAAGTTGTTTAGGAATTAAAAGGATACTCTAGGTCTAGGAAGACATTTTTAGGTTGGTAATGCAAGTTAGGATGGAAAATGAGTTAGGTGAAGAACTTTAAACTCATGGAGATAGATGGATATTAGAATATTAATATCAGTTGCCAAGTATGTATGGACTGGATATTGAGAATATATGTTATACCTTATAATTTTCATAATTGTAGCCTAATTCTTCAAAAAAAGAATTATGTGTTCTGGGAAAAGGAGGGAGGGTGGGGACAGGAGGGGTGGAGGGAGGGAACTGTGATGGAGATATAACATGAAATAATAAATAAACATAAAAAAACAAGAGAAAATCTCATTAGGACTCCCCACTGAAAGCCATTTTGTTTTTCAGGATGCTTTGCAAGGGTAGCTGGGGAAAATTTATACTGAGGCAACAGCTGTAGTCACCCCAGTTCCATCGTCTTCTCAGCGATGTTGCCCTTGGCGAAAAAACGCACTAAGCCGTCTCCCAGTTCCAAGCATTCAGCAAGTGGTGGCAAGGCAGAGCCATCAAAAGAGGACACCTAATTTCCATGACAAATATGGAAATGCTATATTAGCAGGTGGAGGCATCTTCTGTATTTCTACATGGACATATACAGCCTCACAAATTGGAATAGAATGGTTCCCCTGTTGGCAGAGTCACCCCAAAGGAATGGAGAGATCAGTAGTCATGCCGGCTGGTACAATAATCAAAGAAATGCTTCAAAACCAACCTATAAGTGATGCCAAGTCAAAAACCATCTATTAATTAAAATATGGCATATTAAAAAAATAATGTACCTTTGAAACCTTCAAAAAAAAAACCCCAAGAAATACACCTCACCAACAATGATAGACTTTACCTCAGATGAAAGGGCTGGGAAAAGGTTTTCCAAGGAAACAAGGTGGAGTAGCCAACCTAATATCAAATAAAATGCACTTTCAACTGAAATTAATCAAAAAAGATAGGGAGGGACACTGCAAATCCATCAAAGGAAAAAAAAATCTATCAAGATGACTTCTCAATACTGAATATCTATGCCCTCTGCCCAAATACAAGGACACCCACATTCATAAAAGAAATACTACTAAAGCTTAAACCATAAATTGATCCTCACACATTAATAGTAGGAGGCTTCAATACCCCACTCACAGCAATGGACAGGTCATTGAGACAGAAACTAAACAGAGACATAATGAGACTAACAGAGATCATGAACCAAATGGACCTAACAGATATCTACAAAACATTTCACCCAAACACAGAAGAATATACCTCCTTCTCAGCACCTCATAGAACCCTATTCAAAATTGACCATAGAATTGGTCATAAAACAAGCCTGAACTGATAGAAAACATTGAAATAACTCCTTGTATCTTATCAGACCACCATAGATTAAAGTTGGACTTAAACAACAATAAAAACAACAAAAAGCATACACATTCATGGAAACTGAACCACTCTCTACTCAATGACCTCTAGGTCAGGGAGCAAATAAAGAAGGAAATCAAAGACTTCCTCAAACACAATGAAAATGACTGAAATCATCAACATACTGAAATCATGGGAACACAATGAAAGCAGTGCTATGAATAGGAATGATCATAGCATTAAGTATGTTCAAAAAATATTGGTGACAGTTCATATTAGTAACTTAACAGTACAACTGAAAGTACTAGTAACACAAAAAAGAGGCAAACATTCCCAAGAGGCACAGACAGCAGGGGTTCATGAAATTCAGTGCTGAAATCAATAACTTATAAATAAAAGAATAGTACAAAGAATCGACGAAACCAAGAGTTGGTTCTTTGAGACTATCAACAAAATAGACAAACCCTTAGCCAAACTAAAAGGCAGAGGAAAAATATCCAAATCAACCCAATCAGAAATGAACAGGGAGAAATAACAACAGACATTGAGGAAATTCAAAGAATCTTTATATCGTACTTCAAAAATCTGTATTCCACAAAATTCAAAAACCTAAGTGAAATGGACAATTTTTTTGATAGGTTCGACCTACCACAGTTAGCTCAAGATCAGGTTAACAAATTGTACAGTCTTATAAGCACTAAGGAAATTGAAGCAGACATTAACATTCTCCCAACCAAAAACAGCCCAGAGTCAGATGGTTTCAGCACCAAATTCTACCAGACCTTCAAAGGACAGATAATACTAATACTCTTCAAACTCTTCCACAAAATAGAAACAGAAGAAATACTGCTAAACTCATTCTATGAGACCACAGTCACCTTGATACCTAAACCACACAAGGACCCAACAAAGAAAGAGAATTTCATACCAATTTCTCTCAAGAACATAGACGTGAAAATACTCAATAAAATACTTGCAAATGGAATCTAAGAACACATCAAAAGTATCATACACCATGATCAAGTAGGGTTCATCCCAGGAATGCAGGGGTGATTCAACATTCAAAAATCAATCAGCATAATCCACCATATAAATAAGCTGAAAGAAAAATAATATGATCTTCTCATTAGAAGCCAAAATAGCATTTGACAAAATCCAACACCCCTTCATGTTAAAAGTCTTAGAGAGATCAGGCATACAAGGACCATCCCTAAAAATATTAAAAGCAAAATACAGCAAGACAGTAGTCAACATCAAATTAAGTGGAAAGAAACTTAAAGAATTTCCACTAAAATCAGGGAGAAGGTCCACTCTCTCCATATCTCTTCAACATTGGTATATCTTCCTTTGGGTCTGTGAATTTCTCTTGAATTCCTAGCCAGAGCAAAAAGACTACTAAAGGAGATCAAGGGGATACAAATTGGAAAGGAAGAAGTCAAAGTATCCCTATTCGCAGATGATATGATAGTATACATAATTGACACCAAAAATTCCACCAGAGAATTCTTACAATGGACAAACACTTTCAGCCAGGTGGATGGCTAAAAAAATTAATTAAAAAATCAGTAGCCCTTTTTTACACAAAAGATAGTTGGGCTGAGAAAGAAATTAGGTAAACAACACACTTCACAATAGCTACAAATATTGTAAAATACCTGGAGGTAACTATAACCAAACAAGTGAAAGGCCTGTATAACAAGAACGTCAAATCCTTGAAGAAAGAAATTGAAGCGGATATTAGAAGATGGAAAGATCTCCCATGCTCATGGATAGGTAGGATCAACATTATAAAAATGGCTATCCTACCAAAAGCATTATACAGATTCAATACAAGTTCTATCAAAATCCCAACACAATTCTGTACAGACCTTGTTAAAACAATTCTCAACTTCATATTGAAAAACAAAAAAAAATCCCAGAATAGCTAAGTCAGTCATGTACAATAAAAAACAAAACAAAACAAAACAATCTGGAGGTATCAGCATGCCTGATTTCAAGCTATACTACAGAGCAATAATAATAAAAACAGTATCGCACTGGCATAGAAACCGACCAGTTGATCAAGGGAATAGAATTGAAGACCTAGAAATAACCCTACATACCTGGGATCACTTAATTTTTGATAAAGAAGACAAAACTGTACAATGGAAAAAGGAAAGCATCTTCAACAAATGGGGTGCTGGTCTATATGGATGTCAACATGTAAATGAATGCAAATAGACCCATACTTATCACCTTGCACAAAAGTCCAAGTTGATCAGACGTTAACATAAAACCTGAGTTACTAAATCTAATAGAAGAGAAAGTGGTGAAAAACCGCAAACTCATTCGCAGAGGTAACAACTTTCTGAACAGAATACCAATAGCTAAGGCTCTAAGACCAACAATCAATAAATGGAACCTCATGAAACTGAAAAGCTTCTGTAAGGCAAAGGATACTGTCATTAGAAGAAAACAACAGCCTAAAGATTGTGAAAAGATCTTCACCAACCCCACGTCTGACAGAGGGCTAACATCCAAAATTTACAAAGAACTCAAGAAATTAAAAACCAGGAAACCAAATAATCCAATCAAAAAAATGGTGTACAGAGCTAAATTGTGAATTCACAAAAGAGAAATCTATACAGCCAAGAGACACTTACTTGAAGAAATGTTCAACATCAGGGAAATGCAACTCAAAACAACCGTGAGATTTCAGCTCACACCCATCAGAATGGCTAAGATCAAAAATTCAAGTAATAGTACATGCTGAGAAGGATGTGGAGAAAGGGGAACACTCTTCCGTTGCTGGTGGGAGTGCGAATTTGTACAACCACTTTGGAAATCAATCTGGTTATATATCTGTAAACTAGGAATAGTTATACCTCAAGACCCAGCCATACCACTCCTTGGCATATATTCAAAAGATTCTTCACCAAACTGCAAGGAAATAGGCTCCACTGTTTTCATAGCAGCTTTATTTGTAATAGTTACAAACTAGAAACAACCCAGATACCCTTCAACCAAAGAATTGTTGTACATTTACAGAATGGAATACTACTCAGATATCAGAAAAAAGAAAATCATGTAATTTGCAACCAACTGGATAAATCTAGAAAAGCTTATCATGAGTGAGCTAGCTAGCTCAGGCCCAGAAAGATACATATGACAGATATTCACTAATAACTGGATTTTAGGCATATAGTACAGGATAATAATCCTATAACCCACAGACCCAAAGGAAAATGTACCAAGCATAACTATCCTATGAGAAATGTCACCCAGCAGCAGAACAAAGTGAAGGCTGAGACACACAGTAAAACATTAGGTGGAGCTCTGGGAATCCTACCTAAGAGAGGGAGGAGGAATAGAGCAACCTAGAGGGGTCAAGATCAACATGTGAAGATTAACAGAACCAACCAATTTAGGCCCCTAGAGGCTTACAGAGGCTGAAACAATAAACCAAAAAGGAAGAAAAAAAGCTTATACTAGCTAGGCCTATACAAATATGTGATATAGGCAATATTGTTGCCATACAAGTCCATTAGCAAGGGCGGGGGGAAGTCTCAGTGATGGACTTTGTCACCTATTATTGGGGCACTTTACCTTAGCTGAGCTGTTGTTGATCCCAGATCAAGAGGATGCTTTTAGCCCTCATGTGACTGATGAACTGAGATGAACTGAGGGGGCTGATATGTGGTAGCCCTCCACACTGTAGGAGAAAGATAGATAGGAGAGTGAGAAGAGGGTGAGAGGATGGGAATGAGAGAGGAGGAGGGAAGTGGCTGAGACTGAGACGTAACTTGAATTAATGAATAAATGTTATTAAAAAAAAGGAAGGAAACTGTGACAACAAAGACATTGCTGAATACCCATGTAACATTACAATAACGTTCTGTAATCAGCTTACATACATAGAAGCAGATGACTGGAAAGAGAAAATGTATATATACAGTGACACAATATTCATGTCTAAAATAATAGATTTTTGTCATTTCCATCATTATAGTTACAGCAAGATAGGCATTATTTTGGGTGTAATCAGGCATAAAAATAGAAGGTCTGCATGTTCTCTTTCTTATGTGCAAAACAAACACAACTAAACACTTCAAATTTAAATGACAATAATGATGATTCAAGTTTAAGAAAATGATGGAGAATAACAAGCACTAGTAAACTGAGTGGATAAAAAGGAGGCCCTCTTCAATTTGATAACTTTTACCTCACACAAATGACAAACTTTGGCTAAACTGCATCCCTTCTCCTCAGCTACAACTCCAGGTGCTTTCCCAGAGACCACACCTGCATTAGGGAACCCAGGTAAGATTCTTCCCTCTTGCTGCCAACTCCCCTTAAAACACACCCAACAGCTCAAAAACTACATCTCATCCCTTGGACTCCATATTCTGGTCCACAACATTGGCAGAAGACTTTTGCTTTCCTGGAGACCACTCCAGTTCTAGAGACTTCATGTAAGACACCACCCACCATCCTCCAACACTCCTTAAAGTCCTCCTACTCGCCTCAAAAGCCCTCTCCTTGCCTCCGTATTCTGTCCCACAACTCAAACTGCTGTCTTAGAGGTCACACAGGCACAAGGAACCCCAGATAAAAAGCCTCCTATTGCCTGTTCACTCTCACCAAAGGCAGCCTGAAAGCCAGAAACTGTACCCATTTCCTAGACTCCATATTATGTCCCACAACTATAGCAGAAGGATTCCACTTTACTGGAGGTCACACAGTACTAGGAACCCCAGAGACCACATAAGTACTTAGAACCCTAGATGCAATGTTAGCCAAAATCCCAGAAGTAATACAAGCCACAAAATCCCAAAAGAGACATCCTACTGGACCTGAAGACTCACATGTCACCAGCACCCTAGTCCACTCAATCCAGAAGACCAGAAAAGAAACAGAAACCAAGGAGAAAATCATAAAAATCCCCACCCATTCAACTAAGACAAGCTCAGATATCAGCACCTAAATCCCAAACCCAGATGACAAGAGGCCAGCACAATAACACAATCAATAATAGCCCAGGCAATATGACACCAATAGAGCCCAGCTAACCTACTACAGCAAGCCATGACTATTCCAACACAGCTGAAGCACAAGAAAATAACCTTAAATTCAATTTTGTAAAGATGATAGAGGCTATTAAAGAATAAATGTAGGAAAATACAAACAGGTAAAGGAAATAGAAAAACACAAACAGTTCAAGACCAGAAAATGGAAATAAAAACAATATAGAAAACACAAACTGAGGGAATCGTGGAGATGGAAAATTTAGGTAAGTGAACAGAAACTATCAAGCATCACCAACAGAATATAATAGACGAAAGAGAGAATCTGAGGTGTAGAAGATATTATTGAAGAAATTTGTGCATCGGTGAATGAAAATGCTAAATCTAAAAAGCTCCTGACATAAAACATCCAAGAAATTTGGGACATTATGCATAATTCAAACCTAAGAATAATAGGAATAGAACAAGGAAAAGATTCCTAGTGCAAAGGTCCACAAAAATATTTTCAACAAAATCATAGAACAAAAATGTCCCAACCTAAAAAAAGAGATGCCTATAAACATACAAGAAGCTTAGAGAACAGGATATGGTGGCACACAACTTTAATCTCAGCATTCAGTGCTTGGGAGGCAGAAGCAGGTGGATCTCTGTGAGTTCAAGGCCAGCCTCATCTACAAAGTTAGTCTGGGACAGCTGGGGATATGCAGAGAAACTCTGTCTCAAAAAACCAAACCAGACCAAAACAAAACAAGACAAAACAAAAGAACAAAAGTAAAAACCCAAAACAAAACAAAAGAATAAAAATAAACAAAAGAAGCTACTGAACACCAATTAAACTGAACCAAAAAAGAATGTCCCCCCAACCACATAATAATCAAAACCCTAAATGTACAGAACAATTTTTCTTTATTATCTCTAATAAGTGAACTCAATTTCCTAATAAAAAGACAGAGGCGAACAGAATGGATGCAAAACCGGATTTCAATCTTCTGGTCCATGGGAAAAAAAAACTCACCTCTGCCTTACAGAAACTTTTCAGTTTTACAAGGTCCCATTTATTTATTGTTGATCTTAGAGCCTGAGCCTGTTAGTGTTCTGTTCAGAAAGTTGTTACCTGTGCCAATGTGTTCGAGTCTTTTCTCCACTTTTTCTTCTGCTAGATTTAGTGTGTCCAGCTTTATGTTAAGGTCGTTGATCCACTTGGACTTAAGTTTTGTGCAAGATGATAAATATGGGTCTATTTGAATTCTTTTACGTGTTGACATCCAGTTAGACCATCACTATTTGTTTAAGATGCTGTCCTTTTTCTACTGTACAGGTTTGGCTTCTTTGTCAAAAATTAACTGTCCATAGGTGTGTGGGTTTATTTCTGGGTCTTTGATTTGATTCCATTGATCAACTGGTCTGATAGCAACCTACAGATTGGGAAAAGATTTTTACAAACTCTTATCAATGGGGAATATGGAGCCTGAACTTACCATCTCCTGTAATCAGGTGAGAATTCCAGTGGAGAAATTTGGACACCAACTCAGCCACAAAATCTTCGACCTACAATTTGATATACCAAGTGGCAGAAATTGAGGGAGTAGCCAATGAATGACTGGTCCAACTTGAGACCCATGTTATAAGAGGGAGCCTACCCTTGACTCTGTCTAGAGAGCCAGGAACCAGAGAATGGATAGCCCAGAGACCTAGGATAGAACCAAACACAAATGGCAAAAAAAAAAAAAATAGTGAATGAAATTATTCCTTATGATACACTGCTGTACTAATAGATTGGTGTCTACCCTGATAGTCATCAGAGAGACTTTACTCAACAACTAAAAGAAATCAATGGGGAGACAGCACAGCCCAATACTAGGCAGAGCTTGCAGAGTCTTGTGAAAGAAGGGAAGGAAAGACTGCAGAAGCCAGAAGGGTTAAGGAAACCATAAAAAACTCACAGAATCAGTTAACCTGGGTCCCACAGGAGCTCACAGAGATTGAATCACCAAGCAGGGACCCTGCATGGGGCTGACCCAGGTCCCCTACACATATGTTACAATTGTGTAGCTTGGTCTGCATATGGTATTCCTAACTGTTGGGAGCCAGGAACTGTTTCTGATTCTGTTGCCTGGCTTTAGGACCCCTTCTTAGTACTGGATTGTGTAGAAAAAATAGCTAATTAAATGATTTAACCAGTAGTATTAATCCTTAACCGGCCATTATAAATGAATACACACAGACAACATGTGGATTTTAACAAGCCTAAGCCTGAATTGTACAATCCTAGCCCATCTAGGCTTGTTCATAATTCTATTACCCAAATATAACCCCATATATACATACATCCCTTTGGACTATTATTCTCCATGCTATGCTGATGTTCCAGGCCATGTGGAAGGTTCTTCTTTAATCTACCCCATGGCATGTCCTCCTTGTTTGCTCCTGGCTTTTTCTCTGGCAAGCTTCTTCTTCCCAAGATGCTCTCTCTTTCTCAAAAAGCCAGCACACCTTAGTTCCACCTATCTCTGTCTTTGCCCAATCTCCAAGCCTCAGCATTTATTTAACCAATCACAGTCAATTAAGTAACAGGCAGAAAACAGGACCAATCAACATTTAGAATGCTTAACATACCCCATCAGTGTTGCCTTGTCTAGATTTAAAAGGAGAGGAGTAGCTTAATTTTACTGCAACTTGATTTGCCAGGGCTGATTGACAATCATTGGAAACCTGCCCTATTCTGAAGAGAAAACAGAGGAGTGAATGGAGTGAGATGGTGGAAGAGGAACTGAGAGAAGAAGAGGGAGGGAAAACTGCTGTAGGGATGTGAAATAAATAAATAGACAAATAAACAAACAAACAATTAAAATCTTAGTACTTACCCTTAGCATTATTTTCTACTGGAAACAACTTAAAATGTGCAATACAGTGTCAATTTCCTTTTGTTATGATTATGATTTTTTAATATATGTGTCTTTAGAAGATGATAGCTTCTCATGTATGATCTCTTTATCCTTTTTATTATTATTATTATTACTATTATTATTAATTTCTTCAAGTTACATCTCAATCACAATCCCCTCCCTACTCCTCCCTCCAGTCTCACCCTTCCACCCTCTTCCCCCTCACCCCCCATCTGCTTCATTTTTTTTTAATTTTAAGGTATATTTTCTTACCCCCAACAGCTCCCCCCTTTCAGTCCAACAAATGGCTTTTTCTCTTATAACAACAAATGCAATACAAAACAACAAAAATAATTAGGCCATAATTATGGAATTATAAGGCTTAGCATATATTCCCAATGTCCAGTCCATATGTATTTGGCAACTTATTTTAACATTCTACTATGCAACCATCTCCATGAGTTTAAAGGTCTATATCTGACTCAACATTCATACTAACTTGCAATACAATTTTAAAAGTATCTTCTTAGATCTATAACACTCTCTTGACTCCTAAACAACTCAAAATTAAATTATGAGACTCTAGCTATCTGTTCTTCAACCACCTCAGAGACCTGAGAGGGATAAATATATCTGATTATACAGGAAGTGCAGGGCCAATAGCTTCCAAAACTAAGAAATGACATACCAGTGGCTGCCTGGACAGTTCCCAATTTCTCTCCAAATAGTACAGCATCAATCTTCAGCCATTTGGCCCCATTTCACTGTCAGACATTAATTGTGAAGCAGGAATTATGAAGGACTTGCCTACCCTGTCTTGGCAGAGCTAGGCTGTCAACTCACCTGCTTCCAAGTTTTGTCCTGTTTGGACAGCAGTCTGTCTACAGTTGAAGCAAGGGATTTTTCTTGCCAAGGGACAGGCTTGCCACTGATCTTTTATTCTTAATAAAGAACTTCTTAGAATTCCCCCCCTTTTTTAGAGTATGAACTCATCATAAGGCCAAGACCTTTGAGAAGGTATTCTAGAAAAGTCATTGAAAGTTCCATCTCTAGTAATTTTAGAAAACCTTTTTTTTTTCAAATTTTCCAGGTGAGATAAATTTTTTGTATTTTTGCTTGCTTTTTATTTTTATTTATTCTTCTCTAATATATTACACTCCAATTGCAGTTTTTCCTTCCTTCCCTCCCCTCTCCAATACCAGTTCCTTTCCCCAGAATCCTTCACTTTATCTCAGTAAAGAGCAGGCCTTCCAGGGACATCAACCAAATATTGCAAAACAAGCTACAATAAGTCCAGGCACATATTCTCATATCAAGGCTACATAAGTTAAACAAGTAGGAGGAAAGGGATCTCAAAAGCAGGTAAAAGCAAAAGAAACAGCCACTGTCCCCACTGTTAGGAGTACCACAAGAAAAGCAAGCTTCACAACCATAACATATATGCATTCCCACCAGCAATGGAGGAATCTTCTCCTTGCTCTACATCCAGATCAACGTGAACTGACATTTGTGTTTTTGATCTTATCTATTTTGACAGGTGTAAGATGGAATCTCAAACTTGTTTTGATTTGAATTCTCTGGTGGCTAAATATGTTCACCATTTATTTTAGTGTTTCTCAACCATTACAGACTCCTCTGTTGAGAATTCTGTTTAGACATGTACCACATTTTTAAACTGAGTTATTTGGTTTGTTGATGTCTAGTTTCTTGAGTTTTTTTTTTATATTTTGCATATTAGCCCTCTGTCAGATGTGAAGTTCATGAAATATTTTTCCCATTCTGTAGGCTGCTAATTTGTCTTTTAGACAGTGTCCTTTGCCTTACAAAAAGATTTTAAGTTTCATCAAGTCTCATTTATTAATAGTTGATCTTAGTGTCTATGTGATTGATGTTCTGTTCAGGAAGGTGCAAACATATTCAAGAGTTTTACCCCCTTTCTCATCTATGAGGTTGAGTATAGCTGGTTTTATGTTGAGGTCTTTGGTCCATTTGGACTTGAGTTTTGGGCAGGGTAAGAGATATGGATCTATTTGCATTCTTCTACATGTAGACATCTAGGTAGACTGGCACCATTCATTGAAAACACTTTTCTTTTTCTATTATATATTTCTGGATTCTTCCTCAAAAATCAAGTGTCTATAGAAGTGTGTAGTTAAGTGTCAGTCTTTGATTAGATTCCATTGATCAGTTTGTCTGTTTTTTATGCCAGTTCCATGCTTTTTTATGTTTATTTATTACTTCAGGTTACATCTCCATCACAGTGCCCTATTTCCACTCCTCCCAGTCCCTCCTTCCCACCCTCTACCCCATCTCACTTCCATCCCACTCTTCTGGAGTGGAGTGTCCCTACATATCAGTCCCCTGCCCCAGTTCAGCAGTCATATGAAGGTCAAGAGCCTCCACATTCACTGGGGGCCTACAAGGCAGCACCACTAGGGCAAAGTGTCTCATTGACAGGTAACAAAGCTTTTTTTTATTGCTAATGCTCTGTAGTACAGCCAGAAATTATGGAGGGTGATATCTCCAGATGTTCTTTCATTGTATAGGACTGTTTTGCTATCTTGTGTTTTTTTTCCATATTAATTTGAGTATATGAAGTTATTCTGAGAAATGTCTTTGAAAGCTCCATCTCTAGTTATTTTATAATACAGATTTTTGCAATTTATCCAGGTGAAAGTATGTTTTTAATCCACCCATAGAATAAGATTAACCTAAAGTCTAATCAGATAAATATATTTTTCATATTGTTAGCTAAAACTAAATAGACAGATAAAAGAAACTCCTATTATTTATAAACTAATCCATCTATGGTATTGGATTACAGCATCTTAGAAAATTCAAAATAAGAAAAAACATTGCATCTAGCTCTTGCTATAAGGTGTGAACATTTGAGTTTTAAAGTATTATTTTATTAACATGTGGCAGTTCTACATATTAATGGCCTGATTAGTAGTAAGTCCACAAATATGGATCCTGAGTAATGATTAGATCAGTGCAATCCAAAATCATATATGTATAGTTTTGAAATATGTTTAGGGGTCAGCAGATTTATAATCATTATTAAAAATCACCAAGTTTCAAGTTTTTACTAAAAGCATGCTTCAGTGATGATAAACCAAGTGTGGGATGCGAAATATTTCCAATAAACTTTCTTATTAGATTTCTTGTTGAAGTAAACAAATCAGGGATAGAGCCAAATTCTGCCTCTAGTTAAAATGAGAACCTCAGAAAAATCTTAGTCAAATTTGGTAAAAGAAACTTTTTCTATGATGAATATAAATTGATACTGTAATAGAAATAAGATTACTTTAGAGAAGTTGTAAGCTGTAAATTCAAAAGGTGGTGCACTCCTTTAATCCCAGGATTTGAAAGGCGGATGTAGGCTGATCTTTGTGAGTTCAAGGCCAGCCTGGTCTACAAAGTAAGTCCAGGACAGCCAGGGTTCTATTACACAGAGAAACCCTGCTTGGAAAAAAAAAAGCAAGCAATTCCAAAATAAGCAATTACAGGAAACAATTCAATGTTGCTTACAATTTTTCCATACTGATATTACATTCTTGGATTTCATATTAAATAAAAATACATATATTTGGAGTATATATGTACACATGCACAGATATAAGGACAATATTGAGAATTCGTTCTCTTCTACTCCCAATGTGGTTTCTGTGGATCCTACTCATGTCCTTAGGTTGGTAGTGATCATCAATATCCACCATGCCACTTAGATGGCCCTAAAATTGTTTTTATGTTGGCCAAGAACAAATTCTTATTATATTCATGTTGAAGAGAGTATTACTTACTAATACATATTTCACAGTGATAATCTATCTTAATATACTTCCCTAAAGGGTCAAATTTAATAAAACATAAAGTGATTTGATATTAAAAAATTATGAAAGTATTTAGATTATTTAATATATATTGAATAATCTTCTTAAGCTTAGGTATTTGTAAATTACTTCCCAGAAATTAACCAATTCATTCTCCATTTCTCTTCAATCTAGTTAGCATAGGATGTGAAATGTTGAAAAATGATTTCTAAGAGCTATTCATGGCAACATCTATCTGTAATCAGAGATTCTAAATATACTGACACAGAGGAATCCCATGTTTAAGGCAGGCATAAACAACTTTAGGCATTTCCAAATTAAGAGGTAAAAAGTGGTCTGTAACTATAACTTAATGGTAGAGCACATGTCTAACATGTTTGATGTCCTAGGTTCAATCCATAGTACTTAAAAGTATAGAAGAAAAACAACACAAGACACTCTCCACAAATATAATAGAGAAAGTTGTCATTATATTTTATGTTTATTTCTTGATTTGTTGTAATTTTCATTAAATGGAGCATTGTAAATAGGTCAGATGCTCACTGCATTATTTGATTTTGTTTTTTTATATGGACAAAATGATTAATGAAAACAAGAATATATTTGGGGTCACATTTTCAGAGAGTTGCACTTAATCACAGCAAGGTGGGAATGGTGGTGTTCACGGTTGTGGAAGGTTGTAGAAGATGCTCCTGGCAATGTGGAACACCAGAAAGAAGAGAAAGCACTGTCTAATCCTTAACTTTAGTAACCTACTTCCACTAGCCACAGCCCACTGCCTTAATACACCAGAGCTTTCAAAACATCATCACAAATAGAGGACAAGATGCTTAATTTAGAAAACTGTGAGCAACACTGTTGATTCAAATGATAATAGTCTTTTACTCTGGAAATTGCATTTTCATTTCTGCTAATGATTTACATACTATATTAACATTTTTGTTTTTTTTCTAATTTAGGACATGATATTTGTTGTTATTACTCACATGAAATTATTATTAATTGCAGAATAATTTCTCCATTTAATGTATTAGCGTATTATGGTAGGGAGTTGAAAATATAGGAGTTTTCAAATAGTCAAATATATTGGTATATACTTGGCAGATATTCTTCTATGTTTTTATTTTATCTTAATAATTTTTCCAGATTTTATCAACTGACAGTAAAAATAGTATCAAAACTTTGACTTTCTGCCAACTGTCTATTTGTTTACTTGTTTGTACTTCTAGGTAAATTTTAAGAAAAAAAAGAATGGATGGATTTTTTTTGTGAAATTTTATTAAGTGTGTTATTTAAAATTTTTATTGTATCTGTGTATACATCTGTATATGTATGTGTATATGCATGCATGCATGTAATAAATGCATGTTTATTAATATGGCCAACTGTATGCCATGGCATGAAGGTAGAGATCAGAGGACACCTTGTGGAAATAAGTTACTTTTTCTACTTTGTAATTCAAATATCAAAATCAGGACAACAGACTTGGTAGCAAGAACCATAACTAGATGAGCTGTATCATAAGTGTAATTCTGAAGATAATCTGTACATTTACAACATTCAATCCTACTTTTTAGTTACCATTTTATTTGCATATTTTCTATATTTCATAATAAAACTATTTGCAAAGTCCTATGTGGTTTAATTGATTAATATTTTATTTAAAACTCTTCCTATATATTTTACATTTATATTATTATAGCTATTGTTTTCAAAACATAACTTTTTAAATAAGTAGTTATATTTTTAATTTGCATTATTGCAATCTTAATATTATGCAATCCATTTTTCATAACATGATTCAATAATATATAATAAATTTCCAGATTTGTTAAAGTACTGCCTTATCAAGTAAAATTTCACAATCTTTCCATTACCTCAAGGAGATTTCTCATGCTTATTTCAGTCACTGTTCTTACCTTCATGCTCATACATCAGTCAATAGTTCATAGCAAGCTTTGAAAAATAGTATAATGGCATAAAATTATATAGATCTAACTATATTTTATTTTAAGAAAGTAACAATCTTAATTTAAGCTAGCTACTTTCTATTGTTAGTTTGATTATTAATTTCCTTTTAATGAGTAGATTTTGTTGCCTTTCTGAAATTTTGACAATAAATTATACAATTTAGTAGAGACATTTTAGAATGATTTTTTTGTATTTTCAGGAGCTATTTAGATCATACTTCCATATAATTGCATACCATTAGAGTATTTGTCAAAAATTTGGAAGAACTATCGACTTGAGTATAAGGTACAAAAATGAGAGTCAGAAATAGGCAAGGGAGATCTATATGAGTTGGTGGTTGTCCATATTTGAATTTTAATATACAATAAATTTATATTTTGGGATATCATTTTACTAATACAATTATTTCAATATTGAGGATACTGTAAATGTTTGTTATACAGTAAGCAAAATATAATAGTAAGGTAATAATGATCAGCTGAATTTTCAGCACTTAGATAAAATAAACTTTGAATAGGTTGCCAATATCTGCATATCATATAATGAAAACACCCAACTTTATAATACACATAGGTACACAAATATATGCTTAAAACAATGAGCTCCTAGTCATACTGTTTTTCTATAGTATGATTTTAACTTGCTATAATACATTTCTGAATATATTTTCAAGTAAATAAATATTGTATCCTTTTAGATTTGATTTTTACCTATCTGTGATTTGGATGGTATATGTATATACCATAATTTCCTTTTCTGTTATAAATTGTTTGGCTTTCATTTCTGATGTGTAGTCTTTATTTAGAATGTTATAGTGAACAACCTTCTGCATACATATTTTCTTATTCCTCAGAGGCTGATCTTTAACACAACAGGGATTGGTGAATAGTAACCTTGTTTTAAAATACCAAATATACTGCCTTCCAGAACTATTCTGCTAATTAGCAAGCTTATTGATAGGATATAAATGAATTAATTTATCTTCTTTATTCACTTCACTGTGCCCTTTCAATATCTCTTATTTAACTAATATTTCTGGAATCATACTTCTTTGTACTATTACTGATTCTTACTGAAAGCAATTGTATTTTCATAAAATGTTCATATCCTTCACTTATTTTTGTTAGATGTTTTTTGTTAACATTATGTGAAACTTGCTCTCTTCTATTTAAGAATACATTGTGGATGCAATAGGTGGATTATTTTAATATTGTCAAGTTAATAATTTCTTAATTTTGTGATTTCTGTTTATTTTTGTAACACTAAAATGATTTTCTACATCTCAAAATCACAAATATAGGGGAATATTTATCCATATTTCCATGTTTTGTGTCATGAATACTTACATATTTTATAACGTATAAGAAAATTTAATCTAAGCATGATATGATGGTTACATTTACCTATTTTTTATCCAATTATTTTTGTCCTTTTGATCTATGTCTGTGACAGACCATAATATGTAGAATCAATAAATTTTATTAAAAATATAGCTTTCTGTATACTTGGAAGTTAAGGAAGTTTTTGAGGTACAAGTAACATATACTTCATATACTATGGAAGTTGAGAAAATATCTAGTAAGAAATACAAGCAGCTGGTTGGTTGGAAAGTGGATTTCAGTGCATAAAATTATATGGATAATGAGCAATTAAATTGATGATTAACTTATTAAAAGCCTTAGTTTAAAGACATGTAGTTGGATCTAGAGCTACTATCTTAATTAATTTGTTATAATATTGAGCCCAAGGGGAAGTAGGAGAGTTTTCAAAAATAGCAATATTATTTACTTTATGTGTTATGATAAAACATGGTGACCAACAAATCATATAGAATATATTATTTGTGCTTAAGTTCCCAGAGAGTTAGGGTCCATGTTGAAGGGAGAAAAATATGTCAGCCAGAACAGAAAGCTGGGAGTTCATATTTTGAATTACATGCACAGAACAGAAATAGTGAACTAGATATGGTATGAGTCTTTAAGCACTCAAAGCCTACCTCTAGTGACATACTATGTCCAACAATGCTACATGCTGCTAAACCTTCCCAAACAGCACCACCAACTTGGGAACAATAATCTGAATGGTCAAGACTATGCAGAAACATCACATTTAATTTTTTTCTTTACCTCCTAACCCTTCCATCCCATTTCTCTGGGGTGGGGTGTCCTTATATAACAGTCCCTCATCTCAGTTGAGAGGTCGTATGAGGGCCAAGAGCCTCTTCATTCATTGGGGATCTATGAAGCAGTACCATCAGTGAAAAGTGTCTCATTGCCCGGGAGAGAGAACTACTAAACAAACAAATCAATAAGCATACAATAGATAAAAAAGACTAAAAAATAGAAAAAATATAACTAATATATAAAAAATAAATTAAAAATTAAAATTAAAAATAAGAAGTCTATGTCCAAGTTCCCTTTGGTGTGTTAGTTGTAGTATTGATACCTTCTACTATATAGCTAAAATCCTACTATAAGTGAATAGATGCCCTATGTGTCCTTCTGAGTCTGGGTTAGTTCACTCAGGATGAGCTTTTCTAGTTCCATCCATTTGGCTGCAAATTGCATAATTTCATTGTTTCTGATAGCTGAATAATATTCCATTGTGTAGATGTACCACAGTTTTTTAACCCATTCTTCGGTTGAGGGACATCTGGGTTGTTTCCAGTTTCTAGCTATTACAAATAAGGCTGCTATAAACATAGATGAGGAAACTTCCTTATGATTCCGTGAAGAGGCATTTGGGTGTATACCCAGAAGTGGTATGGCTGGGTCCTGAGGCAGAGCTACTCCAAGTTTTCTAAGATATCACCAGACTGACCTCCATAGTGGTTGCACAAGCCTGCACTCCCACCAGCAATGGAGTAGGGTACCCCTTTCTCCACACCCTTGCCAGCATGTGCTGTCATTTGAGTTTTTGATCCTAGCCATTCTGACAGGTGTGAGATGGAATCTCAGAGTCGTCTTGAGTTGCATTTCTCTGATGATTAAGTATGTTGAGCATTTCTTCAAGTGTCTCTCAGCCATTAGGGATTCCTCCTTTGTGAATTCTCTATTTAGCTCTGTCCCCCATTTTTTGATTGCATTATTTGGTTTCTTGGCATTTAATTTCTTGAGTTCTTTGTAGATTTTGGATATTAGCCCTCTGTCAGATGTGGGGTTGGTGAAGATTTTCTCCCAGTCTGTAGGCTGCCGTTTTGTTTGAATGACAGTGTCCTTTGCCTTACAGAAGCTTTTCAGTTTCATGAGGTCCCATTTATTGATTGTTGATCTCAAGTCCTGAGCTGTTGGTGTTCTGTTCAGGAAGTTGTCGCCTGTGCCAATTAGTTCGAGGGTTTCTCCCACTTTATCTTCTAGTAGATTTAGTGTGACCAGCCTTATGTTAAGGTCTTTGATCCACTTGGACTTAAGTTTTGTACAAGGTGATATGTATAGGTCTAGCTTCATTCTTTTACAAATGGACATCCAGTTGGACCAGCACCATTTGATGTTTCAGCCTTTTACTACTAACTGTCATGAACAGTTTAGGATAATTAAGAAATGCAAACTAATGGTTATGCAAGCCAGTCATTCTGTTAGGTACTATGACAGCCTATTATAGTTACTTGATAAGCTAATCAGAAATAAACCTGCTAAAAGACAAGCAATATCTGCTTACCCTAATATAAGAGATAGATAGGGCCTCTTCAAAAACCTCAAGAGATCTGCAGAATATGGCATTCAAAGATGTTTTTGCAACTTTAGATTTTTTTATATCAAGACATATCAACTCCTGACAGCAACCCCTATTCTCCTCCAAGTAGAAGATGTGCATCGAAGAATCTCCAGTGGGAGATGATTGAATTAGTCGCAAGCCTATCTCTTGGTAGGAAAAGCCCCTTGCTCCAACTGTAGACAGAATGCTGTCCAAAAAGGACAAAACCTGGAAGCAGGTAAGTCGACAGCCTAACTCTGCCAAGACAGGGTAGGTAAGTCCTTCTTAACCCCTGCGCTACAATCAATGTCTGTCAGAGAAGTGGGGCCAAACGGCTGAAGAGAGATGCTGTAATGTATGGAGAGAAAATGGGAACTGTCCAGGCAGCCACTGGTATGTCATTTCTTAGTTTGGGAAGCTGCAGACCCTGTACTTCCTATAAAATCAGATATATTTATCCCTCTCAGGTCTCTGACGTGGTTGAAGAACAGATAGCTAGAGTCTCATAATTAAATTTTGAGTTGTTTAGGAGTCAAGAGACTGTTATAGATCTAAGAAGATACTTGTAAAATTGTGTTGCAAGGTAGTATGAATGTTGAGTCAGATATAGAACTTTAAACTCATGGAGATGGTTAGATAGTAGAATGTTAAAGTCAGGTACCAAATACATATGGACTGGTCATTGGGAATGTACGTTAAGCCATATAACCCTCATAACTGTGGCCTAATTACCTCTGTTGTACTGTACTGTATTGTATTTGTTTTTATAAGAGAAAGAGCCATTTGTTGGACTGAAAGGAGAAACTGTAGGGGGAAATAAGATACACCTTAAACTTAAAAGAAAAAAAAGGAAGAGGATGGGGGTTGAGGGTGGGAGGGTGGGACTGGAGGAGGAATAGGGAGGGGACTGCGATTGAGATGTAACTTGAAGAAATAAAAAATAAAGGAAAAAAAAGATGGGTACAAGGAAATATTGGCATTTGATAGCTGCTGGGAAAGAGAGCGAGAGTCAGTTTTCTTTAATGATGACTCCACCTAGCTAGGTGGACGATGCTCCAAGGCTTAACCAAGAATAGTTGAAAAATACAAACTGGACTCAACTGAAAAAAAAAAGAAGGTATCTTAAAGTTCCATGAGTGAGTAGGTAAGGCGTGCAAAGGGTGGATGTGAGAGAAGGTGGAGGAGGGCTGGTATGTTGATCAAAATACATCATGTGAAATTCTTAAAAAAGAGCTGATGAATATTGCCAAAGTACATTGTATGAAGTTATCAATGAATTAATAAAATATTGTTTTAAAAGAAAAAAAGACTATGCAGAATATCTTATTCAAATAACCAAAATGGTGTTGTTCTTTTATTTGCAAATTTGTAAATCCACCAGAAAGTTTATACTTTAGACAACACAGAATTGGATGTTGCTTAAAAGGGAATTCCCTGTAAATACTAGCATGAAAAACCTGGAAGAGTCTTTACTATTTCCCAGCATAATGTTGGAATTTTTATAAAACAGCAACTTAAGGGCATGATTCTTTCCATGACAATCAATGCATACTTTGTGCATATTAAGCACCCTATAGCATCATGAAATGGGTGATGGAAAATTATCAGAAATGTTTTTTAAAAATGAGAAAGATGCCTGGTTCAACTAAAATGCCAGTTGGCTCTGTTGAAAAAACAGACTGCAACTATCTATGTAGATATGTGCATATAAGTTAATATATTTGGGGTAAATTATCATGTATGAAAGTCACATGAAATATGCAGAAAAATTCTGAAGAAAACACATATATCTGGAGTTAGTTTCCTAGGGAACTACTTAATAGTATACATGAAAGCATCCAGAAAAAAAAATTAAGAGCCGGACTGGTGCTACAAAGCAAAAGTCAAAATGTTCCAGGAACTTCCCTTGGCACCAATATTGTGCCATCTTTCTAAAATCAGATTCACACAGAATGGGTATGTTCTATGAATTCTTTATCTCTCCATTTCTTACAGATTGGGCTCATTGTTTATTTTCTGATATACAGATGTTGATTAAATAGGAAAATAATTTTGTTAGGGAAAATTGTCTGGCAAAGTAGTAATTTAGACTATTCCAATCACAGAATTGTTTTTATTTGTTCTCTTGCAAGAGTTAATAAAACAAAAGTACCTCAGTACTTTTATTTCACTTTTGAATGAATTGAATTATGTTTATTTCCTCATGCCTGAAACTACAACTATTATTGAGTTATTTCTTGCTGTCATGAGCAATTACCAATTGTTAATAAAGTTTCCTATTGTAAATGTATAGCTCACAACAAGAGTATATAGATATAAAACTTTGGTTTAAAATTACTGTTATTCCATTCCTAATTTTATTGCCAGTGAAGTGGTATGCAAACTATAGACATATAAATGTAATTATCCTCGCATTTACTGACTTTCTTCTTGTATAAAATTGACTTTTCATTTTCATTTTGTTTTTATATATTATTTGCATGTTATAATATCCAGAGGAAAAATTATTATTTTAATTTTAGGGTATTTCAATAATTATTGCAGTAATCAGTAAACAAACTGGTAGAGATTGGTTTTAGGAAAGTGTTCAATATTCAAGTAGTGCAGATAAGTTTTCTCTAATATCTAATTGACCAATTCTTAACACAAACACTAAAATTTTGTGGAAGGTATACTTTTGACTATCTTAATAAACTAATATGAGTAACACAAGAAGAGATTATCTAAGAGGATATGCTTTCTCATACACAGTTCTATTGTCATTAATATGTCCACATCTACTTCTGTTATAGAATATGCATAACGTGTTTTGGATATTTGCCAGGATTCCTTAATTTTTTGTGGAAATATATGACTACAGATTGATATACAAGCTTTTAAGTTTGAAGTATGTGCAAAAGGTTATGGAGCAGACTGATGTGGGAGAAGTGATAAATTCAGACTGATAGTCTTATTTTTAAACTAGATACATACTTTCAAGTGGAGATATGAGTAGAATTTGTAGACTCAAAAGAGGCCTTTCATGTACAACAGGGAGAATTAGATTATGAGTTATATATTGAGGCCATAAATGTTAATAAAAACTTTCCATGAAGACACTGTAGAACAGTTGAAACAGTATATGGAAAACATACGTATTACTTTCCCTAGAATTATTTAGTAATTTATTACACAGTAATTAATATTTCTTGGTCATATATATTTAATTATTGATGTTAAGTTCTTATTATGAACAATAGAACATAATCCAGAATCAAAACAAGAGATACACATTAATTTTTTATGCTACATTAAGGTAAAAGGTCCAAAAGAGGGTCATTGACTTGGCCCAGTCACATATGTAGTATATGATAAAAGCAGGCATTTGACTTGCTAATATTAGCATATAATTTTCAAATATAGAATAGCTAAGACCAGTAAAAATAGAATTTAGAATATAGTCATTGTCTGAATAAAATAAGAACACAGAGAAAGTCTTGTCAATTTGTCAGGAAAATGGAAAGATTAACTGGAAACATAGCTATGGTTCCATTGCATTTTGTACAGGTATTGAGTCATAATGGAAAAGGTAATGATTCAAATATTATTCTTCTCTCAGAAAGCATAAGTGCATAGAAGTATCAGTGTCTGTGTGGTGCCTCAATCTCTCATTACTAGTACGTTCAGTCTGATTGGTGATTCATGGCATGAGACGGGATCAATTGTACTAGTTTAGCAGGATAGGCTCCATGTGATGAATATACTTTTAGACAATCCAGGGAAGTAATATAGGTATCCAGAAAATGATATTTTTTCCAATTAAGAAAGAAAAATAAAATTGCTTAACATACTAAAGCTCAGCCTCAATATGTGAGAATTTTCTGCTGCAAGAATAATAATTGAATTGATGAGGAAGATATATGTTTACCCAATGTTTCTTCCCCAAAAATTGTATCATTTAACTCAAAGATGCTTGAGCATGTGAGTATAGGCTGCATGGAATATTTCTGCAAAGGAAGAAATGAAGGGAGAGAAGGGAGGATGATTGATGGAAGAAAATCCTTGAGAAAATTACATGATCTGGGGTCAAGTAGTTGAAATTTTTATAATGTGGCTATACTCTACTTTAAAAACATTCATATGGGAAAGTTGACCTTCTGACATTTTTGAAGTTCCCCAATGAATAGAACCATAATGTATTTTGTATGCGTCAAAAGCATTCATTAATATTTTAATATACCTGCACAGTTTTTTTAAGTAGGTTGTCTTTCACAAAATTGTTTAAGTAGCTTCTTATTTCCACAAAATTTATTCATGATGGTGTATATGTGATTCTTCTTTTAATAGCTGTCCCTCAATTAGTATTCCTTGTTTTTAATCTCCTATTTATATTATGAGGAATTAATTATTTATGGTTTGACTTTCATTTAACCTATAATAAAAAAAGTTATTCAAGGGAAAAAAGCACAACTGCAATTTTACTTGCCATGTCTTTTCTCATTATACTTTTATTCATGGAGAAAATGTTCAAATATATTACAAGTGACAATACTTAACTGGAAAATCCAGTGTCTCTATTTCACTCTGGCAGTATGGTACAATCATTCATGGGAAATAAAAATACTAAGAATTTGTTGTCCAAGTTGGTAACAAAGTTGAGTTACTGGAAAGCTCTCTAAAAGAGAAAAATAAATTCAGAAAGAAAAAGTCAAAAGTACACATCACAGGATAGCAGGAATATAGCAGAACCATTACCTAACGTACAAACCTATATACATGCACATACATCTGACATACACCCACATAAAAATTATGTGGCAGCTTTTCATTACCAAAAGCACTTTATGAGACCTGGAAAATCAAAGAGGAAGATTCAAAACTGTGAAATTCAAAACCAGGAAAATCTGAGTGGAGAATTACTACATACTATACTGAGGCTACAGAAACAGATATTTGTATCTGATTGTGCCCTTACTTGATTGTTTTTCTAGAAGAAATAATATTCTCTTTAGTATTCATGTAAAGGTACATTGATCTGTACCTTTGAAAACATGCTTGTCAGACAAGCAACTAGCCCTCCAGATAAGCTAACAACTAGCCAACTTAATTGTAGACAAAGCAACAAAATGTATAACCCAGCCTCTCACTCAAATACAAATATGGAGGCATTCTCATCAATCAAGATGCCCAATAGAAAGGAATCTCTGAAGATAAAAAAGCATGTGTATGCCTTCAAATAGTAACATATCAACAGAGCTCTGCATGTAACAGGGAAAATAATCAAATAACATATAGCTAATATAAACAATTCCAAAGAAATGGACTTCTTATATATTGCCTTATAAAAAATTAAAACTGTCATCACAAGGAATGCCAGGTACTAAGGAGGATGTAAAAAACAAAATAATAACAATTCTACATAAAATATTAGTTCATAAAAGCAGCAGATATCACAAAACAAGAAAGATTTGAGGATAACATTAAGAATAGAAATAGAAAGTGTATGAGAGATATAATGGAGGCCAGAATATGAAGAGAGAGAACACTAAAGGCCTTTGAAAAATCTTTGCTAAAGCCCACTATTATAGATGCTTTCTAAAATGTATACAATGTTCTCTTACTACATTCCTTACCTCAGTGAGTAACTTCATAAAATATATGCATATACATACACAAAAAGAAGTTTAATGGAGTTACCTTGTAACAGGGGGTAGACATCCCAACTAGATACCTAAGGCTAGCAAGTACAAATACCAGGAAAAGATGCAGGCTATCTTTTTTTTGGATTGTTGGCTAATGAAGTCACATATTGCTCTTGGCAATGCTCCTAGATATATCCTATAACTTAATGGTAAGACCCAATTGTTGAGGACACCAGATGTTTCTGCACAGATCATGAAGAAATCAAGGTAGAATTCACCTGGAAACTTTATCAGTTCAAGTTAGCTTTCCATGATGCTGAAATCATTATGCAAGCTCTTGAAGGACAGAAGTAATCATCATTCTCACCAAATTGTGAACCCTGAAAATGACAGCAATGACTAGCCTCACATGATAAGACCACTTGTGCAATAAGAGCATGAATGTTGTAGTCACCATTTTCTGTTTGGACTTAAGGGCTACTCCATGAAGTAGAACCCATACTTGGCACCATTAAAGGAGACTAAGAACATGTAACTGTATAGCTTGGAAGACCTAGGGTATTAGTAAATCTTGCATTACCAGAAAGCTCCTGAGCTAGATGCAAAGATAGACTCCCCTTGTCAGCAAGGGCTCCCTTCTCTACCTGAGGGGCAGGGTTCCTGGACTACCAGACTCCACACCCCCACACCCTCTATCTGCGGAGTGTCACATAGCCCTCAGAAAAATTACAGGTCCAACCTTTTCTCTGGATAAGAAACCAGTTCAGCAGCACCTGGGATTCCTGGAAATACCTGCCCATGGTAATGAGGTATCTTAGTACTTTAACTTTCAGCCAACGACCTTTGCCCTCCATGGATATTCCTAGCCACTCCCCAGTTCTATATAAGCTTCATTCACCCAAATAAAGTTGATTTGTCTCCCTGCAGTCTTAGTCTGTCACACTCTGTTCTCCATCATCTGCTCCCCTCGACTGTGTGCACTGGAGCAAAGGGGATACCTACTTTACCTCTACACTAGGGGAAGAATTAAATACTATTATGCTGTTAAATTGACATAGTGTTAAATATTGCTATACTCATAGATCAGAGCATCTTTTAATCCTCATCAAAGAGATCAGACATCAATTGGACTACACACAGGGAATAAGACTGTGGAGTCACAGAACTAAACAAAGCATTCCTATCTTCACAGAAAAGTAGACAGACACATTGTTTGAGCAATAGGCAATAACATTATTGAAGTTGTGTTTTGCAGATACAACAAAGCATATTCACTCATGAACTTAGAATGATTAGGACAGCACGAACAAGACCTGAAGAAGCTCAAGGCTGCCAAAATCCGAGCATATAAATGTTGTGGTACTTTGAATAAAAATTGACCCCATAGTGTATATATTTTGAGATCACAAAGGACAATTCACTTTGAATTTCAGCTTGCCTTTTGCAATCGACTTTTAAACTTAAATAATTCTAAATCCTACGTGCCTGATTCTGCCTCCCAGGTGTTGGCATCAAAGGCCTGTGCCTCCCAATTGTTGGGATTAAAGGTGTGAACCACCATCCCTGGATCTAAGTTTTCTCAGTTTGGAACTTGCTCTGTGTCAGGCTGACCTTGAACTCAGAGATTTGCATGCTTCTGTCTCCAGCATGTTGGGATTAAAGGTGTGGACCATCACCACCCTGTTCATGGTAACCCTAGAATGTAGAAAACAACTAACTTTATAGTGATCTGCCTGTCTCTGCTGGGATTAAAGACATGGGCTAACACCGCCATGCTCAATATTTTATCTTAGCTCTAAATTACTTCAACTCTTACAGATTTAGAAAACAAGTTTGAACTGTAATAACCCTTAATTTACTCACACCTCTTAAATGCATTTTTAATGCCAAGCAATGAAAATATCATATAAGAAGAAAACTTATAAACTGATATCCAGGAGGGTGTGAGCTATGTGGTAACCTGCAGTCTAACATTATAACCTGAAATGAAGACCATTTTTCACTTCATGCCAGTAAGGCAAGTATGCCTTTGGTAGTTATCATTTGAATTTTTTTTTATTTTTATTATATTTTTTATACTTAGTTACCTGTTTTTTTAAATTAATTTGTGTTTTCAAGTTACCACTCCATCACAGTCCCTTCTCAGTGCCTCTCTCCCTCCTTTCCTCACTCACTCATTCTCTCCCTTGCTCTTCCACTTCTCTGTACTCTCCTTCTCCTCAGATGAGGTGGGTCCTCACATATCAAATTCCCACAGTTCATCAGTTACGTGAGAGACAAGACCTCCTCTTATACTGGGGTTTGAAATGACTCCCCATCTAGAGTAAGGTGTCCAACTAACATGCAACAGGGTCCATGACTCACTGCTGCATGGAGTTTTTTGTATGATAGCTACGCTAGGTTCCTATCTGTTTGGGTCTGCAGGTTGTAAGATGGTTGTCTTGTGCTATGTGGTTAATATCCACTTATAAAATAGTACATACCATGTATATCTTTCTGGGTCTGAGTCAGCTCCTTAGGATGAGCTTTTCTAGTTCCATCCATTTGGTTGCAAATTGCATGATTTTCTTGTTTCTGGTAGCTGTGTAGTATTTCATTGTGTGAATATACCACCATTTTTGTTTTTGTTTTTGTTTTTTATATTTAAAAGTTCATTAATTAACTCAAGTTACATCTCCTTCACAGCCCCCTCCCTCCACCTCTCCCAGTCCCACCCTCTCACTCTCGACCCCTTCTCTCACCTATACTACTCCTCTGGTGTATGGTGGCCACATGAGGGCTAAGAGCTTCCTCTTTCACTGGGGACATACATGGCAGTTCCACTAGAGTGAAGTGTGCCACTAATAGGTAACAAAGTCGATGTTCCTGTTTTTTTGGTTCTGATTGTAAGATTTTTATCCTGTATTATATGGCTAAAATAGAGTTATAAGTGAATACATGTCATATGCATCCTTTTAGGTCTGGGTGAGCTCACTCAGGATGACCTTTGCTAGTTCCTTCCATTTGGTTGCAAATTGCATGATTTCCTTGTTTCTGATAGCTGAGTAGTATTCCATTGCATAAACGTAACATGTTTTTCTAAAAACCTACTCATCGGTTGAAGTACATCTGGGTTGTTTCCAGTTTCTAGCTATTACAAATAAAGCTGCTATGAACATAGATGAGGAGATGTCCTTGTGGTTTGGTGAGGAATCTTTTGAATATATGCCCAGGAGTGGTATGGCTGGGTTGTAAGGCAGAGATATTCCAAATTTTCTAAGATATTGCCAGCCTGATTTCCATAGTGGTTGTAGAAGTTTGCACTTCCACCAGCAATGGAGTGTTCTTTCTCCACAACCTTGCCAGTATGTGTTGTCTTTTGAGTTTTTGATCTTAGCCATTCTTACAGGAGTGAGATGGAATCTCAGAGTCATCTTGAGTTGCATTTCTCAGATGACTAAGGATGTTGAGGATTTCTTCAAGTGTCTCTCACCCATTAGAGATTCCTCTTTTGTGAATTCTCAGTTTAGCTCGGTAACCCATTTTTGATTGGATTATTTGGTTTCTTGGTGTTTAATTTCTTGAGTTCTTTATATATTTTGGATATTAGCTCACTGTCAGATGTGGGGTTGGTGAAGATCTTTTCCTAAAAGAACACTCCTCCATTGCTGGTGAGAGTGTAAACTTGTACAACCACCAGAAACATATGCAGCCATGTGCATATTCATGACTGATGGTGGTGATGTTTTCATTTATTTGTTTTTGGGTGGTGTTTCATTTTATTTTCTTGGTTTTGAGTGTTTTTGTTGATGTATTGGGTTTTCATTTTTTGAGAAAGAATTTACAGTTGGGTGGGTAGGGAAGGGGAGAGGATCTAAAAGGACTTGGGGAAAGGAAAGAATATAATAAAAATATATTTAAATTTTAAAGTTGTTTTAAATAAAATATAATCAATTTTAATGAAGAAAATTTTAGTGAATTAATTCAATAAAAGTTAACAAAGTAAATAATAAAATTATTTTTAAATTACTTAGATGAAAACAAGAAGTCTTGAAAAGAAGAATCAGATGCATCATAAATCAGATATACAAAATCCAACACTAAAGAAAAACAGAACAGACATTTGTACAGTAAATAGAATAAAATATTGTTGAAAGAAACTGAAACACAAATAAGTAGAAAATGCACTGTGTAGATGAGTAAAAGAATTAATAACAAACTTTCTGTGTTGCCTAAGAAAATTTAAAAGTTCAATGGCATAATTGATATATGATACAAAAAATATAATAATTTCAGTAACATTGTTACAACAAATAGGAAAATACCATACAGCTTATAAAGAACCTTCAAATATGTCTATATCCAATGATATCTAGAGTTTAAAAAGGCCAGACCTGGAAAGTTTTGATGGCATGTGTGTCATTTCATCACTTGTGTGTGGAATCTGGACAATCATGAATTTGTAGTCACCCTGGCCTACAGTACAAGACACTTTCAGAGAATGGGAAGGAGGAGAAAAGTAGAAAGAAGTATTTCATGTTATGAAATTGCATTTCAATGCTACAAAGTCAGACTGGTAGTGTACTACTATAATGTTAGCACTCAAGTGGGTTAAAGCAGGATGATTGTCAGTCTGGGCTTGTAAAGAGTCCAAATCAGTCAGGGATACAGACCAGGATCTTTTCTCAACACAAGAAAGCTAAAATAATTGAAAGACCATCGTACTGGCATAAATATGGAACAGAAAGACACAATATGAACATAAAAAATTAAATTACATATACAAAAACAGTTGCTTGCTAAATGACCTAGTGTATATTAGTATGGAAGGAATATTTTCAATAATTTTTGAGGCAACTAGATATCTATTAACAAATGAATGGAACTGATTTTCTTCCACCATACACATAAATCAACTTAATTTAGCACAAAGCTTTAATTGTCAGAAATCAAATCATAAAACTCAAATCTATGTGGTAAGTTTCCATGACACCATTTCAGGTAGTGACTTATTTTAATGGCATTAAAAGTGACAAAAATAAACAAATGTATAACAGAATATTTTATTTATCACAATTATATTTATTAATACTTAACAATCACCTATAAAATACCTAAATCCTATAACCTAAACCTTAAATCTATAATCTAAGAATATCTTAATACCTGAAAGCACACTAATACCTATAAAAAAGCACTTGAACTATTTTAAGTTTCTTAAAAGGATATTAATATTCTTGGAGTAGGTCTGTGTAGGATGGCCTGGTTGACAGCTGTACCATCAGGTCTTCCAGTCTTAAAGTCTGTTAAGCCTTATTTGCCAGTTTGTAAGGCCAGTTTATTTCCACCACAAGGTTGTAGCCAGTTTATAAAGCCAGTCTATTCCAAGTGCCAATGGAGAGTGGCCTTTAACATCAGCCAAGAATGGGCTCTGTGGTCTCCCTAGCTCACCTTTCTGGCACTATGGAGCTCTAAGTCAGGATACTCCAAAGGATTCTCTCTTAGCAGATCTGTGGCATGATTTTTCTTTGGATTGCAGTGGTCCAAAATCTGCCAATGGCTTACCCTGCTATACTCTTCCCCAGTGTGGATTCCCAGCTGGTGTGGGCAAAAGAGAGAGTGCAAGACTGCATGACCTGTCAGTGGATGAGCGTAGAGAGAGGACCCGAGACCACGTGGATCTTTGATTTCTAAATTGTCCTATGTTGTGATTCTCAGCAGAGGGACATCTAGCATTCTTGTTGCCATGCTTACCAAATGTTTTGGAGGGCTTTCCCAAGTCACATCCCTGTGAAGGGGGTCCCATCTCCCTATGTTCCATGGAGCTTCTTTCAGGATTCCTCTTGCTTCTCAGGGTAAATGACATCATCTCCATGGCTTGCAAGGTTTCTTAGCAACGCCTTCCAATGGTACATTGTCTAACCATAGCTGGCTCCACCCATATCAACAAGTGAAGAGATGCCAAGTTCCATACAGTTGCTAGATGCTAATCTAAACTGTCTTTTACTAACTGCTGCCACACAAATATGTTAATATGAAAATAATAATTTTCTGTGCAGAAAAGAAAATAGCAGATCAAATGAGTGTCTACATGATGAAACTAATGTATGTGTAAGGAATTAATATTCAAAATATATAACCTAAAATTCAAAAGACAAAGAACAGTGACACAAATTATATGATCAATTTATCTGAATAAATGCTCATACAAATGACAAACAGATACATGAAACTAATATTGAACAATCACAAACATTTAGGTCAATGTCAAGATGATGGAATACCTATACCTATTAAAATTCTTGTTATCAACCAGAAGATACGTGCTGGTGTGCATGTTATATAAAGAAAATATTCTATTGTTTTCTGGGCATGTAAATTAGTATGGAAGATATGAAAATCATATTGAGATTCTTCAAAAAGTAGAAATATAACTGCCATATGATCTAAGAATCCCAATATTCAGTACCTATGTACAGGGAATAAAATCAGATGTTAAAAGACATATTTGCACTCTTGTGTTCAATGAAGCACTATTCACAATGGTAATGAAATGAAAATAACCAAAGTGATGACTGGTCGTTGAATGAATAAAGAGCATTGCAAATGAGAAAATGTCTTTATTGTTTTAAAAATAAGAAAATTCTTGGAACATGAAGAAACTGGGACATGTTATGCTAACTGAAATAAGCCAGACAAAAGAGAAAAATATTGAATAATCACATTTTTGTATGGAATCTAAAATGTCAAAATCACATAAAGCAAAATTTGAAAAAATATTTACATAATGAAATGTGCTAAGAAAAGTGTCAATATAGGTAAAAGACACAGTTTTTCAGTTTTATATAAATCAGTTCTGAAGACCTAAGTTTAGGAAGGTGACTGCATTTAACAACAGTGGATATTGCACAGTTGAAATAAGCTAAGCTAGACTTTATCCACTGTGATTTCTCTTTATTGCAATATTTCAATATTCCAAGTACAATGGTTCTCACCGAATATTGATATTCTGAAGAGTTTTGGTTAGGAATAAAAAGTATTTTTTCCTCAGTCTAAGCAATGGAGAATAATTTGATCAGTCAACATTTCATAGTCTGTAAGACCTGAAACTTTTCTTATACACAGCATGATTTATGGAGAAGATATACATAATAAAATTCTTGTCTTTCACTGTGAGCAACTAACAGAAACCTTTGTTTGTTAATGTAAATATGCTTATTTTTACATATGAACTTTTTAGATAAGAACTTAAACTAAAGCCCACTGTGGTCTTAAACCTGCAATTCTTTTTACTTAGTCTTCCAAGTACTAGGACTATAGATTTGTGTCACCATTTATTTCCAGGGAAATATGACAAATTTAAACAGATAAAATTATAAAATAGTGACTTTCAGTTTTAGTTTCATGTTTTATTAACTTATATACTTCTATATATTGTTGTGCTAAGATCTACTGACAGTATACTAAGCCAATTTTTTTGTGTATAAAGGAATTGTGGTTAAATAGTAAATAGCTTAAGAAGCTGGTTCTGGCTAATTTAAACACCTTATTACCTTATGGTTCTACAAACATGCATATGCATACATGCATAGCAGAACAGCAAAATTAATATGTTTTCAATTATAATGATCCAGATATCAACCCCAGCTCATTAAATATGGATAGTACTAAATATTTTTAATAGAGAAATCAAAAAATCATTATAGTGTTTAGGCTAAGTAACAGTTAATAAATATACACTTAATAAAATAAACCATACCTGCATACATTCATATGAAACAAGTCCACAGTGAACTAATTATAATAGCTTATAAGTAAATATGAATCTCTACACACATCTATATATCTATGGAAGAATTTATAACAATCTATTAAAAGTGGTCATTCAGATATTAGAGAGGAAATTTCAATTTTTTTAAATTGATTATTTGGGACTCTCACATCATGCACCCCCTATCTTGCTCAACCTCCAGTCCTCCCATGTACTACCTCCTCTCCCATGACCTCCTCCCCCCAAAACAATACATTTTGTTATGTCCATATACTCACTAGAGAATGGTCAAACTCCTAATGGCCAGCCCTCCAAGAGAAAGTGAGCCTTTCTCTACCTGCATTCCACCCCCCAGAAATAGAGAGCCTTATAGCAGCTGGCAAAGGGCACGGCCAGCTCTGGATGGTCCATGAACATCTGCATGGCTTCAGGAAGCATCCCAGACCACAGATCACCATAACCCTTGGTGGTAACATGAGCCATAGACATCAAACTTTGCCTGGCTGCATCAGGACCATGGTACCACTTGTTACCCTCAGCAGTTGCAAGTAACATGGGGCTCAACATGGCCTCAAGATATACATGCTATACTACTACACATTCAGTAGCCCTCCACAACCAAAGCTTGAGGATATCACCAAAGTATCAATCAATCAGAAACACAGACCATATATGTCCACATGTATCTCAGGGGAAGCAGTAGGGACCACAGAAATCAACATAGCCTACAGTGACATCACAGATTATGGTAGAGGATTATGTAGGCTGTACAGCATTTTTCTAGATCTGAGACTGCCTCTGCATGAACTCCAAGGTGGTACACACCACACCAAGAGACCCTACTGGGCAGTGACAGCATGTCAACATCAGCTTTCTCTCTGTCACTGCTGTCACATCTTTAGTGTCATCCCTTTCCCTAGCATGCACACTACTCCATTTTTCTGTTTTTTTCTTTCCTCTCCATCAGATATTTGTTCATAGTAGTGGCCCCTCAGTAGGCAGTACAAAGCAGCCTCTGGATGTCTTCTATTGTTTCTCACTTCCTCAAATTTTCTTAAGTGATTTCACACATGTCCAATAAAACTTATCCATCATTTCCTTATTAAGTATAAAATTACTATGCAAAATCAAGCAAGTTATTGAATATTAAGTAAACATATAATAATTTTATGATCATAAGTATTAACATACACAGTTGTATATATATATATATATAAAGAATATATATCTAATTTTAACTGATTTTCTGAAGGGTTGGAATTCTGGTAGAAATGTCATACTGCTTGAATATTTTATAAGGAATTTGTATTTCATGATGATTTGCACATACTATCCATTATTACATAGATTCTTGTTCCATTTAGTATATGTTATAATTCCCTGAATGAGGACAACACTTCATGTTCTGTACAGAAATATGACGATCTCATATTTTAAGGTTTATGAAAAATTTCAAAAAACCTCCTAAAAAAGTGTATTTCCATTTCTGAGGTATAATACAATTTTAAAATTTATCTAATATTATATAACTTACATTTAACATTTGACACAAGTTAATAATTTTTTTCATTAAAGAATTCACATAAAAGAATTATAATAATATGCACAGTAACTGAATATTTTTATTTATAATCCTTTCTTATATTTATTGGTCCCTAACAAACACCTATCTATACTTAAATCTTAAAATCTAAAATCTATTTTATTTCATTGAGATTCTATTAATATTCTTAGCATAGGTCCATACATGATAACCTGATTTATGGCACTCCCAGCAGGCAGTCCTATTGGGGGAAGGTCTAATATCATTGCTTCTGATAGGCTGATTTCAATGCTGAGATCTTGTTAATGCCCCTTCTGAGGCATTCTCTTGATTGGTTCATAAAAGTCACTGATAGCAAATTAGCTAGGTAGAAACAGTATAGGAAGGCGGGACTTCCTGAGATTAGAACAGGAGCCCTGCGTTTTACACAGAGGATTAGTTCATTCTGCCAGGAGACACAGAAGCACATAGGCTATCTTTGAGAATGCTGGAAGGTAATCACAGGCACATAATGGTTTGGGATTAGGTGATCCAGGATAATTTAGAGTAGCTAATTGAGACTCTGCCCAGCTAAGGGTTAAGCACTGAAACATTAAAAGGTCTTGGTGTATTTAATTATTGGGGAAAGGATCGCAGCAGTTTATAAGCTGTCAGTCCAAGCAATCCAGGCCCATCAAATTTCCAGACTACTGGACTCCCAGACTCCCAGACTCCCCTTGAACCCAAGCGAATCTCCTGCCAAGCTGCTGGTAATTCTGCTGGCCTGATATAACAACTTATATTAGTTAACAGAGTTTAGGTTACAGGTAGTTTAGGCCACCCTTGGTCCCGGGGTTCTTTCCCCAGGACAAATCAGGCAACCAGTTAAGGTGGGCCAGGCTGCTGCTGCTGTCAAGCTGCCAGCTGCTCTGCTGGCCTAATCTTACAGTTTATACTTATTAATAACTACAACTAATAATTAAATTACAGTTTCACATGGCGCTCAAAGTTGGTAAGACATTATGGGTAATTTGATTTTCAAAGCTATAGAGAAAACTGTAGATTTTGAAACTATGATGCTGCTGTCTACGGCCATACCACCCTGAACGCGCCCGATCTCGTCTGAAACTATGATGCTGGTTGTTGACAATATGGCAATGTTTGCTGCTGACCTCTATTCTGTTTTTCAATCAGACTGGATTTTTTATGGTGTTCACTTTTTTTTCTTTTATTGGTTTGTCATAAGGAAGAAGTTTGTTACACCATTAAAAAGTATGCAAATACAGATTGAGGAGCTTAAGAAAAATCTGCCAATTTCCTGACTGGAACTGAGAAAATGGCACATTCTTTCCTAGCTAGGTCTCCACGGCCACTGCATGTTGTACCAGTAAAAAAACCAGGTAGGTAATGGTGCTAATGTGGAACTAAGTGCGCCCCCAGAGGAGCTGTGTGGTATTGCACAATCACCATCAGCTTTTCCAGTTACGTTTTGAATTAGGCCTGATAATAATAACCATCAACTTAATCAGGAGTTAACATGGCATCCAATAGACATTTTGGATTTAAAAAGATTTAAAGAGTCTATTGTCTCTTATGTAATGTAGTCATCATTCGTTAAGCAAATGTTAAATAACTGAGCTATACAAAATAGAGTCATTCCCCACAATTGGAAGGGATGGATATCAGCTGTGCTAGAAGGTAGCCAGCAATTATAATAGTTATCATGGTGGAGACATGAAGCCAAAAAATTAGAGCAACAAAATATGGCAAGGGGAATAAATGTCACAACCAACCAAATACTTGGTGAGGGACATCATGCTGACATACGGTTACAGACTCAATTTGAAGATGTTGTGATAGAACAATGTCGTGTTGCAGCTCTGAGAGCCTGGGATATGGTTGCTGAGGCTAGGAAAAGATTTACTTCATTTACTAAGATAATACAAGGTCCTCAGGAAACCTTCTCAGACTTTTTAGGGAGATTGACTTCAGCTGTGGAGAGAAATATAGACAATCCTCCAGACACCAGACAGGACTTGATAAATGCCTTGGTGTATGAAAATGCAAATGCTGAATGTCAAAGGGCAATTAGACCATTGAAAGCTCTAGGAGCCCCAGTAGATGAATGGATAAGAGAAACAACTGATATCGGTTTTCAGGAACATCAGACTAATATCATAGCACAAGCCTTTGCTAGGGATCTTAATGAGTGGTTTAAAAATGGTGAATTTGGACATTTCCAAAGATATTGTAAGGCTGAAACCTCCAAAACTCGAAATGATAGGTGCTTGGAGATTGTAGAACGTGGTTGTAAAAGGGAACTTATCCTCCCGACTGAAACTCAGTGGCAATAATTACCATTTTGTTGACAACCTCTTTCATGCATTCAAACCCCGTATTTTCCTCTAGCACTTTAAAAATCAAGTTACCCATAATGCCTAACCCGATATTAGGTGCGACCTGTAACTGAATGTTTTTATTTATAACCACTCTTATATTTACTGGTATTTAACAACCACCTATAAAATACCAAACTAACCCTATTTTAATTTCCATAAATAATTTAATATTCTTAGTGTAGATCCATGCAGAATAACTTGATTTATGACAGTCCAAGCAGTCAGTCCCTTTCAATCTTAGTGTCTGTTGGGCCTAATATTGCCAGTGTATTTTAACCACCAAATTGTTGCCAGTTTATAAAATCAGTCTGTTCCAATTGTCAAACTGAGAGCAGCTCAGGTAGCTTCTAAACTCTGCTTGCCTTGCTCATTCTTCTTGGTGCTCTGGAGCCTCAAGACAGACACCTGAAAGGAACTCTCTCTCCAGCAGTCCTGTTCTTCTTTTTTTCAGCAACTGACATTCTCTTGCAGCTTGTCCAGTTTCTTAGCTATGCTCCCCTCAACAGGGTAGTTCTTCATCACACCCCTTCAACAGGGTAGTATAAAAAAAAACTATGGTTTCTACTGGTCTCTATACATTTCAGCAAGCCAAGGAACTCCAAGCTTTATGCATTGCCAGATGCCAAGGTGAACTGCATACTAATTTACTAAAGAGGCCTAACTTCTACCACATATGCACAGTTAATTAAGAAGACTTTTAATATATATATACACACACACATTTTAATATGAATCATTTTGGGTAACTAAAACTACAGTTTTGTTATTGAAATATATTTGAGAACACAACTTATTCATTTTATTTATTATATTTTCAATATATCATTTTTATTTACTTTATACATATTTGAAGAGGAAAATATTTTTCTATACTTTATATAGATACATAAAATAAAATGTGAATGAAGAAGTGACATATAATAAGAGGCTTTTATTATTTTTATTACTAAACTTAATTATACATTCTAATTTATTGTACTGTACTTAATTTATTGTGTTTAATACCTCTACTTCTCTTCCCCTCATTCCCTTCAACCCCCCAACCCTAGTGGCAGAGAAAGAAGGTTAGAGGGAGAAGGGATGTAGGTCTCTTTGAGCTGCTTCCTGTTGATTAGGGTCGTTGGATTCTTTGAGGGTAATACCAGTCTCATTAGAAGTCCAGAAAAACAGTAAACCAGCAAACAAGTGAATCAGGAGACCAGCAAACCAAGAGACAGCAGCAGGAAGAACAAGCAGCAGTTTAAGGGAGCGCCAGTAACTGGGAGAGCACCAAGTGCTTTCTACCTTATAGCCTTTTCCCTTCTTTGTAGAGCTTTCTCCTACTTCTTTGTAGAGAGCCCCTTTTTCTCTTACTTCTTTGTAGAACCTTTTGTCTTACTTCTTTGTAAAGCCTCTTTACTCTCACTTCTTTGTAAAGCCCATTCTCTTTTACTTCTTTGTGGAGCTTACTCCTTTGTGGAGCTCCTTTTCCGTGGATTAACTTTGTCAAGGATTTTTTGTGCATCCAGGTGTTCCAGATGGTGATTTAAAGGAAGAAATTAAAATTATGATATCTATATGGAAAGAAATGGCAATTAAGGTGAGGGATAAAATTGTTCAGCTGCTGTTGTTTCCTTACACTAAGGGCAAATCTGCTCCAACAGAAAGAACAGGAGCATTTGGGAGTACTGGAAAAGGTGTATTTTGGCAAACAATGGGGAATGATCAGATACCAAAAATTAAAAAAAAAATTTAAAGTACAAATGAATGATACTGAAATAGAAGGACTGGTGGACACAGGAGCTGATGTCACTACTCTATCTCAAAATTCTTGGATTCTAAAATGGCCACTTCAAAAGGTTCCTACACATTTCATAGGAATCACTAAAGTATCACATATTAAGTAAAGTATACAGTGGATTAAATGTGTTAGACTGGAAGGGCAAAGAGCAAAATTGAGACCCTATGTGTCAGACATACCCATAAATTTATGGGGAAGAGATCTTTTGCAACAATAGGGTACTAAAATTAATATTCCTACAATCCCAGATACAACAAATGATGAAATGATGTATGTACATGTGAAAGGTATTGATATGTGTACTCAACAATTACATGCTGTGTCCAATGTCCAAATACAGGACAGCACAGGAATTGAATTTCCAAATTTATACTAGGGGCCACTGCTGAAATTCTTTAAATGACTATAACCCCTGTTACCTAACAACTAAACCTATTAATAACTATAACAACTATTATCTAACAATTGATCCTAATCTTTTAGAAATATACAACTTCTGGGGCAGGTCATGAGTTGTAAGGAATACCTCAGAAGTAGATTCTTTAAGGCACTTATTCAATGGACTTTCTTCAGGAATATTTCAGATGTAAGTCCTTTAGGGTAAATTGGCTATGGCAGCTTCACTTTCAATGAGGCTTGAGGCTTCCTTATCTTTTGAAGGCCTCAGCTGTCCATACACCAACTTATTCAGCTTGTATTAGCCACTCTGCCTCAGTCTTTGAGGCTGGCCACAGTTCTATTCAGACCACTGTTTGAAGTGGGCAAAAGCTGTGCCACAGGGTTTAGTCCTTGGCCTTTTGCTGTATTGGTTAGGCCTCCTCGGGTCACCAGCTTCCTTCTGCCTCAGGGAGAGCTGGTTGTAACTTTTCAGCTGTGAGATCAGCTTTTCAATTCACCAGCCTTTTTTCCATCAGATGATATAAGCTGCCTTGCATCTCATCCTATCTAGCGTGGGAACTCTCTAGTATGGGAACTCTTGGGCTCCATCCACTTCATCCTTAAATAGGGCCTCTCCTTGTTTCACCTGGCTTCAGCCAAATCTGGGCTCAGCCACTCCATAAGGCTTTTAGCAGCTGAAAACAATGCCAGGCCATACAGCTTGTTTTCAGTCCATTTGCTGCTATGCCAAATTGCCCACAGCCAAGTGGATCTTCATGTCCGTATTAAGAGACTTCATCAAAAGCCCCTAGATAGTCACTAAATCTAATTTATTAATCTAACTCCCTTTACACTCACAGGACAGAATGGAAAGAAGCAGGCAGATAGATTTTATTTATCTCCAATAAAAGGAGATAAGAGAATTGAATATGGTCAAAGCGCACAATATGCTTATTTGAATTACAGTGAATATCTGCCATGAAAGGACAAAATGAACAAGGAAAGAATAAAGAAATAGAGAGAAAGGAGGGAAGGTCGCTTTTATTTTACTTCGAAAGAAAAATTTTCAAGAGAGTCATTGATGGGGAAAATCCTAAATAAAAGTGATCTTAATTTTTAGAAGGAAGTGTGACATGTCATAACTAGTTTTTGTCAACTTCACACTGCCTAGATACACCCTGGAGGAGATAATCTCACTTGAGGAAATGCCTTCATCCTACAGTCTTGTGTGGAGCTCTTTCTCAACATTTTCTCATAGCAACAACTATACACATATTAAACTCAAACAGACATGTAGTACAAAGAAAGGGAATAGCTTTTTCATGTCAAATAAAAGTAATCAGCTTCCTTTTAAATTTTTTTATTAAAAACATTTTAACACAATATATTCTTATAATGGCTTCACTCCCCACAACTCCATATCTTCCCCCCATCCAGGACCCTACAACCATATGCATTCTCATTTCTGGTATTACTCCAGAACATATAAACCAAGCCTTAAATAGGTAAAACATTTTCTGTACAATGTAAACATTAATCTAGCTTGGATTTATAAACATTCACAACTGGCCAAAATTCAAATAAATATCTGTGTCAAACTTAACCATTAAAGTACAATATGTATTCCACATCTTCCCCACAAAAAATCAGGGGTCATCATGGAAAAGCAGGTGGAAAAATATAAGACCCAAAGTTTGGGGAAAATCTGAGTGAAATAATGTCCTCTAGATACTACAAGTCTACTTCATGAACTCACAGTAGCTGTGGTCCCTTGTTCAGGACCTTCACAAATTCAGGCCACTCAACATTCCTACATGGATAGGGGAGTGGCTCACAAATGCCCAAGATTAGCAAAAGAGCTGTTGAAAATTGATGCTTCCTAGAGGATCTAGGAGATGTGGCTATAGTAGATCATCCATGGGCTAGGGTATGCTCTCACAGCCAGACATATATAGTCAATGCTAATAGGACTCAGTGGATTATGAACAAAAAATATAAGGCCATGAAGTTGAGAACAGGATGTGGGGATTTAGGATGAGTTGGGGGGAGTAATTGAAAGTTGTCAAAATATGTTTTATGCATGTATAAAATATCAAAGAATAAAATTTAAAATATTATACTAAAGAAGCACACAAATCCAATCATTTACCTGGAAATACATGTTTGTATCTAATCCATCTTGGTAAGGTCAAGTATTTCTACTTAATCAAAGACTAAAATAACTACCTAAATTTTTCTATTATTGAAGCTGATTTTTTTTGATAAAAAATGCAGAAAAAATAACACAAGGATTATACTCAAATAACAACAGCAAAAAGTTGTAATCTGCCTGCCATTTATTTAGTAATTAATAAATACTAAATATTGTATTATGGACTTCATAGAAATTACTTTATTTAATGATCACAACTGAGTGCATATTTTCTCCCATTAACCAAATAATAATTTAAAATACTCACATTAAAAAATTTATTTAGGCTAACATACTTAGAAATATTTAGGAAGTCAGCTTTTAAAATTCTTAAAAACTATAAAAGTCTCCTAAATATTAATAGTGGTTTCTCTGAAGAGATGTTAAGCATATTTCTTATTGTTTCTCATATTTTTTGTTTTGCAAATTCAGTATCTACTCCATTTATATAAATTCAAATATTATTTCAATATATGCTAATTTTACTTCACATGATCACTGTATTATCTGCATGTTTTTCACTGAAATAATTGTTCTATGTGTTTATTATATAGTTTTCATCGATGCTATTAAGTTTTTTGTCTTAGATAAACATAGGAAATGTAAAATTGATCTTACTAAACCCTGTGTCAATATATTCTATCTCATAGATAACAGTAATTGATCCCAAAGTTGGTCACATTGCAAAGTATCCTTGGAATTTATAATGAGATTTCTGATAAAGACAGTCCTTTCCTCTTGGGTTAAAAAGTTAGGATGATATAAATTTAGAGCTATTATTAGCCATTTTCCCTGAAGTCTGCAAAGGCCTGCCTAAGTCAAATGTGTTAAGTAAAAATGTGGCACAGGTATTTTCTAACTATTCAGTCCCAGTTATTTCCTTTCAATTCATTGTTATTCCAGTTTTCTTCATTGTACTGGAGCTGAGTTCATTAATGTTACTATAACTATATTAATATATTTTTTAATTTTTTTAATACATTTAAAGTATGGTTTTTTGTTTTGTTTTGGTTTGGGTTGGTTGGTTTTTTTGGGGGGAGGTTTCAAGACAGGATTTCTCTGTGTATCCTTGGCTGTCCTGGACTCACTTTGTAGACTAGGTTGGCCTTGAACTCACAGAGATCTACCTGTCTCTGTCTCCCAAGTGCTGGGATTAAAGGTGTGTGCCACCACGCCTGGCAATATGTTTTAATTAAAATAGAATTATATCACTTCTCTCTCCCTTTCCACCCTCCAGGTCTTCCCAGTTAACCTCCCTGACTCCTCCCATGACTTCCCACTTCATAATCTTTTTTTCTTTATTATTGATACACACACAAATATGTAAATACAACATGCTGAGTCTTTGTTTGTGTATATATGATTTCCAGGCTGCCCAATCTGCATTGAACAGACAAAAAGGAAATTCATTCCTGAGTGAAGTTAAGTTTTCTTCTCCCAGAAGTCATTAGTTGCCTATATTTCTTTGTATACAGGTGAGACTCCATGAAATATTTTCCATTCCATATTAGCATGTCCATTGATACTGTAATTGTTCTGGTCTTAGAGACTGTTTTATCACAGACTTCTTGGTATTCCTGTTCTTCCAATCTTTCTATCTGCTCTTCAGGCACATTCCCTAAACCAGAGATACAGGAGTTGTGTCTAGGTGTATCCATGAAGACTGGGATCCCCACAAACCATTGATATTTGTAGTGTGTTCTGTTGTGATGGTCTCTATTTGCTATAAAGAGAAGTGTATTTGATGAGGAGGGGTAGTTGCTATATTTAAATATGGGTATTAAGGTGTCCTACCCAGCTGCAACTCCTATGAATCATGACAATGACCAACATGGCAAGTAATCTATAAAGGTGCAATAAGTGCCACTCATGTGTTGGTGGCAACAAATGGATATCTAATTGGATTGAAGTTCCACTGAGCAGAAGGAAAATCATGCCTGATACTGAAAACCTAGAAAGATTTCAAGGAATAGTGAGATCACAAACCTTAGAAAATAATCTACTAGTGCCACTCTGTTAGACAAGGATAATTCTTCACTATATTCTAAATATTATACACACAGGTACAGTTGTAGTTTAAAAAATTATATGTGTTCTATATTTATATCATTTCTCCTCTCCCCTTCTATGTTTCTTACAGCTTCTGCTCAAATTCTTGGCCTCATTACCATTACTTATTGTAGTTACACACACACACACACACACACACACACACACACACACAAATGAATATATAAACAAAACCTACTAAGTTAATTTATGCTTGTTCATATTTTTAGAAATTGCTACTCGGTATTGTATAACCAATTAGGTGACTCATCTGTGGAGAATACTGATTCTCCCTCTTTCAGAAGTCTTTCATTGCTTATAGCTCTTCATCTAGTAGTGAAGCTTTATGAAATTTCCCATGCTAGCATTTCACCTGATGATGTCTTACTTCTGTGCAGTTTAGATGACCAAATTATTGCTAATTTTTAAAAGGCTAAGGAACTGTAAGGTCTGAAATTAGAGTATCATTTTGTTACAAATTTTAAAGACTAAAGTTTACTATGGTGATTAGGTATGTATAATAATCAGAAACTATGTTATTAGCTATTCACTTTGTTTTCTACAGAGAAATTTTAAAGTGCCTTTCTTGATCTATGCCAATTTGTTCACCAAAAGTTTTCCCTGATACAGTAATTTGAGGTGTTCAATCACAGAGTATTACATTATTAAATAAAGGACATAAATTCGGAAGTTAAAAAAATGTTGTGCCCAGAATTTCTGCAATACTAATTTCTATAATTTAGAAATAGTTAGAAATGGCTTAAATCAATGAGAAAGTGTATGTTTTACATTAACTGTTTCTAATCTTTAGTTATATAATTTACAAAACTTAAATTACTAATAATTGATTCACTGTCATGTTTTTACTTACCAAAATATTTTTTTGTTTTAAAATGAAATCCACTACTAGTTTTGGAGTATGTGAATATCTGACCTCCTAACATTCCATTCAAGATATTGTTCCCTATATAAAATCAGAAAATTTTAACAAGCTTCAATTTATTTTGTTTGAGAATAAGTTCAGAATAATTTAATTTGTTTTATTTTATATTTATATTTTTAAAATTAATATACATTTAATAATTTTTGTTCCCCCCACATCCTTGTAACAGCTGCACTTCCCATATGTCCTTGCTTTGTTCACTCTCAAATTCATGGACATCTTTTCTTTAATTATTACTGATACATATATGCATATATAAATACAAATTATTGAATCTTTTTAGTGATCTTTGTATTTCAAAGCATTATAATTTGAATTAAGAATGATGATTAACATTTGAGTGATCACTTTACAAAATCTAAAATTTCCCAATAATTAAGACTAACAATTGAAAAGGACTTCATAACATCATCAAGTTTCTGTAAAACTAAATTAAAGAGAGCAAGAAGAGGGTAGAAGAGTGAGACTCGGAGGGGAGGAGGGAGGGGGCTGTGATCAAGATGTAACTTAAATAAATTTAAAAATAAATACATAAATAAATACAAAAAAACAACAGAGAAGATTATGTGAGTGAAGATGAAGCCAATATAGTGGGAGAGAATCTTTGCTGGCTATACATCTGACAGAGGAATAATACTCAGAATATATAAACAACACACACACACACAAGAAAACAAATGATACACTTAAGCTATGAATTTGAAAAAGAAGAAAAAAATGGCTAGAAAATATGTCTACAAATGTTCATCTTCCCTAGAAACTAGGTTAATGCAATCAAAACAACAGTGAGATTTCAAAATACCTCAGTCAAAATGGCTCAGATCAGTAACAACCACAACAAAATAACTGACACAAAATACTAGAGATTTAAAGAGATAGGAACCATCATCTACTTCTGATAAAATTCCAAAACTGGTCCTTCCACTTTGGAAATCAATGTAGATAACTCTCAAAAAAACTGAAAATAAGTTTATTATATGACCCAGCTCTAAAATTATTTGGCATATGCTGGAAATACTTGATATCTGACTACATAGATACTTGCACTAACATGTTCACTGAAGTTCTTATCCACAATAGCTATGAAATTTAACAACCTAAATATCTTTTAACTGATGAGTGTATAATAAAATGTGGTACATATAAAAAAAGGAATAGTATTTAGCACACTGATATGAGTTTATGTCAGTAATTTGTCAGTACATTTATGACTCACATAATTATATACTGGAAAAGTCATTGATAAAAATCAATCATTTTTAAAATGTGTATAAATAAAACAATGAATAAAACTGTGTTTGAGTTTTCAAATAATTTCACTAACATTGATTGTATTCAAATTTGAATTACCTGTCATATTTGAGTAACAGTGATTAGGAATTCATTTATTTTCTATTAAATAAGTATGATATGAGTTTATGAAATATTTTCATTTGCTATGAGTACTTAAATATTTTAGTGAAAACCTGTGGGATATCTTATTGTTTATTTTATTAGACAATGATTTTAAGTGTATTTTCTTGGTGTAGCAGAATACTAGAGGTACATGATCATATTGACAAGATCATTTTTATGACAATTAAGTTAAGGCAAATTTTACACACTATTGACTTATTGCTGTAGTATAAACTGTAATGATTTATAGCAAATAGTGCTACAGTCTGTGATTTCAATATCTAAGATATACAATCATCACTATTTACAATAATGGCTTTATGTCACTCACCACTATTTACATTCTGTTTCTATTCACTTGCCATTATTGGGCATTTGATATAAATAGAATGGTACAGATCATAAGGTCTTCCTCATCTGACAGTTGTGGTTATCATAAGGTTTGGGAAGCTCATCTGTCTTTAACAAAATCATTACTATGTTCCATTTCAATACTTATATGATTTTTTAAATTTTATTTTATTTATTTTTATGTTTATTTATTACTTCAGGTTACAACTCCATCACAGTGCCCTCTTTCCACCCCTCCCAGTCTCGGCCTCCCACCCTCTACCCCACATCCCTTCCATCCCACTTCTCAGGAGAGGAGTGTCCCTACATATCAGTCCTCCACCCCAGTTGAGCAGTCATATGAGGCCAAGAGCCTCCTCATACACTGGGGACTACGAGGCAGCACCACTAGGGCAAATTGTCTCATTGACAGGAAACAAAGTCTATGTTCCTGTTCCCTTTGGTGCATTGGTTGTAGTATAGTTATCCTGTACTATATGGCTAAAATCTAATTATAAGTGAATAGATGCCATGTGCATCCTTCTCGGTCTGGGTTAGCTCACTCAGGATGAGCTTCTCTAATTCCATCCATTTGGCTGCAAATTGCATGATTTCTTTGTTTCTGATGGCTGAGTAGTATTCCATTGTGTAGATGTACCACAGTTTTTTTTTTTTAAATCCATTCCTTGGTTGAAGGACATCTGGGCTGTTTCCAGTTTCTAGCTATTACAAACAATGCTTCTATGAACATAGATGAGGAAATGTCCTTGTGGTTTGGTGAGGAATCATTTGGATGTATACCCAGAAGTGGTATGGCTAGTTCTTGAGGGAGATTCCAAGTTTTCTAAGATATCGCCAGACTGATTTCCATAGTGCTTGTACAAGCTTGCACTTCCACCAGCACTGGAGGAGGGTTCCCCTTTCTCCACAACCTCGCCAGCATGTGCTGTCATTTGAGCTTTTGATATTAGCCATTCTGACAGGTGTGAAACGGAATCTCAGAGTTGTCTTGAGCTGCATTTCTCTGATAATTAAGGATGCTGAGCATTTCTTCAAGTGTCTCTCATTCAGTAGGGATTCCTCCTTTGTGAATTCTCTGTTTAGCTCTGTTCCCCATTTTTTGACTGGATTCTTTGGTTTCTTGGCATTTACTTTCTTGAGTTCTTTGCAAATTTTGGATATTGGCCCTCTGTCAGATGTGGGGTAGCTGAAGACTTTTTTCCCAATCTAGAGGTTGCTGTTTTGTTCAAATAACAGTGTTTTTTGCCTTACAGAAGCTTTTCAGTTTCATGAGGTCTCATTTATTTATTATTGGTCTTAGAGTCTGAGCTGTTGGTGTTCTGTTCAGGAACTCATCACCTGTGCCAATACTTATATGATTTTAAACATTCACTACAATCCTCAAGTTAATGGACATACTCATTTTCTCAATTTTAAAATAAAATGGTTAATGCTGCTGTTCCCATTCATGTATAATTATTTGTGTAGAAAGTTGACTTCCCCTTTATTATGGTTAAATTCCTAAGAATGAAACTATTGTGATGGGCACATATGTGCATTTAACATCATAGCATGAACGAGAAGCACCAGTGATTGGGAGCAGCCTGCTCAGTTGACCAGAACAAAATGGTACTTGTGCAAGTATTTATGGGGGTTTTAGCTGGGAAGCAGAAAGCTAGCTTATAGGGTTGAGATCTGACCACCTCCAGGGCTTAAGGTTTATTAAAATCTAACGAGTTTCTGTGTGCTTGTTTGCAAATGGTGGGTTAAATAATAACTACTGCCACCTTAGTAATAATATGTATCAATAATACATACTAATACATCATATTACAGAGGAGTTTGTGCTAGAACAGCTGAGTTGAACCATCCACTCATAGTTTAGAAAGCACTAGAAAGAGTGAGTTGATTTATCAGTAAGTCTGGGAGGCTGAAAATATTCTAGGCCTAGGTGAGCATATGGAAGCTGGAAGCTCAAGCCCTCAAGGTCCAGGATTGCAGGAGATTAGATTGTACAGAGACTAGAATCTTCCAGGCCTAGGTCTAGGGATATTTAGACAGAAATGCTCTGGGCTCAGCTAAAGCCATGTATTAAGAAAACCTGAAAATGGCTCTCATCTCAGTCCCATCATATGGGGAAATAAAATTAACTTTTACAGGGGCCATACATATTCAAACAACCACAGTATCTATGGAACATTGTATAATCACCCGATTTTTCCACCCACACATCAGCTCCCAGAAATAAAAACTCTGAGATTTTGGTATTTCTGAATAAATAATTAGGCCATAAGCCTTGGCTCATTCCCCAACTAGCTCATAACTTAATTATCCCATATAATCTATTCTATGTCTGCCATGAGGCTAGATACCTCCCCTGAGTTTCATGCATATGTCTTCTTCAGAGTTTGAGGTGAATTTCCAAGCCTGACTCTATCCCAGAATCCTTTCTACCAAAGTTCCTATCACCTATTTCCTGTCTGAGCTAATAGGTTAATCAGGCTTTTATTGACAGGTGGTGCTTCCATACAGTACACAAGACGTTCTCTCTATAACACTAACTCTAGCATACCTCCACAAAAGGATGCTAAGACCCTTTAAAATGATGTTGTTTTGCAATAGCATATATATATTCATATATATTAACAAATCATATATATGTGATATATATCCTCACATACATATATTGGATATATATATATATATATATCCAAATCATGGGGGAGACACTGTCAACTATGCATTTTATGCCAACAGTATTTGTTCAGAATATTGAATATTCTGTGAATGCTATGTTATATCATATATTTATTGAGAAATGATAAAAAATGAACTCCAAATTATGTCCTTCTATAAAAGTTAACACAAATAAATTGGTTTTAAAAATTATCATTAAATCTTTACAAAATCTGAGGTGTGAACATTACTTTAGGAAAAACAGTTGATTCACAGTAATAACAGAATATTTTTGGTCTATTTGATCTCTTCCTGGTTTTCTATCTCAAGGTCTGTTGTAGACTTGACAACAGTATCATAATGAGAGTTGTGAAAAGTACATAGATTCTTTTAGCTAACAAAAGTGATATAGTTTTAAAAAATATCCCTCACAGAAAATGGTCAACATTTTCAGAAGTTCTTTTAAAAGCTCATTTTTTGTACACTATTGTATTTGAGCCAGTTTCAGATATCACTCTGGATGGAACTACATATATGCTGTTGAAATTAACATAGCACTAGTGAAACATTTTTTACTAAATGGAGCATCAATAAAAGAGTGCATTAACTAGAGGCCAACCAAAAACTTTTGATGGTAAAATGATTAATCAAATGCTCATGAATGGTTATAAAATGTTTAAACATATTTGAAAATAATAAGAATCATGCCCAGAAAACAAACAAAGAAAATGAGAAAGCCTAAATTTTCTTTCTCAGGCTGATTATGATATTCTTCAGTAGTCACTAAACATTAAATAAAAAAGTGCGATATTAACTGGATTAAAGATTGTTCTCTTTTTATTTAAATGATCAGTTTTAAATAAAAAAGTGATATACAAAAATTAAGGTAAATGAAATCTGAATGTTAAAAAGTTGGGAATATATATTGTCTCTAGGCAAGTACAAATTTTGTACTTACTATATAAATAATTTAAATTAGTCATTCTAATACCATAAATTTCATTATACTTGTGTGTTACTTCAACATTTTATTTGAAAACAGTTAAGAAACAATTAATAGATCTTTGTTTCAGTTATGATGGCCAGGAAGTCCAAAATTCAATGGTTTTCATCTAGTGATATTCTCCTTCCCCCATTATTCCCTAGTAGAACTCAGAAGAGCATTGAAACAGTTAAATTCAATTTTAATCTGAATATACTCCTATAACAATGGACTCACTTCCTTGAAAATGGTGTTAATGTACTGTTTAGTCACCACTAATTAAATCCTATCTCCAAATACTGATACATTAAGAATTAAAATTCAAATTATCAATTTCATACTAAGTATTCTCAATAAAGTTAGTGAAAGTACAGTAATATAATAATAATAATAATAATAATAATAATAATAATAATAATAATAATAATAATGGAATGAGAGAATATAATATCTAAAATAAAAATGCAGGACAGAAGCTTAGTAATAAATTTGAGCAGGTATAAGGAATTATCACTGTACTTGAGATATCTTAAATAAGAATGCCCATTTGTTGGAAAATTGATACCCATTTTTCTTTAAACAAAATATCTTTATTAAATATTTAATAGAATTAAACTTTCTTAACTCTTTAAGATTATGTGAAGAAAGGCTTCAGAGTTACTGCTGAATGATTGCTTAACTTTTGCCCTCAGGAAGAAAACAAGGTTATCCTTTCTCACATCCTTTGCTCCTTTGTGCTTGTAACTACTTACAATAATGCATAGAAGGAACACAAAATAGGCATTGGCTACTATAAGACTAATGAAAATAATTTCATATGGCACTATAGTAAATCTTGAATGTCATATAAAATTATGTATGTTTAATCTAGGAACAGTGAGGGTATAAAATATATTAATTATATTAGATGGATAAGTTGTTCACTATTCAGAATATTTATTTCTCTTAATTGTAAGCATATATTTAAATTTCAAAACAAAGAAATTATTCAAACATTTTTCACATCTCATTTTTCATTTAAATTTTAAATGCAATGTATATTCAGAGATATATGCTGTGATTCATTCCTAATCTAGTCTACTCGATAATCAAGATTAGAAATCATAATGTAGGCTGCTTGTGACTCTGCCTAATTTTATTTTACTTTGTATTTTCACAGAAATTGATTCATCCAACTGTAATGTCAATAAATCGAATTGTAACTGTGACAATATGCTTGCTCACTTATGCTTAATCTGCCTGACACACAGGAAGTGATCAATAACTGCTGAAAATATTAATATACACATAAAAACTTGTCTTTGGGTTTGGTCTTACTACTTTAAAAATAATTTCTGCAATGGATGACTTTACAAAATGATATATAAAACAGAAACATGTTTGGAGAAATTGTTAAAGCAAGAAAATAAATATTATATCCATTTACTGGTTTTCATAACTAGTTGAACTCTCTGCTAATTCTATCCTGCTATGCATTTGTTGCTGTTATTTGACTTGGTTATCATATATAGCAGAAGGTTTCACTGAATAAAAATGAAAACATGGCTCTAAAGGTGCCAGGGATAGGCAAATGAGGTAAAATGTGATATTGGCACAAAGACTCAGGCTAAAAATGACTGAATAGCCAGTTAGCTGATCTGAAAAGAGAACACAATAGAAATTTTAAACAATTCTCTGATAATCACCCATGAGGGATTTGGGAAGTATGCTTTTATAGATAACATTCACAAAAATATTTAAAATTAATGCGTGAAAACCTTCATATAAATTTGTTTTAATCCATATATTATTACAGCTTTCTCTTTTAGCAGTTACACTTTGCATTAGGCTTTCATACTCATTTAAGGTATTGAAATAGAATGGAAATTTATATGGTTCCTTTTATAAGAATAATTTCACATTATCCTGCCCCCCCCCAAAAAAAAGAGTGCATTCAGCCAATGAACACACTCTTGACATGATGATTCAGTACAATCATTGCTCAAGAAGCTCTGCTCCGTTAAAAATCTTTTCCTCTCATCCCTACAGCAATTTTAATGTTAAATTAATGGAAATATTAACAGAAAATTTTCTTCTGCAAAACATCATCTACAAAAATATTTGCACACTATTATGTTGGGCTATTATAACAAAGTAGTTAAAATTAAAATTGCTATGGTAGAAAGCATACTAAGAAACTGCCCGGCCCAAATAAATTAACAAGTTCTCTCCATAAATCTAAGACTTGGTAGTGAAATGTTACTTTTTAATCTCTTGAGTCAGCTCAGCTTTGTTTATTCTATTAACATTACATTTTGGTAATGACATTTCAGTTTTACTAAGTATAGTTGTTGTGGTTTTCATGCTATATTCCACAGAAGTATGCACGTTTTTCCCTGTTAGTCCCTGAGTTGCAGATTTTTTTTTTTTTTTTTTGGTTTTTCGAGACAGGGTTTCTCTGTATAACAGCTCTGGCTGTCCTGGACTCGCTTTTGTAGACCAGGCTGGCCTCGAACTCACAGAGATCCGCCTGCCTCTGCCTCAAGTTGCAGAAGTTTAATTTCAACTCTATCTTCAGTATTTTAACAACCTCAGTACTTAGTACATAAGAGAATAATGATTGTTGTTTATTTTCCACATTTTTTAGTTTCTTCTAACTAATAATAAATGACCAACATATTATTTATTACTTCCTCTTATACATGTATCATACATATTATCAATCTTCAATGTAAATATAGTCAGTTATAAATTATTTTATACCAATTATGAAAATAGAGATCCTAAACATCTGTTGTTTATTACAAACTGTGCTTCTTTTCTTGTATTTAACCTTTTCTGATCTACCACTCCAAAACTGGTTAAGCCTTCTAATGTTTCTACTGATCCTATTATTATTCATAATCCTTTGAATCCAAACAACTGTCCTGTTCATCTACATACCATACTGGTTAAATTTCCAGACAAAATAACTTGCTTTATTAATTCTATTAAATTTCCTAAACTGGATATATGCTTGAGAAATAATACCTCTTCTGTTTAAATGGAATTGATCATAGCAATAGTAAATTTTATGCAACAATCTGAGTGGCTATAGGAAAAGGAATTTGTTCCCTTTTGCCTTTCTCACTACTTAACCTGGAACATTTTTTTCCTTTATTTTTTATTTCTTCAAGTTACATCTCAATCGCAGTCCCCTCCCTATTCCCCATCCAGTCCCACCCTCCCACCCTCAACCCCCCATCCTCTTCCCTTTTTTTTCTTTTAAGTTTAAGGTATATCTTATTTCCCCCTACAGTTTTCCCTTTCAGTCCAACAAATGGCTCTTTCTCTTATAATAATAAATACAATACAAAACAACAGAGGTAATTAGGCCACAGTTATGAGGGTTAAATGGTTTAGCGTACATTCCCAATGTCCAGTCCATATGCATTTGGTACCTGACTTTAACATTCTACTATCTAACCATCTCCATGAGTTTAAAGTTCTATATCTGACTCAACATTCATGCTAACTTGCAACACAATTTTAAAAGTATCTTCTTAGATCTATAACACTCTCTTGACTCCTAAACAACTCAAAATTTAATTATGAGACTCTAGATACCTGGGACATTTTAATTCACCAGTTCCTTCTTTAAAATTGAATCAACTTGTATTAACTGTGATTTTTTTTAGATCTTCAGATGTAAAGTAAATTACACTATTGTTTTTTCTTGGTTTTGAGTTTTGCAGTTGCAAATCATGGGTTTATCTTTTCTACAATAGGTCAGTATATTACTCTTTGTATTCATTTATCCATCAGTATATTCAGGCATCCATGCATCCATGTATCCATCCATCCATCCACTCATCTACTTTGTTTCTCCATGGGACAATGGTTAGAGTAATAATTAAGTCAGTTATTATTTTGTACAACTTTATAAATATATTCTAAGTTTAAGTGCATGTGTATGAGCTTTGCTTACATAAAACAATGTTTTGTTGATAGAAGCAGATAGGAAATTAACTATGAATATGTTAAAGTAAGTCATTTGTTATCATTACAATCATGAATATTTTTGGTCCCTAGTATGTGAAAATGGATGCCTTTTATTTCAACTACATATGATTTATCTTTCCAATTAGTAGATTACAGGTGTGCCTTTATTACATACAACTTTTTGAGAGAAGTTATAAATATAACTTTAGACTGCAAGTTTTCTCAATGTGTTCTGGTTATTCACTATGTGATTGTTCCAAAGTAAACACCCAATATGCTTAATCTTTGCCTTAAATAACTTAAGTAAACATGTTTGCTTCTTTGTAATAAATAATAAATTTGACTTTTATTTTCTGACTAGCTGTTCATGAAATTCTGAATTACCTGTTATAATTACACAGGTTACAGAGGACTAGAAGTACTAAATTTATTCTTTTTTTAATTATTAACCACTTATTTATTAATAACTATATTCACTTATATCAAATACACTTAACTACTATTCCTATAAATTCCTACAACCACTATGAATGCCTACAACCCCTATAAATGCCTACAACCCCTA
>CAJQZJ010000953.1:1509938-1523652 GCA_907164525.1 Lophiomys imhausi
TCACCATTGTTTGTGATCTATAGTGAAATCCACATTGTATAAAAGGACAATAGACATATACTTTGTGCTATAGCAAAGCAGAGGCTTGGGAAAAAATCTTGGGTTACTATCCTGAACAGTCGTTTAAGACAAGCTCAAAGACAGGAAACTTCTGTTGGGGCAGGGGGAGCAAAAGCTAATTAAATCTTGATTTTTTTGTGTGTAACTATACATCATGAAAGACAGACTTTTCTCTCTATCCAGAAGACTGGATATATATACAATTATCACAATATTTTGAAGTCTGTATTTAAAAGATAAACCAAAGGCAATTAAAAATCTTTAACTCATGACTATAATAATGGGTTGCATGGTAAAATGTTTTACCACAGTTAGACTAAAGTTTTATAAGAATTCCAAGAGTAGCATACCAAGGGGAAGACATCTGAAGCATTTCAGTTTGCATTTACCAAACTTAAGACACTTTCTTAGACCCTAAAATACTTTTTTTTAGTCCTCACAACTTAATCTTTTGTATCCTCAGTTCTTATATAAACTTTATATTTTTTCTATCTAATTATTTGCCATAAGACACAGATGAGATTGCTGGGAGCCATAATTGTAGTGTAAATTTATATTATCTTTTAATATGAAGTCTGGGAGCAAGGCAAATCTGGTTGTCCTTTTTAATAAGAGACCTAGTACCTAGGAGTTTTAACTAGTTAATGATCTGACAAATGAACTAACATGGTGCTGGATTACCTTGGGGTAAGGAGCATACTGTCTGTTTTCTGAGTCTGGTAGAGAGGTAGATTGTGTCTGGACCTAGAAGAAGCAGGTCTAGAAAAAAATGAGGCTTAAGGCCTGATTTTTACACATCAAGATGATTGAGAATGCATCTGAAGCCTTGGTTTCTGCTGTTAAACTGATCAATCTTTCACTAGCCTACTCTTCAGAATCATCAGAGATCTGAGAGTGATAAATGTTACCTGACTGAACAGGAAGTCCAGATTAAGCAGCTTCCAAATCTATAAAAAAAAATGACAGAGCCTTACTGGCTACCTGGACAGTTCCCCATTGTTCCTCTGCATTGGTAAGGCATCCATCTTTGGCCACCAGCACCAGAAGATCTGACAGACTTTTGTGAGGCAGGAATTATGAAGAAATGCTTACCTTGTCTTGGCAAAGCTCAGCAGTTGACTTCTCCATGCCCAGCCTATCCAGCTTGGACAGAATGTTGTCTGCCCTAGAGCCAAAGGGCAGTCTGTAGCCCATTGGCCAGCTTTGCTACAATTAAAGCAAGTTTTAGGTGGAGATTCTTCTGTGCCCATTGTCTTCTTTGGAAGAGCCTAGGTATGCTGTCAGGAGCTGGCATGTCTATAACAAAAAGCTTTTTAGTTAAACATTTAAATGTTGTGTTCTTCAGATCTCTGAAGTGTCTGAGGACCAGCATATCTGTCTAAAGGAGGTCTGAATAGATAAACTTTGCTTGTTTTTATTTAGTTACTTTTTGCTTTACTGTGAAAGCATGTATAGGAGGTGAAATAAATTTTAATCTTGTAACAGAATTCATCAGTTCTTGGCATAACTACAAATAAGGTGACTGACTATTAGCTTGCATTTATTAATTGCCATTCATGATTGGGACTTAAAAGTTTTATATCTGTTAGTTTTAGAATCTTAAATATCACAATTCAGAATTGAATCTCTTCTAGTATCAAAATAAAACTTTTAAATCTATAAACAGATTTTGTAAAGAGAAAGGGAACTTCTTTACCTTTCCATTGCCTGTCACAATAGAGCATAGCAGCTTCTTATATGATTTAGTTTATAAAAAGTCTATAACTTATTAAAGTCTATAGCTATGTTAGGTCTTAAAAACACTAGCAAAAACAAGACTAAATGTATTTTATTTTTTTGTTTTTTTTCCTTTATTTTTTATTTCTTCAAGTTACATCTCAATCGCAGTCCCCTCCCTATTCCCCCTCCAGTCCCACCCTCCCACCCTCAACCCCCCATCCTCTTCCCTTTTTTTTCTTTTAAGTTTAAGGTATATCTTATTTCCCCCTACAGTTTTCCCTTTCAGTCCAACAAATGGCTCTTTCTCTTATAATAATAAATACAATACAGTACAACAGAGATAATTAGGCCACAGTTATGAGGGTTATATGGCTTAACGTACATTCCCAATGACCAGTCCATATGTATTTGGTACCTGACTTTAACATTCTACTATCTAACCATCTCCATGAGTTTAAAGTTCTATATCTGACTCAACATTCATACTAATTGCAACACAATTTTAAAAGTATCTTCTTAGATGTATAACACTCTCTTGACTCCTAAACAACTCAAAATTTAATTATGAGACTCTATCTATCTGTTCTTCAATCACCTCAGAGACCTGAGAGGGATAAATATATCTGATTTTATAGGAAGTACAGGGTCTGCAGCTTCCCAAACTAAGAAATGACGTACCAGTGGCTGCCTGGACAGTTCCCATTTTCTCTCCATACATTACAGCATCGCTCTTCAGTCGTTTGGCCCCACTTCTCTGACAGATATTGATTGTAGAGCAGGGGTTATGAAGGACTTACCTACCCTGTCTTGGCAGAGCTAGGCTGTCGACTTACCTGCTTCCAGATTTTGTCCTTTTTGGACAGCATTCTGTTTACAGTTGGAGCAAGGGGCTTTTCCTACCAAGAGATAGGCTTGCGACTAATTCAATCATCTCCCACTGGAGATTCTTCGATGCTCATCTTCTACTTGGAGGAGAATAGGGGGTGCTGTCAGGAGTTGATATGTCTTGATATAAAAAAATCTAAAGTTACGATAACATCTTTGAATGCCATATTCTGCAGATCTCTTGAGGTTTTTGAAGAGGCCCTATCTATCTCTTATATTAGGGTAAGCAGATGTTGCTTGTCTCGGCTAAGTGTATTTTAAAGCAGTGATTTTTCAATCTTTTTGAGAATGAAGAAATAGAGCATAACTATAATTTAGAAGGCAAAATCAAGTTCTATAAGCAGTATAAACAATTAAATTCAATGTCTCTAGAATCAATGTATCCAATATCCCAACTTCAAAGTATGTTTGGAATTATGTCATATGGTTTAAGATTATCTAAGCACAAACTCTTAATTACTAACTATCAAAGACATAAGTAGTTAAACATATAAACCGTGGTTGACTCATCATATATTGTAAAGATACAACTTTAAATTTCTGTCATCATTTAAAAAACATAACAATCTAAAATATGAGATTTGATGGTTTCTTAGTCTAAAAGGAAGTAACAACAATAAATAGAGTTCATTAGGAATAAGTTTCATAATTGTTGCTTTATACCACATGGTCATCTTAAGATGGTGAAATTACATGGCAGGTTGTGAGATATGTGGTAAACATGGTTGTTATTTTAAAATATTTATGTTTCTATAGATATATATCTTTAAATGAAAGTTGCATCCAAGTTACACACACATATACACATAGAGTTAAATCCAATCTATATACACACTTATAATACTTATACCCTGAACAAGAGTTAATTTATATATTTTATATATAAAATTTAAACCATACTGAATGAGTACATTATAAAGCCTTAGATAAGAGTTCAGAGTATAACTTTATGATACATATTTTTTTTCAGAGCAGAGTGTGAAGAAATCAGAGACAAAAGATTTTTCAAGAGTGGAGAAAAGGGCCTTGAAAATTAAGTTTTGGGATTGTAAAGCAAAGTGAATTTACATTTAAAGTATGTGGGGATCACTTGTCTATGGCAGTGAAAAACTGAAATCAGGTGTGGCAATTTCTGGCCAATTTCTCCCCGATTAATCTGAGTCCATTGAAGGGAAAGAGAGTATGGTATCCTGTAGTACTGTTGCAACATGGCAGTGTGGGGAGGGGGGCTAAAGAAAAAGAAACAGGACTTGGAGTGAGAAAAAAGGAATAAAGGTTTTTTTTTATGTTTCCTTTGATTACTTGGGCAGAATATTGAGGTCAGACTTGATAAATTTAGCAAAGAGTAGGTTTGGAGAAAAGATAAGAGAAAGTTTGAACATAGGGAACTTCCTTCCATTGACCAGATAGCTGGCAAAAAATGTAAAGATCCATATAATAATGGGATCAAAAGTGCCATTAGGCACCCACTTGGATTCATTTTCTAAGGAATATTGAGGACAAGTCTAACTGCAAAGCCGCGCGTAAGCTTAGAAGCCTTTAAACTAGGTGCTAGCTGTAGCATTCTGAGGTTCTCCAATAGACATCACAGTGGGGAGACTGGAGGACAGATGAAGAAGACAGTTCCCATCCGGGAGGGGAGAAGTCTGGAAGTCTAAGCCCAAGGCATCCTAGGGTCAAAAGTAGGACTAGAATGAGTTGGTACCAGCTGTCTAACCAGGTCATCAGGAGATTAGACAGGACCCAGGGCAAGGTACCCCAGCAGACACAATTATAAGAAAAGGGGAACATGCTGGTAGAAGGGTGAAGGTTCCCCCAAGGGAAAACATCTGCTGTTCGGGGTTGGGGGTCAGTGAGAAGTGTCAGCCACAGCTGTGAAGGCAGTGACTGACCATGGGTACCTTCACTCCCAAGAACACTAGAGGGGTGCTGGGAGATTGAAGGTCAATCCCGCAGGTTCAGAGAAGCATTTATGCTGATCAGGAAGGGGCATCTCACCAATTGTCTGGTGGTGGATGGAGAAATCTTGTGATCAATCAGAGAAGTGGGAAAAAAACTGTTGTGGGCAGGTGATAACAGTGTATGTTATAGGGTCCTGGCACGTTGGTTAGAGCACCACACTGGGAGAACTTATTCAAGGCACAGCACCAAATGTTATGATAGTTCAGCAGGATGGCACACCATGGCAGGCCCATGCTCTGGTGTACTGCCTGAGGAAATTAAGCCATGCTAGGCAACAGGTCTGGTATAAAGGGTTTATTAAGCTAGGAAGGGGGAAGAGAGTTAAGGGTAGAGACATGAACAGTGAGAAAGAGAGAGAGAGACACAGAGAGAGAGACAGAGACAGAGAGAGAGACAGAGACAGAAAGGCATGGGGGACAGAGGAGCAGAGGGAGAGATGACGGAGGGAGAGAGATAAGGGGAAACAGAAATGGGGAAAGAGACTGGAGAGAGGTGGGTGGAGGCTTTTATCCCACCTCACTTGGCACACCTGTCAGCAGGTGAAGATGTTAGCAATTAGGACCCTGAAGAACCACTGAAGTCAGGATAGTGGAAATGCCGCGTAGACTTCCAGAAAGCATCGAAGATTTTTAAAATAATTTTCATATAATAATCTCGCTCATGTTCAAAACATGAATATATGACAGGAGAAGTGTACTGACTCATTCTTGTAATAAAAGTACTGGGGGTTAGAAGCAGGGGGAAAATCAGAAAATTGAGGCCAATTTGGTCAACACAGTGAGTTCCAAGCCAAAGTTTTCTCACATGAGAAAATCAAGTAAAAACTCAATAAAGAAGTTATGTTTAAAAATGAACAATATAACAACAAAGAATTAAGAGACAATTTTCTTATATGAACTAAGATATCAAATTGTCATTTTATTTTGTAGTATAGAACTATCCATTACAATAAGCAAAATATAGATCTCAATGATAAATATCATTTAGTTGGTAATACAAGTGCTAATATACAAGTCCAATATTCATGTACTTATGTTCTCCAGTAGTATCTCATGCATGAAATTACTCTAACCAAAAGATATTCAAAATGTCATGTCAATACAATTTTACAATTAATTTCTGTCATTTCTTCTATTAGTTAATTTAGTTATTAATTTATTATATATATTATCATACACTTTTCCCTCCTTCTGTCTTTTCAAGATCTTCTTACATTGTGACCCACACAGGATTATGTGTTTTCTCTTGTTAACTTGTTCTCAAAGAAAAAAACAAAACTGAAATAAATCAAAATCAAATTAAACTAACTTAAATAAACAAAAAATGATAATTCAAAAATTATCAAAGCAAAAAGCACACACACACATGCCCACACAAAATGAAGTCCATTTTGTGTTGGATAAAGACTCCTGTGCATGGTTCCTACTGGGGTTCAAGACTGGTAAATTAGCCTCATTCCATTTGAGAAAATGGGTTTTCCTTTTCCCAGCAGGTATCAATTGAACATAACTTCTTAGTGGCTGGCATTTTTGTGAACTTCCCCTTCTCAGTGTTGTGATTTTGTCTGACTTAAACCTGTGTAATTCTTGTGCATGCTTTCACAGTCTTTGTGAATTCATATGTTATCAGTCCTGTTGTGTTTGAAAGACACTGTTTGCTTGGCTTGGCCTACCACATTTGGCTCTTACAATCTTTCTGATTCCTCTTCTGCACAGATTTATTGGCCTTGAGGTGAGGGGTTTTATAATGACATCATATTTAAGGTTGAGTTCTCGATAGTCTCACTCTGTGCTCATTGTCCAGTTGTTAGTCTTTCTGTTAATTAGCATCATCTACAAAAAGTAGTTTCTCTAATCTATGGGTATAGCAATATATCATTAGGAGTCATTGTATTGCTATATTCCTGTAGCAGAATAATATAGGTACTCTTTCCTATAGGGCCCATTACCTATTTAGTCTTAGATTTTATACCATTTTTTCTTTGCAGCATCAGGTATGGGTTCCATCTCATGAAGTGACTTTAAATCCTTCCCCCTAAAACGTTGGTTATTCCTATAACATTTGAATACTCTTTCACCAATATACCTTGTAGATGAGATGATGCTGTGGGGGTCAGGATTTTTCCTGGGTGATATTAGTTAAAACTGCACCCTTGTTACCAAAGATTTTGTTAATAACTATAAATTACTATATTAGGCCAATGGATCAGCGGCAGTGGGGACTTGGCAGGAGGCCTGAAACACATCTTGGCCTTTTTCCCAACAATCAAACACACCAAGATCTTTTAATGTTTCAGTGCTTAGGCCTGAGCTGGGGAGACTCTCAACTAAAACCCGACATCAAATCCCAGCCAGCCATGTGGCTTGCTATACCTTCAGGGCTTACAGAGTTCATATCCAGACATTCTGCTGGTACCGATTCTTGCCAGGAATCTCACTTCTTTTGTGTAAATCCACAGTTCCTAAGTTCTTCACAGGAAATTCTGCCTTCCTATACTCTTTCTGCCCAGCTAAATAGCCATCAGTGATTTTTATTCCAATTGGAGAGTGCCTCAGAAAGGGTGGTACAAGACCTTAGTCCAACAATAGTGGTTACTTTTCTCCTCTGGTAGAATATAAAATGCATGCCATCATCATAAACATTAGTCAGTAGGGACAAAGGCTTAAGTTGAGGACCAGATTCATTTCTCCATGCTTGATGATATATGCAACTTATTTCTTAAGCAATAGGACTTATCATCAGGTTATGGAGAGTAACCAATAGCTTTAGAAATAGCATATGATGTTCAGGGGATGTCTGTAGGACTCTTTTGTCCAACTACCCACCAAGAAGTAATCCATTCCCAACATTGGAGATGCTCCTTTTGCTGTAAGATATCCACTTGGGGTATTTTCTCCCTCTTTATGTGGTGGCTTCTAAATGCCTTTAATATACTTTCATGTTTTGGACAATTTCTACAGTAGTAGTTTTCCATACGGGTTTTTAAAGGCGTTATAGTGCCACTTATCCCTCCCTATAGTCTATATTTTATCCTGACCCTCCATCCTTCTCTCTATATAATCCTACTATTTTAGTTTTCACTTTATCTTTTATAAAACTCTATTTTCTCTTCCTAGGAAGATTCTATTGTCTTCCTTGTTTCTTACTATTTAATCTCTGTGGTTGCCCAGTTTGTAATATACATGTCTGAAGCTTAAGAAATAACACCTATGCATAAAAGAAAGCATATACATCAATCAAAAGAGGGAGATAATGCCCAAATTAATAAACTTATATAAGAAAAGAAATCCATTACAACAGTTACTGAGGAAATTCAGAGAATCATCATATGGTTATACATTTAAAGCATACATGAATTCAAACTGAAAAACCTAAAGAAATGGATGAATTTCTTGATAAATATAATCTACCAAAGTTAAATCAAGATAGAATCAACAACTTAAACAGGCCTATAAACCTAGTGAAATAGAAGCAGTAATTAGAAATCTCCCAACCAGGGAGGGAGGGAGGGAGGGAAAGAGGGAGAAAGGGAGGGGCCAGGAGGGGAGGAGGGAGAAAACTATGTTCTAGAAGTAACCTGAGAAAACAAAATAATATTTTTTAAGAAAAGAGTTAATAAGCTTAAAAAATATATTAAAAATACAATGTAAAATTTTCAAACTATAATTTACCAAAGGTACCTTACTGGCATGAAAGGAAAATGGCCTTAATTTCAGATTAGAATGTTAGATGGCTGGTGGCCACATAGATTACACAAACTTGATAACAGCTTAAAAGTTTTTTTTTGTAGGTGTAAATGATATTTTCATGGTTTTGAATTAAAAAGCAGGTAACAGGTTTAAAATACTGTAAATAAATTAAAGGTTACTGCTGTTCAACCTGGTTTTCTAAACCTACAAGAGTTGAAAAAACTTGGAGCTAAGGTAAAATCCATGAAATGCATGGTGTTAGCCAATGCCTTTAACTCCAGCAGAGACAGGAAGATCACTATAGAGTTAGTTGTCTTATAAATTCTAGAGTTACAAAAAATAGGTTGGTGATGGTGCACACCCTTAATCCCATCATTTGAGAAGAATACACCCTTAATCCCAACACACTAGAGACAGAAACAGGCAGATCTCAGAGCTCAAGGTCAGACTGACACAAAGCAAGCTCTAAATAGAGAAAAACTTTGATCCAGGGAAGGTGGAGCACATCTTTAATCCCATCAGTTGGGAACCACATGTCTTTGATCCCAATACTTAGAATGCAGAGACAGGCACATAGGATTTGGAAGGATTTAAGTTTAATAGCTACTCACAAAAGGCATGCTGAAATTCAAATTGTCCTTTGAGATCTCAAAATATATACACTTAAAAGTTTGTTTAGCTCCAAAATATCAAAATAATTTCTTTATTATTCTGAATTGAAATATAATCCTTTTTATATTGTAAAAAAACAAATTTGCTCCAGGAAAAAAATGTTACCTACCCCCCCCAAAAAAAAGGTAGTGTCCCAGAGTTAGGATTAGGGCAGGGCTCTGTTCTTATATTCCAGGAGATTTAAGGCATCCATCCAAGGAATCCAGGGACAACTGGACAATGGAAACCTCAGAAAAAAACAGATCAGACACCAAAAAAGAAAAGTAGCCCAGACCATTCAGCCTTGCAGACTTCTTCAATAGCTGTTTCCTCAAAAATCTACAACCACAACAACTCAAAATCGCTAAGATTGTTCAGCTCCATAGACTGCTCCAGCTAGAACTTTGGTAAAGCCCTGAAGTTCATCTTCTGTCTATGAACTCTTAGGACATTTAAATAGCTGAGCACAAAAAGACTGAGAATCAAATGATTCTATTAACATTTTAAACCATTTTTCCATTCTTATTTGGGCCCCAAACAGGTTTGCTATATCCCAAATCAGCAGGAAGTCATTTTAAGAGAGTGACTTCCCATCTCCAGAAGGTGGGGAAGGTGTTTTTCCCCCCCTTTGGTCATTTTGTAGGTTATAGATAATCTTGTTATTTAGGGGAAGAAATTACAAACTGTTAAATGGCCTTGTTAAATAGATTTTGGAGGTTAGATCCAGGAACTTCTCTCTTTTTCTTTTCTCTATCCTTCTTTCTCTCCTATGTAGGAGTGAACAGACTTGAGAAAAAAATGGGACATACACATAATATAGGAAAGATCAAGAAAAAAGGACAGATTATTGAATATGCCCTTATACCTTTATATATTGATACAAAATTAAGATTATATTTGGCTAAATTGGTATTAATATTTGTGTATTGATGCAAAATTAAGATTGTATTGGGCTAAATTGGTATTGATCTTTGTATGTTGATGCAAAATTAAGATTATATTTGGCCACATTGGTATTGACCCTTGTATACTGATGCAAAATTAAGATTGTATTGAGCTACATCGGTATTGATCTTTGTATATTGATACAAAATTAAGATTATATTTGGCCACTTTGGTATTGATATTTGTATATTGATACAAAATTAAGGGTATTGCTTTTTAAGGTATTGTACCTAGGCAATGCTTAAAAATGAAATGTGAAGTTTTGGCCTTTTACTACCAACTGTCATAAACTATTTAGGATAATTAATAAATGCAAACTAATAGTCATTCAAGCTTGTCACTTTGTTAGGTACTATGACTGTCTATCACATTATTTTCTAAGCTAATCAGAAATCAAGTTGCTAAGAGACAAGCAACATTTGCTTATCTAAATATAAGAGATAAATAGGGAGTCTTCAAAAACCTCAAGAGATTTGCAGAATATGGCATTCAAAGATGTTTTCTTAACTTAAGATTTTTTTTGATATTGAGACATGTCAGCTCCTGACAGCACCCCCTATTCTACTCCATGAGGATGATAAGCATCGAAGAATCTCCAATTGGAGATGGTTGAATTAGTGGCAAGCCTATCTCTTGGCAAGAAAAATGCCTTGCTCCAACTGTAGACAGAATGCTGTCCAAAAAGGACAAACTTGGAAGTGGGTAAGTCGACAGCCTAGCTCTGCCATGACAGGGTAGGCAAGTCCTTCATAATTCCTGCTTTACAATCAATGTCTGTCAGAGAAACAGGGCCAAATAGCTGAAGATTGATGCTGTAATGTATGGAGAGAAAATGGGAACTGTCCAGGCAGTCACTGGTATGTCATTTCTTAGTTTTGGAAGCTGCAGGCCCTGCACTTCCTATATAATCAGATATATTTATCCCTCTCATGTCTCTGAGGTAGTTGAAGAATAGATAGATAGAGTCTCATAGTTAAATTTTGAGTTGTTTAGGAATCAAGAAGGTGTTCTGGATCTAAGAAGATGTTTTTAAAATTGTGATGCAAGTTAGTATGAAAGCTGAGTTGGATATAGAACTTTAAACTCATGGAGATGGTTAGATAGTAGAATGCTAAAGTCAGGTGCCAAATATGTATGGACTGGACATTGGGAATGTATGCTAAGCCATATAACTCTTATAATTGTGGCCTAATTATTTCTGTTGTTTCGTATTGTATTTATTGCTATAAGAGAAAGCACCATTTGTTTGGCTGAAAGGGGGAGTTGTTGGGGAAAAAAGATATACCTTAAACTTAAAAAAAAAAAGGCAAGAGGATACAGGGGTTGAGGGGGAAGAGGGCAGGAGGGTGGGACTGGAAGGGGGAGTAGGGAGGGGATTGTGAGTGAGATTTAACTTGAGCTAATAAAAAATAAATTAAAAAAAGAAATCTCCCAACCCCTAAAATTCCATGTTCAGATGGATTATACACAAAATTATACCAAATCATCAAAAAAGAGTTAATGCCAGTACACGTCAAATTATTCTACAAAATAAAATCTGATAGAACATTTTCTGATTCTTTTTATGAAGCTACTATTAAACTGATACCAAAACTCCACCAAGACCCAATAATAAAAAAGAGAACAATAACCTTTATGCACATAGATGTGAAAATTCTCAACAAAATGTTTATAAACCAAATTCAAGAACAAATAAAAGTGATTACCCACCACAACCAAGTTGACTTCATTCCCAGAGACACAGGGATGCTTCAGTATATATAAATCAACAAACATATTCAACTATATAAATAGATTGAAAGCTTAAAATCATATGATCTATTTAGCTGCAGAAAAGTCCTTGACAACAAACTACAGGCACTTCCATGCATGAACACTTTTACACACACCTTAATTGCACTGTAAATGTGAGTTAAATATTTATGGAAAAGTGTTTGTTAAGCTATTGTGTTGTGAGATTAATAGTGCTATATAATGTACTAGGCCAGCACTTCTTGTTTTGTTGTCTAGTACCAGACACTGAAATTACAGTCTTTTCCTTGTGAAATAAATTTGAAAATTACCCTACATTCCTCAACCTAGATAATCATTTCTAAGAGCATTATTACTGTAATATTAATCTCATTAAATTTGATTAATAATAGGTATTGAATGAACAAAACATAGTGTCACAATATTGTCTTCTGTTTGAAGCAGGTTTTATTCCTGAAAAAGCTAGCAAAATTTTAGCTTGGTAAAAAGGTCCATGTAAGATTTTTTAGGAATATGTTATACTAATGCATGTTTTCTCAAATTAATTTTATGAAAAACTCTTCTTTTCCCTGACAATTTAAAAGATTTATTTTAAATTATTTGTATACTTGGGTACTTATTTGTGTATGTGCATATGTGAGTACACCTGCTGGTAGAGTCCAGAAGGAGGAAGAAGAACCCATGAAGTTAGAGTTACATGTTTGTGAGATGATCAATGAGTGTTAGAAACAAATCTCTGTCCCTCTGGATGAGCATCAAGCATTTTAACCACTAAACCTTCTCCCAAACCCCATACCCCATGATTTAAAATAAATAAATGATGGGAGAATCACTCTTTCTAAAATGCTGCTTACACATAGTAAAAAGGAAAACTAAACTAAAAGATTTAAGCATTGGAAAGTAGAAAAAACTTAATAACTGATACGCATCATTTCTAGCACAGTACTTGATGTATGGAGTATATTTGTAAACATTAAAGAAACAAATGAAAATGTGATTAGAATCCCATGATTATTATTTCTTAGAGATTATAGTACTACCATTTAAAAACACTAGTTATAAAGTTAGGCACACATAGGCCTTACTCTATAACTAGCTGCCTCAGAGAAAGTGTTATCATTGGAAAAAAAAACTGTTATAAATTTAGTTCATCAAAACTGAACAGTGTTAAATTATTTTCAATTTGCCATGATTAAATTTAATACTAAACTTTAAAGTTGTGTGGCATCATATAGAAATTCAGCAACTGTCAGTTCCTTTCTTCTAAAGGTATTTTAACCCTGATCCTAAATGAGCATGGAGGAAAATTTTACAGATGTGAAAACAAAAAATATTTTATTTTAATGTCTATTAATATGTCTATCAGCATTGTAGTCTAAGGGAGTTGTCAATTTTTCTTTTGTTTCCTTTTATAAAATGAGAATTATGTCACCAAGCTTGAGGTGCTACTGTGTTAATGAAACTATGAAGTACCTTATAAAGTCCTTGTCCAAATCTTTTCATGGCTAACAGGCATTATTCCTGATTTCTATGAGATTCTAGAATGAAAACCTATGTATCCAAACCACTATAGTAATCATCAAAAATCACTTTTTCTTGATTTTTAACAATAAGCTTTTAATATAGACTATTTAAAAGCAGAAAATGTTAACATTACATAAAGACATAACTATTTTTATCTACCTTGTAAGAAATTCACTCAAAATGTAACCAATTTTAAGTTCACTTATCTCTTTTATTAGCCTAAATTAAACACATGCAGGGTATAGAATAATAATTGTTAAATCACTTTGAAATCAGCCATAAGAGCAGTGGGAATGGAAGCAAAGACAAGTTTTAATGATCATGAAGCTGTTGCTCTAATTTAACTATACAATGTTTTCTTTACATTTTCTCCTTTGCTTCCTAAACTCTCATAATCTTAAAAATACTGTTTTCTTTTCTTCCTCAGACCATACTAAAAATAAAAAAAAATTTCTTCTGAATGAACACATGCATATATGTACACACACACACACACACACACACACACACACACACACACACACACA
>CAJQZJ010000953.1:1523662-1541319 GCA_907164525.1 Lophiomys imhausi
ACACACACACACACACACACACACACACACACACACACACACACACACACTGGTTCCCACTATTAAGTTTGTGGTTTGCCATGTCTAAAAAGCCCTGCTAAATGGCAGACTTCCTTCCTTATGGAACTCTTTCCTCTCTGCCTGATCTGGGGAGCCCAAATCCCCACACTCTCTTCCTGAAAAATGTCACATACAAATTTTCAGGTTTAACTTCCTTTTTCCTGGTAAGAACCCATCCAGCAAGCATCTTGGGATTACTGGAATGACTTTCCATGCAAATAAGTCATCCCAGTATCTTAAGCCCTAGGCCAATGATTTACATTTACCCTGAAAACCCCCACTTATTCCCCAAAGTTCTCTATAACCTTTATTCATCCCAATAAAGTTGAACTGCCTTGCTGAAAGTGGTCCCAATGTGTTAATCTGTTATACTTGTGGCTATCTGAATCATGTTCTCTGTCTTCTGCTCCCATTGACCATGTGGACTGGTGGTCAACAATCAAAGGAAATGGACACACACACACACACACACACACACACACACACACACACACACACAGGTATGCACCAACACAATTCTACTACACTACAACAACCAAATAGATTTTATTTATTGTCTTCCATGTATAAAAAAGTCTTCAAAAGTTTGAAACATTCTTAGGTACTTTTATTCACTGCAAGGCAAATTTTCTCAGTTGGGTTATAAAATAAAGGGGATAGAGGTTAGTAATGACAGAGATGGCGACTTTGAACTAGAATGGCATGAGCACACCACTGTAATTTAACTTTTTGTCTAATTCATACAAGACCCTCCATAGATCATGGTTAATATCACTCTGGGAGTTTCAACATTTCTGGGAGGGACAACATTATTCAGTGAACTTATGGTGAATATTCTGTCAGGAAAAAGAAGAAAGGAGTTGGCATTTTTCTCAAATGCCACAAGTCAGATCTGTGCTGAGATCAAGATGGAAAGAGAAAAAACATTTATCTGTGGTTCAGGGTTTTGTCTGGACAAGGTTTTTTTGTTTGTTTGTTTTGTTTTGTTGTGGACAGGAAAACCTCCATTCATAGTCCAAATAGTAGTAGAAGTGCATGCTGTGAAGCTCAAATCCCATTGATGATCCCAACCTTCAAACATGCATCAGCAAAATTATCATCTATGTTAATTATCTACTCCACATTACCAGTTGTAGATCTTGAACCTATGAGTCTCTACTACTATCTACAAGCTTCCATTTCTAGCATATGTAACAAGGTATTGATTTTCCAGCTGGACACCTTTACTGGCCTATGATAGTTATAGATGGGTCAAGAATACCCACTATTTACTCTAAAGCTTTCACATATGCATTATACTCTCACCACATATCTCTAAATCAAGACCTATACAATTGAAAATACATATTTCAATACTCCATATCAAGGAAATGCTAAGTCTACCTAGTCTCAGATCTGTTACAAGCCTTTGCAATTGTTGTTTGATGGCACAAGAAGCTATAGAGTGTTTCTCCAAAGTCATGTCAGTCTCCACAAAGTCTGCAAGTGCTTCATGTTTCATCAAATGTGAAGACATTTTGAGATAGCTATAGGAATAAAAAAAAATAGAGACCCAGGACTCCTTGAGATAAAGGTACTAAAGTTTCATTAATGAAGTCTAAAGCAATAGCTATCTATGAATTCTCTGACAAAATAATTCTGAATATTTGTTTTAACACTAATAGTGTGAAAAAAATCTATTCTATCCAGAACAATATACAGATTCATAATACTGAATAATATGAATATCACATAATACTGTGCACAAAACTAATTTGCACAGGAAAGGACTCTTTTCAAATGTACCCTAATAACACTGGCATTAAAACTAACAATAAATAAATAGGACATCATGAAACTGAAAACCATCTGTATGACAATCATTCAAGTGAAGTGTCAATCAATAGAATGGAAAACAATTGTCAATTTGTATCTGATAGAGTGTTAGTATCTATTCTGCACAATTCATAATGGAGCATACCTCCATAAAAATTCCAAAAAAAAATTTCCTCACAGAAATTGAAAAAAAATTTCAACTTCATATAGAAACAACAACAACAAAATCCAGGAAAACTACAATGATCTTTAATTAAAAAAAATACTGGAGTGTTGGATGTATCACCATCCTAGTTTTCAAGTTGCATATATACAGAACTATAATAATATAAATAGCAATACACACACATTATATATATATATATATCACCAATGAAGATTAAATTGCATATACCAATGAGCACCTGATTTTGAAAAAAAAAAAACACCTTGAAGAAATATCTTCAACAAATAATGTTATTCATACTGGATGTAGGAGCATGAAAATAGATCCAGTTACCACTCTGCAAAATACTCAACCCAAATGAATCAAAGATTTCAACATAAGATCAGATACCTCAAATATGACAGAAAAGATAATAGGGAACTGCCTAGAACTCATTTGCACAGGAAAGGAACCTCTTCAAAAGGACACTAATAACATAGGCATTAAAACCAACAATAAAAAATAGGACCTTATGGAACTGAAAAGCTTCTCTATGACAAGGGATGCCATCATTCAAGTGAAGTGTCAATATGGAAAAGACTATCAATTATATATCTGATAGAACATTATTGTCTAGAATCTATAAAGACCTAAAACAAAACTAAATATCAATAAAATAAATAACTTACTAAAATGTTATATAGAACTAACAGAGTTCCAAAAGAAAGAAAGAAAGAAAGAAAGAAAGAAAGAAAGAAAGAAAGAAAGAAAGAAAGAAAGAAAGAAAGAAAGAAAAGAAAAGAAACACAAGTGTGAGAGAAAGAATTTAAAAATATTCAACATCCTTGGCCATCAGGACATGTAAATTAAAACTACTATGAGCTTCTATTTTATACCGTTCAGAATGAACAAGATCAATAAAATAAATGACAGTACATGTTAGTGTGGATGTGGCTAAAAATGGAACACTTGTTTATTGCTGGTGAGAGTACAAGCAGGTAAAGCCACTGTGGAAATCAGTGTGGACATTCCTCAAAATGCTGAAAATTGATCTACTACAATATCCAGTTATACCACTCTCAGGTATATACCCCAAGGACTCTATATCTTATTACAGAGATACTTACCTATCAGTGTTCTATGAAAGAGATACTTACTCATCCATGTTCATTTCTTATCTATTCATAATAACCAGAGATTGGAAACAACCTGGATATATATCAACTGATGAATGAATAATGGACATGTGGTACATTTATAAAATTGATTATTATCCAGCTTTTAAGAAAACTGAAACTATGAAACCTGTAGGTAAATGGATAGAGCGAGAAACAACCATCTTGAATGAGGTAACCTGATGGGGTGATGTTATGCATTCTAAATGTTAATTAACCTGCTCCTAAAAGTCTGCTTGCTGTACATCAATAAATGCTGTGTTACCTTGCTTTCTAATCATTGTGTCTTATTGGCTTTAATAAACCGCCAAGGCCTGTGATTGAGCAGAGAGAAAGGTAGGTGGGGTAAAGGTTTGGGCTTCTGGAGCAGACAGGGAGCATCTTGGGTAGAAGAGAAAAATCCAGAAGAACAGGAAGGAGAACATCTTTCATGGTTTTGAGAAAAGAACTTCATTCCACTTGGCCTGGAACATTGGCATAACATGGAGAATAACAGCTGAGAGGACTAATGTATAAATGGGGTCCTATCTGGAGAATAGAATGAGCTGGCTTAGATGAGCCAAGATCGCTCAATTCAGGCTAAGGCTTGTTAAAATCCATCAGGTGTCTCTGTGGGCTTATTTATTATGGTGGGATAAGGATTAACACCACTGATCAATTAATGATAGTTTAAATATGGTAAATAATTTAATTATCCACTTCAATAATAACCCAGACACAGAAAGAGAAATAATGCATGCTTTCTCTTGTATGTAGTTTTTAGCGCTCAAACTTTCAATGTGTATTCTTCAATCTGGAAAAAAAAGTCCAGAGAGGTATAATATCTAGAAAGGGAATATGGGAAAGTGGATCATCCCAGGAAGGGGAAATAGAATATCATTTTCTAAATGCTGAAGAGGAAACAAGACTAGGAGAATTGAATGGAGAGGTGGATAAGATGAGCAGGGTAAATGAGGAAATATGTACAGGGAAAAGTAACACTAAAGATTCTTTGAAAAAACATATGGAAGCCTACTACTATGTAATAGCTTCCATATATATATATATATATATATATATATATATATGGTATTATTAAGTGGCATCTTTGTATAATGACAGAGAAAATGTACCAACTAGACATCTTATACCACCATATAAAACTTTTTGTGTCAGATACGGTTTTCATCTTGCTTAGTCATTGGTTTATGAGGTCCCAAGCCCTGTCCCAGGCATCACAGACTATTGTCAAGGCTATTGGCTACTCTCTATAATCTGATGTCAAAGCCATATTACTTAAGATACTAATGACTTATGTCATCAAATATGGAAAAATCATGTTGATGCCCAACTAGAAGATTCACCTCTTCTGGCTAGTGTTCATGGTGCTGAAATATACTTGAAGAAGAAAAGCGACCATCAGTGTCATCTAAGTACAAATGTTGTGACATACAACAGCAACATACCTTCAAAATATACTGGCGCTATAAGTGGCACAAATGTTATGGGAGTAAGCAACTACTTTTTGATTGTATATAAAGTATACTCCATAAAATGAATTTTATTTAGAAATACCCAATATTTCTAATATGGTGAAGGATATGAGACCAGATAGGTCATGGGCCCAGCAGGGAAAACCTACTAATATTATTCTTCTGAAGAAGCATTGCAATAAAATTACTCCTGATGACATGTTCCTATACCTATAAAGCAGAAAATTATTCAACTCTCATCAATGAGATTCTTCTTGCAGCTGTTAGTAATTAACACAGAGACCTTTAACTTGAGAATGAAACTTTGGAACACTCAACTCAAAACTTTCTCCTAAAGGTCCAGAGATCTGTGCAGAAGAGGAGGCAGAAAGATTGCAAGAGTCAAGGGTGTTGAATGATTCCTAGGAAACAGTATCTCCCTTATATTACATGTCAGCTACACATATGAACTCACAGAGAGTCAGCATGCACAAGATCTACACATGTCTAAGCTAGACAAAATTCCAAAATGTAAAAGAGAAGTTCTCACCCTTAAACAAGAAACTATTTGCAATTGGTTCCTGCTGAAAATGGAAAATGCACTTTCATCAATGTAGTAAGATGGGATATATATAAACATTTCATGGACAGAAGTTGTTGAACAACCCAAAACAGACTCTCTGAATTTTTGTGTGTTTGTGTGTGCATTCTTTGTTTTGTTTCATTGTGTTTGTAGTGTATAATTATTGCTGTTTTTTGTTTGTTTTGATTCTATTTTTTGTTTTGTTTTAGTTTTAAAGAGAGAGAGAAGACACAAGGAATATGAAGTTGGTAGTTAGAAGGTGTAGAATATTTAGCAGGAGTTGGGTGAGAGAACAAACATGATCAAAATATATTTTATCAAAACTGCAAAGAAAAAACTTAATATATAAAAATTTAAAAGATCCTCTATATGAATTTAATTTCATAAATTAACATACTGCAAATAATATAAAATAACTGACCACTCAACATGATATACTGTTAGTGATGCCACTATTTATAGATAGTCATGTGTTGTATTTTAAAATATTAAATATTACACTAAAATTGTTAAAACTCAGTATTCTAGTATAATTATAATATAATAGACTTCAGCAGTAAAATTAATTTTTAATATATAATGACAAATAAATACATAGAAAAGATGAAAATTATAAGCAAATAAAAATAATCTAATGTGTCTATTTTATCCAAAATGATATTCAGTTCATTGTCATTATTCTTTACATTACTCATGGAAAAAAATTCTCCAAATTTATATAAAATCATAAAATTCTCCAAATTAAATAAACAATATTTAGCAAGAATAATGATATAGGAATCACTAAACTTCCTCATTTCAAATTACTTATAAAACCTATAAACATTAAAATTTTATGACATTGGCATAAAATAGACAGTAGAAAAGTTGATTACAATATAATGGAAGAAGTTCACAAAATATGAAAAACTGATTTTAAGTAGTCATATACAATGTACAGTTGAGAAAGGATAGAGTCTTCTTCAAATATTTCTGGGAAAATGGCATGTATACATTAAAATGGATACATTTATCATATGTCATCAACACAGGAATAATAGTCTAATTCTTAACTTCTAAGTTGGAAGTCATAAAACTATTAAAAGAAAATCAACCCTACACAAAGATATATAGTCAACTGAGGAAAGTTGGGAGTGAGATGTGATCCATCTCTGGGAACAACAAACCAACTAGCTGTGGAATATCAAATGGTCATCCCAGAATACATGTTTACAAGCAATATAATGTGGATTCAACAGGATATATTTTGCATATATGAATGTATATATGATGTAATAACAATTGATGAAAACAGAGAACAGAAATTTGAGGGAATGTAGGGAGGGGTATAAGGGATTGAAAAGGAGGAGAGTGAAAGGAAAAGTACTGTTTTACAATCTCAAAAGTTAAAAAAAAATATAGTGTAAAAAGATTCCTTGTTAGTATTCTTACCAATATTTTTTTTTATTTTGATACCAAAGCTGATAGAATAAAAGCAGGAATATAAAGGTAACTGTAAATCAAATTTATATATTTCTTTATATCATAATTAGAATCACATAAAACATATTTACATGATATAAAAATATTTGAAAAATAACTCATAATTAATATACAAAATACATGGGAAATTCATTGTTCTCACTAGAAAAATATATAGTTTGAATTTGAAAAGAAATTCTGATACAAGGTGAACTTAGCATGAATGAACCAGGGTGAGAGATAATGTTTTCAAGTTTAGTTTAATAATAACATATTCACAGTGATGAAGAGAGGAAGTAAAGATTTGTCTACTCCACATCTCTCCATTTTAAGAAGCGTGTTAATGTAATGAGAGGGTGTATTAATAATTGAAACCTACCTGGTAGCAAGTACACCATAGTGTAATTCAATTTTAGTAACAGTCCTATGTCCTACTCTTAGAAAATTATCTATGGTTAAGTGAACTGACCATGTCATTGACTTTTGTCAATATTAGTCCTCTGTACTTATGGAGCAGAAAAGAGTGGGGATAGACTCAGCTTACTAGAGAATGTGACATGAAAGTTAACCAAGGATTTAGCCTTGGTCTTCTACAATAATAATTCAAGATTATGTCATTAAATATGAGTGAGCTAACCCAGACTCAGAAAAATGCACATGGCATCTACTCTCCTATAATTGGATTTTAGCCATAGAGTTCAGGATAACTATTCTGCAACCAACACATGAAACAGAGCAGTAACAGATTTTGTTACCTGTTAGTGGGACAATTTGCTCCAGTGGTGCTGCCATTTAGGCTCCCAGTGCAAGAGGAAGCTCTTAGCCCTCATATGACTGCTGAACTGAGGGGGGCTGATATGTAGGGACACCCCACTCTGGAGGAGTGGGATGTGAGAGGAAGGAGAGCGTGGAAGGTTAGAACAGGGAGGGGTGAAAAGAGGGTACTGTGATGGAGATGTAACTTGAAGTAATAAATAAACATTAACAAAATATGACAGTGAATACTCATGTTTTAGCCTGCATCATTTAGAGATTTGGAATAGGACTTGGAATCATGTCAATATTGTGTAGGTTTCTGTGGCAGTAAGGCTCAAGTGTAATGGTAGTTGACTTCAGCCTTAGCATTCAAGGTACCATCCCACCATAAGACATCTAACTTAGAGCAACACAGCGAACCCAAAGCAAGAGCTCACAAATGACCTCTAGACTTACTGTAGCACAAAACAGAGATTTCCACTCTAGTGAGCTATTAACCTAGATCAATACCAATTGCAACATATTTTTGTGGATGTTAGCAGGGGAGAGTTTTTTGTGTACACAAGAACTGGGTGTGGCATTTGTGAAATTTAGTATGATCAAATTTAGTGTCATTCTTGTAAATAGCGGTATTGGTTTCATTAACACTATCTCAACCTAGAATAACATAGCCTGATGGAACAAGATTGCATTCACTGAAAGTAGGGAAGATGGTATGTACAGATAGGTCTTGGAAATTTGTGCAGAGTTCTTTTCACATAGTGCTGAAGCACTATGTAAATCCCTATGGCCTAATTTCTCTATTAATGTCTACAGGAAGGATCTCTGAACAGCTCTGGTGTCAGGTGATTGATACACAAACTATCTGACTTCTATTTTTGTCACTGTATCAAAGACTTCTAAAAATCCACTGAAAACGAAGGGACAACATACCCAATGAAAGCAGTGCTACGAGGAAGGCTCAGAGAACTAAGTGCCTTCAAAAAGAAAATTTTGACAGCTCATATGAACAAATTAACAGCAGAACTGGAAGAGCTAGATAAAAATTTTTTTAAAAAGAAGCAAACAGTCCCAAGAGGAGCAGAAGGCAGGAAATCATCAAACTTAGGGCTGAAATCAATAACTTAGAAACAAAAAAGAATACAAAGAATCAACAAAACCAAGAATTGGTTCATTGAGAAAATTTTAAAAAATAGACTTCTGTCAATATTAGTCCTCTGTACTTATGGAGCAGAAAAGAGTGGGGATAGACTCAGCTTACTAGAGAATGTGACATGAAAGTTAACCAAGGATTTAGCCTTGGTCTTCTACAATAATAATTCAAGATTATGTCATTAAATATGAGTGAGCTAACCCAGACTCAGAAGAATGCACATGACATCTACTCTCCTTAGCCAAACTGATAAGAAGGCAGAGGGAAAATACTCAAATCAGTAAAATGAGTAATGAAAAGGGAGAAATAACAACAGACATGGAATAAATCTTGAGAATCTTTAGTTCATACTTCAACGATCTGTACTCCACAAAATTTGAAAACCTGAGTGAAATGGACAATTTTCTTGATACATTCCACCTAACAAAGCTAAATCCAGATCAGGTTAACAAGTTAAACAGTCGTATTACCTGTAAGGAAATAGAAACAGTAATTAAAAATCTCCCATACAAAAAAAAAAAAAAAAAAAACCCAGGGCCAGATGGTTTCAGCACAGAATTCTACCAGACCACCAAAGAAGAGCTAATACCAATACTCTTCAAACTTTTAACAATATAGAAACAGAGGAAACACTGCTAAACTCATTCTACAAGGACACAGTCACCCTGATCCCTAAACCACACAAAAACCCAACAAAAAAAGAGAAATTCAGACCAGTTTCTCTCCTGAACATAGATGCAAAAATACTAAATAAAATACTGGCAAACCAAATCCAAGAACACATCAAAAGTATCATACACCATGATCAAGTAGGCTTCATCCCAGGAATACAGGGGTGGTTCAACACAGGAAAATACATCAACGTAATTCACCATATAAACAAGCTGAAAGAAAAAAACCCACAGGATCATATCATTACATGCTAAAAAACATTTGACAAAATCCAACACCCCTTCATGCTAAAAGCCTGGAGAGAGCTGGAATACAAGGACCATACCTAGAAATAATAAAGGTGATATACAGCAAGCTAGTAGTCAACATGAAATTAAATGGACAGAAACTTAAAACATTTCCTCTAAAATCAGGGACAAAGCAAGGATGCCCCCTCTCCCCATATCTCTTCAACATAGTACGTGAAGTCCTATCCAGAGCAATAAGACAACTAAAGGAGATCAAGGGGATACAAATTGGAAAGGAAGAAATAAAATTATCCCTATTTGCAGATGATATGATAGTATGCATAAGTGACCCCAAAAATTCCACCAGAGAACTAATACAACTGACAAAAACCTTCAGCAAGATGGCTGGATACAAAATTAACTCAAAAAAAATTAGAAACCTTTTCCTATACAAAAGATAAATGTGCTGAGAAGGAAATTAGGGAAACAACAGTCTTCACAATAACCACAAACAACATAAAATTCCTGGGAGTAACTCTAACCAAGCAAGTGAAAACCCTGTATGACAAGAACTTCAAGTCCTTCAAGAAAGAAATTGAAGAGGACATCAGAAGATGGAAAGATCTCCCATGCTCATGGATAGGTAGGATCAATATAATAAAAATGGCAATCCTACCCAAAGCAATATACAGATTCAATGCAATTCCTATCAAAATAACAACACAATTCTTTACAGACTTGGAAAAAAACAATTCTCAGCTTCATATGGAATAACAAAAAACCCAGAATAGCTAAATCTATCTTGTACAAAAAAAAAAAAAAAAAAAAATCAGGAAGTATCACCATCCCAGATTTCAAGCTATACTACAGAGCAATAGTAGTAAAAATAGCAAGGTACTGGTATAGAAACAGACAAGCTGATCAATGGAATCGAATTGAACACCCAGAAATGAACCCACACACCTCTAAGGTCACTTAATTTTTGACAAAGAAACCAAAACCATACAATGAAAATAGGACAGCATCTTCAACAAATGGTGTTGGTCTAACTGGATGTCAACATGTGAAAGAACGCAAATAGACCCATAATTATCACCTTGCACCAAACTTAAGTCCAAGTGGATCAAAAACCTTAACATAAAGCCCGACACACTAAATCTAATAGAAGAGAAAGTGGGAAAAGCCTCAAACTCATCAGCATAGGTGACAACTTCCTGAACAGAACACCAACAGCTCAGGTTCTAAGACTAACAATCAATAAATGGGACCTTATGAAACTGAAAAGCTTTTGTAAGACAAAAGACACTGTCATTCAAACAAAATGGCAACCTACAGATTGGGAAAAGATCTTTACCAAACCCATATCTGACAGAGGGCTAATATCCATAATTTATAAAAAATCAATAAATTAAATGCCAAGAAACCAAATAATACAATAAAAAATTGGGAACAGAGCTAAACCAAGAATTCACAAAGGAGTAATCCCTAATGGCTGAGAGACACTTCAAGAAATGCTCAGTATCTGTTGGGGTAGTAATAAGCATTCTAAATGTTAATTGGTCCTGTTCGCTATCTGTTACTTACATTGACTCTGATTGGTTAAATAAATGCTGAGGTCTGAGATTGGGCAAAGACAGAGAAAGGTGGGACTTCCTGGGATTAGAACAGGAGGCCTGTGCTTTAGACAGAGGATCAACGCATTCCAGCCAGCAGCAGGAAGAAGAAGGCATTTCAGCCAGGAGCAGCAGGAAGGAGGATGCAAGCCATGGGTTAGAAAAAAGAACCTCATTCCACATGGCCAGGAACATCGGCATAGTGTGGAGACTATCAGTCCAAGGGGACATATGTATATATGGGGTCATATTTGGGTAATAGAATTACAAGCTAGCATACATGGGCTAGGATTGCTCGATCCAGACGAAGGCTTGATAAAATCCACATGGTGTCTGTGTGCTCATTTATAATGGCTGCTTAAAGATTAACGGCTGCCAAACCAATTAAAGATAATCTAAATACTGGGTAAATAGTTTCATTAGCCATTTTTTTTTACAAGTATCCTTAATCATCAGAGAAATCCAACTCAAGACGACTCTGAGATTCCATCTCACACCTGCCAGAATGTCTAAGATCAAAATTCAAATGAAAACACATGCTGGTGGAGGTTGTAGAGAAAGGGGAACACTCCACCATTGCTGGTGGGAGTGCAAACTTGTACAACCACTATGAAAATCAGTCTGGTGATATCTTTGAAAACTTGGAATAGCTCTACCTCAATACCCAGCCATACCACTTCTGGGTATACATCCATCTTATTCCTCACCAAACCACAAGGACTTTTCCTCCTCTATGTTCATAGCAGCCTTATTTGTAATAGCTAGAAACTGGAAACAACTCAGATGTCCTTCAACCGAGGAATGGATAAAAAAACAAAAACAAAAACAAAAAAATAAAACAAACAAACAAATGAACAAAAAACTGTGGTACATCTACACAATGAAATACTACTCAGCCATCAGAAACAATGAACTCATGAAATTTGCAGCCAAATGGATAGAAATAGAAAAGCTCATCCTGAGTGAGCTAACCCAGACTCAGAAATATTCACATGGCATCTGTTCACTTATAATCTGATTTTAGCCCTATAGTACACTATAACTATACTACAAACAATGCACCAAAAGGAATAGGAACATAGACTTTGATATCTGTCAATGAGACACTTTGCCCTAGTGGTGCTGCCTTGTAGGCTCCCAGTATATGAGGAAGTGTTTAGCCCTCATATGACTGCTGAACTGGGGCGGGGGACTGATATGTACGGACACCCCACTCTGGAGGTGTAGGATAGAAGGGAGAGGGGATAGAGGGTGGGAGGGTGGGACTGCGAGGGGTGGAAAGAGGGCACTGTGATGGAGATGCAACTTGAAGTGATAAATAAACATTTTAAAAAATAATAAAAACAAAACAAAACAGTGGTTCTCAACCTGTGGGTCAGGACCCTTTGAGATGTTTGAACTACCCTTTACCAGGGGTTCACTAAGAGTACCAGATAACACAGATATTTATATTACAATTCATAGCAGTAGCAAAATTACAGTTATGAAGTAATAAGAAAGATGTTTTTATAGTTCAGGATTACCACAACACGAGGAACTGTATTAAAGGGTTGCAGCATTAGAAAAGTTGGGAACCACTGCCATAAAGGAACTCTATAAGATGAGAGAAAGAGAAGACACCCAGAATCTTGTTTGCACCCAAGCCATGAGGTGGCACCTGTGAGCAGAAGACAGCTAGAGGCCAGCTGGGTGGCCCACTCACAGTGGCAGCTACTATATTATGCAAGTATTTGGTGGACAAATGGGAGAGAAGGAAAAGCAGAACATTTGACCATTATGAAGACAGATAGAACTGGAGATGCAAAGGTAAAGAGGAATAGCCTGCTGTGAGTAACCTGCCCAGCTACCTGAGGTCATGGTGAAATCACAGCCCATGCATGCTACTACTAAGGGCAATGTCTGGGCTCATGGCCATGCACCACCAGAGGTATGTATGTTGATGTCCTTGGCTCATATTGCCACTGAAGACCATGTGGATGTCCCTTGTCTGGGATGCTGCATGGGAACACACTGATGTTCAATAGCTGTGCAGAGCTGGCCCTACACTTCACTGGCTGAGGCATTCTCTTGCCCTACCTCTTACTGGCTGCACCACTCTGGAGAGTGGGCCCTGCATGTTGCTTGGGCAGCACAGTAATGCTGGCCCTGGTGACAGAGGCAGTGGTGAGCCAGACCTGAGGGTGTAAGAGCAGGAGTGCTGGACCTGCCATGAGGTAGTATGGGCACAAGGGGAGATGTCCTGCCCTCCCTTGCCCCTCACCACCCGAGGCAATTGGGAGAGCTGGCCCCATGGGTGAGAGAGAGGGAGAGCTGTCCCTGTCCCTCCCTGGCCATAACACTCTGGAAAGTTGGCCATGAATCACTCCTAGGCCATATAGCAGAGCTGACCCTGATGACAAAGGCATGAGTGAGACAACCCTGAGGGTGTGAGAGTAAGAAAGCTGGTCCAGCCTCCCACTGGCTGCAGCATTGTGTGAGCTAGTTGGGTCAGTGTCAGAGAGCTCACCCTGATGGTGCAATACAAGATTGATGAGAGGCTGACCAACTCAGCTACCATATTAGGCCCAGATCCAGGACTTTGAGTGGGCCCATTCCAACATCTATCTCATCTATGAAATGCTATCGTATGAGAAAGAGTTGATCCTGGAGATTCGAAGCTATAGGATCTCCATGACACAGAGCAACAACAGAATATCCAGGAAGTGTTTGGTAAGGATCCAGTTTTGACAGTATAGCAGAAGCTAGAGGCCTTAAACCAGATCAATGACTCATTCCAATGAACATTTGGAAATAAAGATGTGTGGACATACAGGTATACTGTGGGACATACTGTGACACACTACAACTTACAGGATATTTTTCATATTTTGCTTCATTTTTTTTAAATTTTCTTTTAGAGGGTTTCAAGGGCTAAGGATGGACGTGAAGGGACAGGAGATGAGTGGGACTTGGGTACATGATGTGAAACTGACAAAGAGTCAGATAATTTTTTTTTAAAGACGAGAGAAAGAAAGAAATTAAAATAAAATTTAAAAGTAAGGTCCTATAAGGCTACAGTAAAGTCTTACATAGTGGTACTATAACATATAAGTGAAATAAATTGCCCAGCTAATATATGTAAAAATGGTAAAATAAAATAAGAGGGAAGATTATGTTATTTATAAAAGTCTACTAACCTCTAAGGATACAAACACTGAAAATAGAGTCACATGAGAATAATATTTTCCATTTAAATGGAATTTTAAAATAACAGGAATGTGCACAATTAAATAAAATCTGTCTGACTGTAAAGCAACAGTGGAAAAGATGACCTAAATAAGGTCATTACATGATGATAAAAGAGTCAATTAAACAAACAATGCAGAAATTCTAAACATTGTATATTTATGTCAGAGTATTCAAATGAGAAACAGTGGGAGAGATGCTTTTCAATAAGCAACAGATAAATCATCCGAACAAAAGTTTAATGGTAGAGTGAGATTTCATCTTTTGTCAAAGTGGCCTAAGAATTATAGAACATTGTATTCAGTCAAAAAATACACATTCTTCTCATGACCATATATGGTACGTCTCATGATAGCACAGAAAGCAAAGCAATTCTCCACATCCTAAACAAATAGAAAACCATAATGCCTTTTCCATAAAACTACAATACACCTAAAAATGAAAAAAGTGAAATATATTACAATACATTGACATTACACAACTATTAAAAAGTCAATAGTTCAATGAGATGATTACAAAATAAATTGAAATACTGTTTTTAAAATGACAGTTGATTTATAAGATCTTAAACCTTATTGCAGAATAGTACTAAGCAAAATATTTCATAGTAACTAATGTCTCAATAAAAGAGGTAGAAAGATATCATCAATAAATCCTGTCATAACATTTCAAGGAATAACAAACACAGGAAACTAAACTCAGAATTATTTGAAAGTAGCTCATATAGATCTACATCAATACTGAAAGAAATATCATATAGTCATTATAAGAAAGGCTATTATTAAAATAACTAAACTTAAGACATTCTATTGGAAAAATGGAAAAAAGTTACCCCTGTACAAAGTTAGTAGGACTGTCAATAGGTCAATTATGAAAAGCACTATGAAAGCTCTGTCTCACAGTGCAAGATTTCTGCAACAACATATATATTAATGTCATCAGAGAGTCTGCCTCTGGCAGCAGATAGGATGTGTAGAGACTCAAAGCCAGACATTATGTGGATAGACATTCTAAATTGGAGGTCTCCACCTGGTCCTTCTCTTCAGAGCTTGGAGAAAATTGAAGAAGTCAGAGGTGAGGCAGGACAACAGGAGAACACAGCCCACTGAATCAATTAACCAGGGAGCATACAGGCTCACAGAGACTGAGTGGCAAGCCTGGGGCCTGCAGGGGTCTGTACCACGTCTTCTGTATATATGTTATGACTGTTAGTTTGGTATTCTTGTGAGACCCGTAACAGAGGGAGTAGGTGTGTCTCTGACACTTTTGCCTGCTCTTAAGACTTTTTCTCCTACTGGGTTGCCTTGCTTTGCCTCAATTTGAGGACTTTTGCTTTGTCATATTGTATCTTGTTTCGTATTGTCTTGCTGCTTTTCTCTTGCAATCCTGCTCTTTTTTGAAGACAAAAGGGAACAGAAGTGGATCCAGGGAAGAGAGGAGAAAAGGAGGAACTTGGAGGAATGGGAGGAGAGAACACTGTAGTCAGGATGTATTCTATGAGAAAGGAATCTGTTTCCAATAAAAATTAAAAAGTACAGTATCAACACAAGCATATTTCTGTAGCTTATTAAATAATATGAAGAAATTAAAATAACCAAATAACCCAAGTGCCATCTATTTCAAAAGAAAAAGAAAATATTTTACTATGTTTGTGTTCTGAAATGTCCAGTAAATTTTTATTTTTTGCACACTCTGTGTTTAGTGTAGCAGTGCTCTGAAATAGTACTCTTTGGAGGTGATTGGATATCTAGAATTCTGATTTTATCATTGGCTAAGTCATTTTATAGAGTAATTGCTTAATGTTATATTGGGGAGATTTAGAAACATTAGGACATTGGACCTACTTAGGAAGTAGATCTTTGGGAATGTGAATGTGAGGGGGTATTTTGCGTAGTCTTTTTTCTCTTTTCTGTCCAACATGTTATTAACATATGTGTACTACTGTACAGTACCCAAAATGATGTTTTCTGTTATCACAGTGATGTTAAATGTCTATTAACCAAATCTCTAGAAATCATGAGCCAAAAAGACAATATTTCCTTCTATTGTTACAATAGCATTGAAGGTCCATCAAGGGAAATCTGTTGCCTAGTAGCCAAAAGAATGGAATCCATACAGAAGTTTTTCTGTTTCATAAGGTCCCATTTACTAATTGTTTTTAGTGCCTGTACTAATCAATGTTCTGTACAGAAAGTCTTTTCCTGTGCCTAGGAGTTTACGACTATTCCCCACTTTATCTTCTTATTAGATTTGGTGTTTCTGATCTATGTTTAGTTTTTTAATCTTTTGGAATTGAGTTTTCTGCAGGGTGAAAACTATGGATCCATTTGGATTATTTGACATGAAGTCATCCAGTTAAACCAGAACTAATTGTTCAAGATGCAGTATTTTCTTCAGTGTTTATTTTTGGCTTCTTTATCAAAAATTAAAAATAAAAACAACCAATGCACCAAAGGGAACATGAACATGGACTTTTTTCCTGTCAATGAGACACTTTGCCCTAGTGGTGCTGCCTTGTAGGCCCCCAGTGTATGAGGAGTCTTTTGGCCCTCATATGACTGCTGAACTGGGATGGGGGACTGTTATATAGCTACACTGCACTCCAGAGGATTGGGATGGAAGGGATAGGGGGTAGAGGGTGGGAGGGCAGGACTGGGAGGGGTGGAAAGAGGACAATGTGATGGAGATGTAACCTGGTGTAATAAATACTAAAAAAAAAGTAAAAAAAAAAAAAAAACCAAACATAGCAAAACAATAAAAACATGTAGGCAAACTTATTTCTGTGACTTCAATTATATTCTTTGATCAATTATATTCATGTCTGATTTTGTATCGTTACCATGCTGTTTTTATTGCTATAGCTCTGTAGCATAATTTTAGTCCACGGAAGGTGATGTTTCAGCAGCCCTTTATTAATTACTCAGAATTGTTTAGCTCTCCTGTGTGTGTGTGTGTGTGTGTGTGTGTGTGTGTGTGTGTATGCTTGCTTGTTTCCATATGAAGCTGGAAATTGTCCTTTCAATTTTTGTAAACAATTGACTTAGAACTTTGATGGGATTACATTGAATCTGTAGATTGCTTTTGGTATGATGGCCATTCATACTTTATTAATCATACTGACCCATGAGGGTGAGAGATCTTTTCACCTTCTGACATCTTCAACTTCTTGTTTTAAGTGTCTTAATGTTTTTATTTTGCAAGTCTTTCAAGTGCTTTGTTAGAGTTACCTGAAGATACTTTTTTGAGACTATTGTGAATGGTACTTTTTATCTGATTTCTTTCATAATCAGTTTGTCATTTGTATATAGGATGGATAATTAG
>CAJQZJ010000953.1:1556319-1580590 GCA_907164525.1 Lophiomys imhausi
AATAAATAAGTGTTAAATAATAATTTAAAAGTTCGGTTACAACTTAGTGCCTAACACAGAGATGCCCTGGGGACCATCTAGGAGGACCTGCCTGGGGGTAACAGGACCACTAACCTAACCCTCAGATCAGATAAACTAGCAGCAGGGGATTATGCAGGCTGGAATAACATATCCATTCCTACCCCTGACCTGAGTTCCCAGTTGAAAACAAAACTGGAAAGGGAGAAACTTCAGGGGGCCTAGTGAAATACAACCCCCCTATACAAGACCACTCATAGCCTGTGGTGAGCTACAGACCACTAAGTTTACACAGCCTCTACCCTAAAGCCCCATCCTTAGCATCAGGTCCAGAAGACACTAGGAACAATCAGCTAAGGACAACCAGATGGCTAAAGGTCAGTGAAAAAACAAATCTGACAAAAATCAGGGAAATACGACTCCAACAAAATACAGTGATGCTAATACAGCAAACCCTGATCATCCCACCACAGTGGAAACACACACAAATGATGACAAATCGATACTTAAGAAAATCATAGACTCCTTACAAGAAGAAGTTAAATCCCTGAAAGAGTTTAAAGAATCTTCAATTTTACAAATGAAAGCAATGGAGAGTACCACGAGAGACCTCCAAGTCAACTCAGCCATATATGAATGGGAAAGAGACAAGGCTATGAAATATTTGAATGATTGGCAGACAAAGTCATCTAAATTGGAGCAAGAAATGTATAAAATGTGTAAAAGCATTCAAGACTTGAAATTCGAAATGGAAGAATTAAAGAAAACACAAGCAGTGATAGTCCTGGAGGTGGAAAATCAAGGGAAGAGAACAGGAACTACAGACATGAGTATCAAAAATAGGATACAAGAGATAGAAGACAGAATCTCAGGTGTGGAAGATTCAATTGAAAAATTCAGTACAACAACCAAAGAAAATGAGAAATCTAAAAAAGTTATCACCCACAACATCCAAGAAATCAAGGACTCAATGTAAAGTTGGAAGCTAAAAATTATAGACATAGATGAAAGAGAAGACTCTTGACTCAAAGGTCCAGGAAACATCTTCAACAAAATCATAGAAGAAAACTTTCAAAACTTAAAGAAAGATGACTATAAAATTCCATGAGGCATACAGAACTCCAAACAGATTAGACCAGAAAATAAATTCCTCTCACCACATAACACTTGAAACTCCAATTGTACAGAATGAAGAAAGAACATTAAAAGCTGTAAGAGAAAAAAGTCAAGTAACATATAATGGCAGACCCATCAGAATTATACCAGATTCTCTGCAGAAACTCAAATCCAGAAGGGCTTGGACAGACATGCTACAGCCACTAAGAGAACATAGGTATCAGCCCAGACTAGTATACCCAGCAAAAATTCCAATCAACATAGATAGCGAAAACAAGATATTCCATGACAAAACCAAATTTAAAAAGTATCTATCCAGAAACCCAGCTCTATAGAAGATTCTGGAAGTAAAATTCCAGTCAGAGAAGATATGTACACCCAAGAAAACAGAGGAAACAAAAAACTCCACTGCAACTAAACCAAAAGAAACATACAACCACCACCTATATCAAAATAACAGGAAACAACCTTTGTTCACTAATATCCCTCAACATCAGTGGACTCAACTCCTCAATAAAAAGACACAGGCTTACAGAAGGGATCTATATCAAGACCCATCATTTTTCTGTATACAAGAAATACATCTCACTGAAAAGATAGACTCTACATCAGATAAAGGGCTGAGAAAAGATTTTCCAAGCAAATGGTCCCAGGAAGCAAGCTAGAGTAGCCATCCTAATATCAAATGAAATAGACTTTAAACTGAAGTTAATAAAAAAAGAAAGGAAAGGACACTACATACTCGTTAAATGAAAAATTAATCAAGATGACATCTCAATACTGAATATCTATGCTACAAATACAAGGACACCCACATTTGTAAAAGAAACTCTTCTAAAGCTTAAATCACCCATTGGTTTCCACACATTAATAGTGAGAGACTTCAACGCCCCCTCACAACAATGGACAGATCATCAGAGCATAAACCAAACAGAGAAATAATGAGACTAACACAGGTCATGAACCAAATGGACCTAACAGATATCTACAGAATATTTCACCCAAACACAGAAGAATACACCTTTTTTTCAGCACCTCATGGAACTTTCTCCAAAACTGACCATATAGACGGACACAAAGCAAGTATCAATAGATACAAGAAAATTGAAATAACCCCTTGTATCTTATCAGACTCCTGTGGGTTAAAACTGGACTTCAGCAACAATAGAAATAACAAAAAACCTACATATTCATGAAAATTGACAACTCTCTACTCAATGACCACTGTGTCAGAGAACAAATAAAGATAGAAATCAAAGACTTCTTAAAATCCAATGAAAAAAAAAGGTACAAAATACTCAAACCTATGGGACACAATGAAAGCAGTGTTATGAGGAAAGTTCATAGCACTAAGTGCCTTCGAAAAGAGAATTGTGAGAGCCCATGTGAGCAACTTAACAGCAGAACTGGAAGAGGTAGAAAAAAAAAAAAAGAAGCAAACACTCCCAAGAGGAGCAAAAGGCAGGAAATCATCAAAATTAGGGCTGAAATCAACAACTTAGAAACAAAAAGAACAATACAAAGAATCAACGAAACCAAGGGTTGTTTCTTTGAGAAAATCAACAAAATAGAAAAACCCTTAGCCAAACTGACAAGAAGGCAGAGAGAAAACACCCAAATAAATAAAATCAGATTTGAAAAGTGAGAAATAACAACAGATATCCAAGAAATCCAGAAGATCTATAGATCTTACTTCAAAAACCTATACTCCACAAAATTTGAAAACCTAAGTGAAATGGACAATTTTGTTGATATATTCCACTTACCAAAGTTAAATCAAGATCAGGTTAACAGATTACACAGACCTATAATGGGTAAGGAAATAGACACAGTCATTAAAAATCTCCCATCCAAAAAAAGCCCAGGGCCAGATGGTTTCAGCACAGAATTCTCCAAGACCTTCAAAGAAGAGCTAATACCAATACTCTTCAAACTCTTCCACAATATAGAAACAGAAGGAACCCTGCCAAACTCATTCTATGAGGCCATAGTCACCCTGACCACTAAACCACACAAAGGCCCAACAAAGAAAGAGAACTTCAGACCAAATTCCCTCATGAACATAAATGCAAAAATACTTAATAAAATACTGGCAAACCAAATCCAAGAACATATCAAAAGTATCATATATCATGACCAAGTAGGCTTCATCCCAGTAATTCAGGGATGGTTTAAAATACGAAAATCCATCACCACAGTTTACCATATAAAAAGCTAAAAGAAAAAAAAAAAACACGTGATCACCTCATTAGATGCTGAAAAAGCATTTGACAAAATCTACCACCCCTTCATGCTAAAAATCCTGGAAAGAGATGGCATACAAGGACTATACCAATAAATAATAAAGTCGACATACAGCAAGCTAATAGCCAACATCAAACTAATGGACAAAAAACTTAAAGCATTTCCTCTAAAATCAGGGACAAGGCAAGGATGCTCACTCTCCTCATATATCTTCAACATAGTACTTGAAGTCCTAGCCAGAGCAATAAGAAAACGAAAGGAGATCAAGGGGATAAAAATTGGAAAGGAAGAAATCAAATTATCCCTATTTGAAGATGATATAATAGTATATATAAGCTACCCAAAAAATTCCACCAGAGAACTAATACAATTTATAAACACCTTCAGCAAGGTGGCTCGATACAAAATTAACTCAAAAAAATTAGAAGCCCTTCTTTATACAAAAGATAAATGGGCTGAGAAAGAAATGAAGGAAACAACACCCTTCACAATAGTCATAAACAACATAAAATTCCTGGGGGTAACTCTAACCAAGCAAGTGAAAGACCTGTATGACAATAACTTCAAGCCCTTGAGTAAAGGAATTAAAGAGGAGATCAGAAGATGGAAAGACCTCCCATGCTCATGAATAGGTAGAATCAACAGAATAAAAATGGCCATCCTAACAAAAGCAATATACAGATTTAATGCAATTCCAATCAAAATACCAACACAATTTGTTACAGACTTGGGAAAAACAATTCTCAACTTCATATGGAATAACAAAAATCCCAGAATAGGTAAATCTATCTTGTACAATTATTAAAAAAAAATAACATCAGGAGGGATCAAGAACTCAGATTTCAAGCTATACTACAGAACAATAGTAATAAAAACAGTGGGATACTGGAATAGAAACAGACCATTTGATCAATGGAATTGAATTGAAGACCCAGAAATGAACTCACACACATATGGCCATTTAATTTTTGACAAAGAAGCCAAAACCATACAATGTGAAAAGGAGAGCATCTTCAACAAATGGTGCTGGTCTAACTGGATGTGGACATGTAAGAGAATGCAAATACACCTATACTTACCACCTTGCACAAAACTTAAGTCCAAGTGGATAAGAGACCTTAACATAATGCCTAATACACTAAATCTAATAGAATAGAAAGTGGGGGAAAGCATCGAACTCAGTCCAGGTGACAACTTCCTGAACAGAACATTAATAGCTCAGACTCTAAGACCAACAATCAATAAATGGGACCTCATGAAACTGAAAAGCTTCTCTAAGGCAAAGGACACTATCATTTGAAGAAAACGGCAACCTACAGATTGGGAAAAGATCTTTACCAACTCCACATCTGACAGAGGGCTAATATCCATAATTTACAAAGAACTCAAGAAATTAAATGCCAAGAAGCCAAATAATCCAATCAAAAAATAGGGAACAGAGCTAAACAGATAATTCACAAAGGAGGAATCCCTAATGACTGAGAGACACTTGAAGAAATGCTCAGCATCCTTAATCATCAGAGAATTGCAACTGAAGATGACTCTGAGATTCCATCTCACACCTGTCAGGATTGCTAGGATCAAAAGCTCAAATGACAGCACATGCTGGCGAGGTTGTGGAGAAAGGGTGTACAACCACTGTGGAAATCAGTCTGGCGATATCTTAGAAATCTTAAAATAGTTCTACCTCAAGACCCAGCCATATCACTTCTGGGTATACATCCAAATGATTCCTCACGAAACCACAAATATGTTTCCCCATCTATGTTCATAGCAGCCTTATTTGCGATAGCTGGAAACTGAAAACAACCCAGATGTCCCTCACTCGAGGGATGGATAAAAAAATTGTGGTACATCTACACCATAGAATACCAGAAACAATGAAATAATGCAATTTGCAGCCAAATGGATGGAACTAGAGAAGCTCATTGTGAGTGAGCTAACCCAGACTTAGAAGGATGTGCATGGCATCTATTCACTTATAGTTGGATTTTAGCCATATAGTACAGGATAACTATACTACAACCAATGCACCAAAGGGAACATGAACATAGACTTTGTTTCCTGTCAATGAGACACTTTGCCCTAGTGGTGCTGCCTTGTAGGCCTCCAGTGTATGAGGAGGCTCTTGGCCCTCATATGATTGCTGAACTGGGCAGGGGACTGAAATGTAGGGACACTCCACTCCAGAGGAGTAGGATAGAAGGGAGAGGGAGTAGAGGGTGGGAGGGCAGGACTGGTAGGGTTGGAAAGCGGGTACTGTGATAGAGATGTAACCTGAAGTAATAAATAAACATTTAAAAATTATACTCAGATAATTATAAACATGTTGTTAAAATATATCAGAAACTGAGATTGTAAAGTAAAAATCAACTGTGTTTTTTTTTCTTGTGGAAAAAAAACTTTCAGTTCATGGGGAGAAGGAAAGAGAAGTAGCAATGTAATAAAGAAGGTATAGAATATATATTGTTCACATTTTCTTTGAGGGAATTCAAAATGAGCCATAAAGTTTTGATTCTTTTTAATGGAAGCAAATCTGCTTGAACTTTTGACATATAAACATTTGTTATGTTCACTCCATTTCTGGAGGCTTCTTCATGGACTGCTGATACATAATAAGAAGAAATTGAAATACATTGAAATATGAATTCATAATTCCTAGGACTTCTGTATTTATACCAAGTATTTTGGCTTGGAATAAATTTTTCGCTACAAAAATATATCACAATGCAAAAATGACTTATGTTATATGTTTTTTATTCTTTCTATTTTCTATTTCAATGGTATGCTAACTCTTGTAAGAATTCCAGATTAGTATTTAAAGTATGATCTTAAAACCATAATATATTTTGTAGTACCAATATCAGTTTTAAAATCACTTGGGTTGATTTTTCTATACTTTATAATAGAACATGTATAGATAACATTCAGTCAATCACAGACATAAAATATCTTTGAAAAATTAAAGTTTTACAATATGGCATAATTATTATTTATTATAATATATGCATTCAGTGTTGTTACTGTTTATACAGCATAAATCATAGGCCAAAATTTATTTAACTCTATAAAGATATCAATACAATGTAAAAGTATTCCAAATATATTTTTTCTTAATGATGATACCTAGGAATAACTCAAAAATATGATTAATTCAAATGATTTTTAAGATGTTTCTGACTGAATATAAGTATCTTTCCCAGTGAAATTAATTTTCTCTCTGACTTTAGGCTAAATGTTCAAACAAATACGTTTTTTCTTTCTGGGGTGAGGTAATGATATCTTGATTATAAATTTATTCCCCAAATTTTTGATCTGTACATATTTATAACATATATTTGGACACCCTGCTTTCTATTAAAATCTTTCAATAGGCTCTAGTTGTCTGAGAAATAAAACCAGAATTTCTTAGCTTCTTATTTAAAGTCCCACAACCTGATGAAAATCTTTTATACTATTTTCTTCCTCTTTGTTCTGTTTACTGTTGTTTCAGTTGCTACTGTACATGCAAAAAAAAAAAACATGGAAACTAAAATGAAGCTGTGAAGATTTTCTTGTACACATGATGAAATGAGAATCTTTTTCTAAGAAACTTTTCAGGAAACTTGATAGGTTTTTCAAATCTTATTATAAAATGATGGTTCTTTATCTGAATTTTATACAATACATAACTCAATATGTAATTTCAATGCAAGAACTTAACACAGGCAGACAAATTCTTTAGAGATGGTATCTGTTAATTTCATCTGTCATCCTGTTGATTATTTTGACCTCTATAAAACTCTGACAAAGTAGTGCTTTCATTCAAGAAAATATACTGAAGTTCAGAACTGTTTTTCATGAAACTGTTTCAAATGCGTTTCATGGTACTGTGTCAAATATATCTTTTATATTTTTTCTTTGTCATATATATAGCCTAGCTGGAAAGCCAAATCATAATTTTATGGATTTCTTCTTACCAAGCAGTACCATAAACTCCTTTCTTTACGTTTTATGCTGCATATTCGTTGAAGGCATAATTATCCCGGATTTTGAGGCTCATCTTAATATCAGTACATTCTAACCAAAATTCCTCTTCCTCAAAGCACAGTGGTATTTATAGCAACCCAGCTCTACATTTGTCTTATAAGTACAAATGAATGTTTTATTGTGATTTCTTCTGTATAAATTGATTAGTCAGTGCCCAAAATCTTTGATGAAATTATTTAAAAGTGACCTGTTGAGTGCCTGTCAACCATCTTCTTTAATATAGCTTATTGCAAATTTTTTAACTATCACTTATACATCACAGTGAAAAACATCAGATCTCTGGTCTGTTAAGATAGCGAGTCCTCAAGCTGAAGCATTCTAAACCTGGCTCTTTTCATATTTTACTTCATAAAACAGTGAGCCTAAAACAGGATAAAGCCTATAGCAACAAGATATTTCTTTTTACCATCTGTTTGATTTATGTTGAATTTACACTGTTGTATTTTAGAAAGGAATCTGTTTCCTATCATCAAAAGGATACAATCCAACATCTCTCAGCTGCTAATTTTTAGCACTTAGAGTTTCCCTTGGGCTGCTGTCAGCTACAAATTATTGCATAGGTACTTTTCACAGAACTCGTTATAAAGTGATTAGCCTCCAGCAAGATAGTGCACCACTCCAGCCAGCCTGCATTATGTGTAGCTTTGCAGCCAAATTTTATACTGTCAAATCTTATCAGATAGTAAGTGTAGAATGACTCCTTGGATTGTACACATAGAATGCTGAGAAGTATCTTATCAGGTTCCTTTCAAGACATACCTCTTCAAAAAACATATATATGTATATATATATATATATATATACAAAATGCCTACACAGATATAAATATGCATATATGTTCATATACAGTATACATCTAAATTGAATGTTTAAAATAAATGCCACTTTAGCTATTATCAAACATGGTCTTAATCCATAATCCAGTTTATGCTTTTTATACTCGATTATAAATTAAGTAGCTCTCTCTTGATTGTATGACAGTAAGCATCCATATATGAAAAAGTGCTGCTTTTGATCAGTGTATGTAAATTATAATTATTCTTCTCTTAAGTTATAAATTGACGCTCTAACTTGATATCTGCTGAGTTATGTCAGTTATCCAATGAAACTGAATTTGAACTACTTATACAGAGATGCATGTTAATCAGATACAGAAATTTGTTTGGATATTTATTTGAAAGCCATTCCAAAAATGTCCCACTGTAACAACTTCATTAAACTAGAAGAATAATGAAATACTGAATAATTGATATAAAGAGGTATTTCAGACTTTTTTCTTTATTAGTATTTAATGGTCATGAAGGTCCTTATGTTTCAGCTCATGTTTGGGCTAGTTACACTCAGTATACACTTATGGAAGCTTTAATACATAAATGTTCCATAGCTCCCCAGGGGAAAATTAAAAGCAGTAATTCATATTCATATATTATTCCTGTTGTAAATATATGTCATGATTACAATATTTTGTCTGAAAAAATATATTTTAAAAAGATGTGTACCACCAAAAAGGAAAAGAAAAAAAAGTAAGAAAAGAAAGTTGCATACTAACAAAAGTTGTTTGTTTGGTTGGTTGGTCGGTTGGTTTTTCATTTGGTTGGTTGGTTGTGGTGCTGGAGGTCAAAAACAAGACCTAATGAATGTAAGGCAAGCATTTTATCAGCTGAGCCATATCCAGCCTTCAGAACTGTTTATTTGGACAATCATTCAGATATTGCAATGTCTATAGTGAGTGGTATTAAAAACTCTTCAGGTTTGTGCATGATGTATCTTTATTCACATTTCCAAATAATCTAGGCTATATCTTGAGTTAAATGGTATCAAACAGAAGTCCCCTGAATGCTTATTTCAATTTAAAAAATATTTTAGGCTATAAATCAGTTACCATTCCTAGCTGGCTACTGATTTATTTATTCCACAATCTTGAATGTACTTGCCTACTTCTTTAGTAAGTAGAGGATTTCTATGACAATTTCAGAATTGAAAGTCTCACTAAATTACTAATTCCTGGCTTCTATGGACTTTAGTAACATAGCAAATGAATATAATGTAATCAATATATAATATCTCACTTTTTATAGAAAGGTTAAATATTGGATGTGAACTCAATCTGTCCCAAGATTGTAAATATAAGAAGGAAAGGGCTATCCATGTTAGCACCTCTAAAAGTAAAATGATAGCTCAAAACATGCAATTTGAGCATAAGTCTAAATAATTGTTTTTATAGTTTTCATTTTCTGCTATGCAGAATTCTTATTTATTCTTTAGATGAGATTGTTAGTCTTGAATAGTCTTGACTACTTTAATCACTCGCATACATTTTGAAGGTATGTATGGACAACTTTTGTTGCTTCAAGATATTCAGTAACTGCAATGTTAAAGTCACTCATTTTCCACAATATACTATGCAAAGATAACAAAAGTGGGACATTAAACACATACACATTAATGACAAACATATGAACTTTGTTTCTTTATTGTTAATAAGCACCTAATGAAACAAACTCATGATATTATTTTGAATTTTGATGATAATTTTTAATTGATCAGACATGTATATTTTTTCTTCAAACATAAAAAAGAAAAGTTAGTTATGGATCTATTTATATTTACACAAGATTTATTTGTTAATGTTCAAAAGTGTGAAATTTTAAGATACGTCTTAGATATAATAACTACTTTTATTCTATATGTATTTTATGTGTTTCTCTATATGTATAAATACAAAAAATTTTATGTGTTTCTCTATATGTATAAATACAAATAAAAGAATTTAATGCTTTATAAAAATAAATTGACATATTTGAGATATTTGCAATCTTGTTCTAAAACATGGAGGTAAATTTTTTGTATGATAATATGTGCTTGTTTTAGTACACAAATATGCATTATACGTATGAGAAACTGCACCTCTTTCCAAATTAATATTTTCAAAATGCTATGTAGTTCTATATGGTCTACCAGATTGATGGCAAAAGAAATCACTTGTATGATTATACAATTTCTAAATATATTAATTTCTTTCACATATTAGAATTGTTTGAAATAAATATGGGTATTTTATATCATTGAATGGCTTGATTTCTCCCTATATAAAACTATTTCTATTAATAAAAATGTTTTCTAAAACAGATTTATATTCATAATTAAATACATACATAATATTTAGACTATGCCCTTATAGGAATATTGCAAAATGAGAACTTTTCATTTTTCAGTAACTCAGGAAAGAAAGAATTTTCGAGGTTGCCTTTAGAAGGCTCAACTTTTCCACAGAGGGAAAATACAGACAGATATTGTATTTATGTGAGGTTATTTTACAGAAGTAAAGTCTACCTTCCAAAGAATTTGCTATATTTTCCTATCCTATATATTTTTCAAGTAACCAAGGACATGTGTATTTATTAAATTTACATTAAGTAAAATTATGTGCCAGATTGAACATTGAAGACTATGAAGTACTTGTCAGCAGTATTTAAACATTCTTTGACTGCAAAATAGCATAGCATTCAGAACAGAAGCAGACTGATAACTATTGAGTATTAGTGTAATGCATCACTTCCAGGCTCTTCACATAAATTGAAGCTGCTTTTATTAAAATAAGTTAAAAGGGTAAATTTTTCAGAGGAACTCCATAATCCTCCCCAACACCAGAAGACAACAACCACAACAACAAAATAAAAATAAAACCAAAAACATAAATAAAAGCAAAAACAAAACCCAAACCTAAAAATCTAGAACAAACAAAATACAACAAAACACCTGCTGATACCCTCCTTCTTTGACTCCCTTTAGTTTCTTAAGATTAAAACAATCAACAAATCAACAAGTAAAAAATCCTGATATCTTGAGTCTCTGAATTTTGCTAATATATTTACTAAAATGATTAGAAATATGTGGACCAAGAGATAAGGACAAATATTAAATACTCAAATTATACAAAATCAACAAAAAATTAAATCAGTTATGTATTTGGGCCTCAATATTATTCCTCAAGGTAAGGAAAGTTTGTGTTAGTATTTGTTCTGGGTTCTATAAGAGAAATCTCTTCAGTCTTCAAGAAAATAGAGAACAAGATTACAGGATTAGCTGATATATATTGTCCTCTACCTAAAATTTGACCCAAGAAGTCATATGTAGAATGGGGAAATAGAGACAATGCTTAAAATAACTTTATTAGCCAGGGTTTAGATTTGCTAATAATTAAGAATACCTAAATTGTACTTTTATGTGCTTTAATTAATTTAATTAATTAATCCTGATTTGGTGGTCCTGGGTGATATAAGAAAGCAGGCCAATCAAGTCAGGGACTGCAAATCACTAGGCAACATTCATCCATTACTTCTGCTTCTGTCCCTAATTCCAGATTCCTGCCTTGAGTTCCTGTATGCAATACCCTGGAAGATGGATTGTAATATGGATGTAAATGTAAAGTAAACACTTTTTCTCCCCCAACTGCTATTAGTCATGGTGTTTTATCACAGAAAGATACTCAACTAAGAAAGAGAGTGGGGGAAACTGGTCTTTTCCCTCTAAAGTTACTGTTGTTACTTAGGCATTTCTAAGTTCTTTGTGTTACAATCAAGACTTATGAATTTTTTAAAATAATTTTCATACTATAAAGCTTATAGAGGCATGAGATTGAAAATGGTTACTTCAGGAAGGCTGTGACTGTAGGAACATTATTTTTCTGAGAAGTGGAATTACAGATTCAATGAAGTATTAGATCAATTCAATGTATATTAATATTTTTGTAAGGAGAGAAGTACACACTAAACCAAAATACTGTGGTTCTTTACTTAAGAAATTTAAATTAAGTTTTATAATCCTTAAGACCTACTGTAATTTCATTAGCAAAACAGGTGCATTTTAAAATCAGAGAAAGTGTAAAATAAATATAACATGTTAATTCCAGCCAGAGAATTGTAATTAATAATTAAAGACAACTCAAGAGAGATGAACATAAATTTATTAAAACAACTGGAAGTCTGATAATCCCCAAAATGTCCATTTTATATATGTAAAAATGTTTCTTTTATAATAACAGAGGAATAAGGAAAGTTTTAAAGGTTTGGAGAGAAAGAGAAAAAATTGGATTTAGCAAGACAGATGGTAAAATATACTGCACAAAATCATGACAATGTGATTATTTTTACTTTGAAATTCTTTGAAAGGATTGTGAAACAATGGTGTATGCTGTAGAAATAATTGCAAATTATTTGCCTGTATTAAGATTATAGTTAATTGGTTGGAGGTGTCAATCCTTAACTCGCCATTATGAATAAACACACAGACACCACATAGATTTTAACAAGCCTTGGTCTAACTGTGCCATCCTATGCTGCAATTTTGTTCTTGGAATCTAGTTTCAGCTGCATTGTATTGGTGGACTGGTTCCAGATAGCCCTGACAAGAATGTAGTAGTCAGGGAGCTCTGAGCTCCAGCTGGCATCAATTTTGTCTTATTTATAGGGAAGGGCCTCCCTCCTTCCCCCATTGTCATTGTTGGTAATTTTGCTTTCCATCTATAAGTACTCTCCTTTTCTAAGCCTATCCTAGCCCAATCTTTCTCAAAAAGGATAAACAGAACCACAACTGTCAGGATAAAAATCATTTGTATGCCAAGAGAAACAAACTCAAATAGAATCCAAGTATAATGAGACATTATAAATTCCTCCATTTTTAGTCTAGATGGTTAATTCCACTCCCAAGCTCTGTCTAGAAGGCTGCTTGTTTTTTAGTACATAGGAAGAAGCAAGGCCTTAGATCTCAGCTTTGCTACAAGGCAACAGTTTTTTGAAATGCATTTGGGCTTAGTCTTGGTTCCCCAATCTTTGGCTAGGAAAAAACCTTTCATCTGGGCCTTCTCAGGCTATAAGCATGGATTCGAATTGCCATGACTGGGTGCCATGATAACTCCTGATTGGCTTGATAGTCATTATTACCAGGCCTAAATTGAAACATAACTGGAAAAGCTGATGGTGACTGTACTACCAAGAAGCTCCTCTGGGGGCACATTTAGTTCCACAATCACACTATTATCTACATAAACTTCTACTGGTGCATGCAGTGGCGGTGGAGAACTAGCTAGGAAAGAATGTGGCATTTTCCCAGTTTCAGTCACCTGTCCTGGCAGATTTTTCTTAAACTCCTAAATATGCATTTGCATAATATCTAGTTATGTAGCCAGCTTCTTCCTTATGATAAACCAATAAAAGAGAAAAAAGCAAACAACATAAAACATCTGGTCTGATTGAAAAACAGGATAGAATTCAGTTGCAAACATTACCATTTTGTCAACCACTGGTATCATAGTTTCAAAACCTACAGTTTCCTCTACAGTTTTGAAAACCAAGTTACCCATAATGCCTGCCCCACATTGGGAGCCAACCGAAACTTCAACTTAGTTATCAATTGTATTTATTAATAAGTATAAACTGTAATATTAGGCCAGCAGAGCAGGTAGCTGGCTGGTGGGATGCTGACCACTGTGGCTTGCCTTAACTGGTGGCCTGACCCATCCTGGGGATAAAGCCCTGGACCAAGGGTGGCCTTCACCACCTGCAAACTAAACTCTCTTAAGTAATATATACATTTAAATGTTTATTTATTACTTCATTATATCTCAATTGCCACTCCCTCCCTCCACCACCTTCTGGACTCTGACTCCCCCTCTCCCACCTCTCATGACATACCTCCCATGTGGGGTGTATCTGTGTATCAGCCCTCCTCAGTTCATTAGTCACATGAGGTATAAGAGCTTCCTCTTGCACAGAAGGCATACATGGCAGTTCTACTAGGGTGGGGTGTCCCACTGACAGGTGACCAAGTCCCTGTTCCTGTTCTTTTGTGTAAAGAACAGCTTCAGATTTTTTGAATTAATTTTTTATCCAGCCACCTTGTTGAATGAATCTATCAGCTGTAGGAGTTCTCTGGTAGAATTTTTGGAGTCACTTATGCATACTATCATAACATCTGTGAATAGGGATAATTTAACTTCTTCCTTTCCGATTTGTATCCCCTTGATTTCGTTTAGTTTTCTTATTGCTCTGGCTAGAACTTCAAGTACTATGTTGAAGAGGTATGAGGAGAGTGGCCATACTTTCCTTGCCCCTGATTTTAGGGGAAATACTTATGTTTCTCTCCATAATGGAGGATATTGGTTTACTGTATATAGCATTTATTATTTCTAGGTCTGATCCTTGTATGCCAGTTCTCTCTAAGACTTTTAGCATGAAGTTGTGTTGGATTTTGTCAAATGCTTTTTCTGCATCTAATGAGATGATCACGTGTTTTATTTTCTTTCAGCTTGTTTATATGGTGGATTGTATTAATGGATTTTCATATGTTGAACCAGCCCTGCATTCCTGGGATGGAGCCTAATTGATCGTGGTGTATGATACTTTTGATGTGTTCTTGGATTCCGTTTGCAAGTATTTTATTAAGTTTATATCTATGTTCATGAGGGAAATTGTTCTGAATTTCTCTTTCTTTGTTGGGACTTTGTGTTGTTTAGGTATCAGGGTGACTGTGGCCTCATAGAATGAGTTTGTAAGTGTTCCCTCTGTTTCTGTTTTGTAGAAGAGTTTGAGAAATATTGGTATTAGCTCTTCTTTGCAGGTGTCATAGAATTCTGTGGTGAAAACATCAGGCTTTGTGCTTTTTTGGTTGGGAGATTTTTAATGACTGTTTCTATTTCCTTGGGGATTATAGGACTGCTTAATTTGTTATTCTGATCTTGGCTCAACTTTTGTAGGTGAAAGCTATCAAGAAAGTTGTCCATTTCACTTACATTTGCAAATTTTGTGGAGTACAGGTTTTTGAAGTAAGACCTAAAGATTCTTTGTATTTCCTTGATGTTTGTTGTTATTTCTCCCTTTTCATTTCTGATTTTGTTGATTTGGGTATTTTCCCTCTGCCTTTTAGTTAGTTTGGCTAAGGGTTTGTCTATTTTGTTGATTTTTCTCAAAAAAGAACAACTTTTGGTTTCACCAATTCTTTGTATTGTTCTTTGTGTTTCTAAGTTGTTGATTTCATCCCTAAGTTTGATGATTTACTGCGGTCTCCTGTTCTTGGGAGTGTTCATTTATTTTTTCCTAGCTCTTCCAGTTCAGCAGTTAAGTTGCTAATATGAGCTGTCACAATTTATTTTTGAAGGCACTTAGTGCTATGAACTTTTCATGTAGTACTGCTTTCATTGTGTCACATAGGTTTAGGTATGTTGTGACTTCATTTTCATTGAGTTTTAGGAAACCTTTGATTTCCTTCTTTATTTCTTCTCTGACCCAATAGTCATCAAGTGGAGAGTTTTTAATTTCCATGAATGTGTAGGCATTTTGATATTTCTGTTGTTGTTGAATTCCTGCTTTAATCCATGATGGTCCTATAAAATACAAGGGTTATTTCAATTTCCTTGTATCTGTTGAGGCTTGCTTTGTGACCAAGTATATGTTCAATTTTGGAGAAGGTTTCATGAGATGCTGAGAAGAAGATATATTCTTTTGAATTTGAGAGAAATGTTCTATAGATATCTGCAAGGTCCATTTAATTCATGACCTCTGTTAGTCTCATGATTTCTCTGTTTGGCTTCTCTCTCAATGACCTGTCCATTGGTGTGAGTGGAGTGTTGAAGTCTCCCACTATTAGTGTGTGGATAGCAATGTATGGTTTAAGCTTCAGTGGTGTTTCTTCTACAAATATGGGAGCCCTTGTGTTTGGGGCAAAGATATTCAGTATTGAGATGTCATCTTGATGATTTTTTCCTTTGACAAGTATGTAGTGTCCTTCCCTATCTTTTTTGATTCATTTAGGCTGAAAGTCTAGTTTATTGGATATTAGGATGGCTACTCTAGCTTTCTTCCTGGGACCATATTTTTGGAAAACCTTTTCCCAACCCTTTACTCTGAGGTAGAGACTATCTTTGCTGATGAGGCAGCAAAATGAGTTTTGTTCATGAATCCATTCTGTAAGCCTATGTCTTTTTTATTGGTAAATTGAGTTCATTGATGTTGAGGGATATAAATGATCCTAGTTTGTTATTTCCTGCTATTTTGATGTAGGTGGTGTTAGTGCTTTGTGTGTTTATTTTGGCTTAGCTGCAGTAGAGTTATTTGTTTCCTGTGTTTTCTTGGCTGTAGTTACCTTCTCTCAGTTGGAATTTTCCTTCTAGAATCATCTGTAGAGCTAGATTTGTGGGTAGATACTGTTTGAATTTGTTTTTGTTGTGGAATATTCTCCATCTATGGTATTTGAAAGTTTTGGTGGGTACAGTAATCTAGGCTAGCACCTGTGGTCTCTTAGGGCTTGTAGCACATCAGACCATGCCCTTCTGGCTTTTAAAGTTTCTGAGGAAAAGTCGGGTGCAATTCTGATGGGTGTGCCACTATATGTTACTTGGCCTTTTAAAAATATTTTTTCTTTTTTCTGTATATTTGGAGTTTCAATTATTATATGGCAGGAGGAATTTCTTTTGTGATCCAATCTGTTTGGGGTTCTGTATGCTTCTTGGATATTTACCAGCATCTCTTTAGGTTTGGGAAATTTTCTTCTGTGATATTGTTGAAAATGTTTTCCGGTCCTTGGAGTCTGGAGTCTTCTCTTTCATCTATGCCTATAATTCTTAAATTCCATCTTTTCTTTGAGTCCTTGATTTCCTGGATGTTATGAGTGAGGACTTTTTTAGATTTCTCATTTCTCATTGGTTGTTGTATTGATTTCTTTAATTGAATCTTCCATGTCTTCCATCTCTTATATCCTATTGATGACACTCATGTCTGTAGTTCCTGCTCTCTTTCCTTGGTTTTTGACCTGTAGGATTGTCTCTGCTCATTTTTTCTTTGTTTCCACTTCTAATTTCAGGTGTTGAACTGTTTTATATATTTACTGTTCCAATTTGGTTATCTTTGCCTGTAGTTCTTTCACAGCTTTCTCTCTTTCCCATTCTTGTTTGACTTGGAAGTCTTTAAAAGAATTCTCCATTGCTTTCATCTGTAGGATTGTGGCTTCTTGACATTCTTTAAGGGATTAATTTTCTTCTTTTAAAGCCTCTATCATTTCATAAGTATACATTTGTCATCATATTCTCATATTTCAGTCGTGATGGGATGGTCAGGGCTTGCTGTATTAGTATGGTTGAGTTTTGTTGGAGTCATATTTCCCTGACTTTTGTCAGTTCTATTCTTTCTCTGGCCTTTTGCCATCTAGTGTTCCTTAGTTGTTTGCTCCTGGGGCCTTCTAAACTTGGTGTCAAGGAAGGAACATTGGTTGGGAGGCCTTATAATCTTGTTGAGCTATAGATCTGCCCATGATGTGTAGTCCTGTGTAATCCTGTGTAATCCTGTGTACTCCTGTGTAGTTTTATGTAGTCTGATGTGGTCCTATGTATTCTTATGTGATCCTATGTAGTCTTACGTAGTCCTGACAGCGAGAGGCTATGTAGTCCTGAGGGTGAAAGTCTGGGAATGAGGGGAGGCACAGGTCTGGAAGATGATGATTGGAGAGACCACCCTCAGCTCAGAGCAGCTTGGAGGGTCCCAGCACATTGGGCAGGGCAGGACGGTGTTCAGGGGGGAGGGAAGTGGAGATCTACCATAGGTTCTGGGGTTCAGGCACACCCAAGGTGATGCAGGAGGTCTGTAGGCCTTATAGGGCTGACAGAGCACCTGTCAGATATTTATTAATTACTATAAACTGTTATATTAGGCCAGTGGAACAGCATGTGGCAGTGGCCTGGCAGAGTAGCTGCCGGGGCCTGGTGGGAGTCCTGTGACCAGAAACCTGAAACATGCAGTGTCCTTTTTCCAATAATTAAATACATTAAGACCTGTTAATGTGTCAAAGCTTAGCCCTTAGCTGGGCAGACTCTCAACTAGATCACCTAAATTAATCCCAGATCACCTAATTCCAAACAGCCATGTGGCTTGCTGTACCTTCCAGAGCTCTCAAACATATGTCTGCTTCCCTATCTCCTGGTAGAAAAGGAAGTCTGCTGTGTAATGCTCAGTGTTCTTTTTCTTCATCCTAGGAAGTACTACCTTCTTATACTCTTTCTGTCCAACTAATTGGCCATCATCAACTTTTATTAACTAAATAGAGAGTGCTTCAGAAAGGGTGGTAAGCAGACCTCGAGCACTGAAATCAGCCTGTAAGAACCGGCACATTATACTTTCCTCTAACAGTATGCTGTATTAAGGTACTTTGTTGAAGCAAATAGACTTTATAATGTAAAGTGTGTGTTGGGAAGGTGGTATCCAAGAAAGATCTATAAGATCTTTCTTATAAATATTTGCCTATAGTTTTAACATTGGAGACTAAATGGTTAAAAAAAAATTGGAATGCTCATCCCCAGTAAATAGAGGATGGAGGAACAATTCAAAAGCTGGTATATCTACACGTTAGTACCAATGCTAGGTTACTACCAGCAATATAGAGAAGTAACAATTTTTCAGAACACAATTTCACAGGTACCAAGAACCTATGTTCTAGTAAAAGTGTCTCCCATTTTCTTCTGTGACAAAGTTTTTAGAATTCTTTCTAATAAGCACTATTTTTATCATTTTATTATTTTTAAAAAATCATGACACATGTGATTCTGAAAATATCAAATATTATAAAAACAAAAGAGTTGTTACCATTCACAGAGAGTATATTATTTTTCCTTTAATATTTCTTTTGTGGCTACTGAAAGAAAATCTTTCATTATTTTCTCTAGAAACTCCAGGTAAACACAGATTTTGTCACATGCACTTTTGAGCAAACTGGCCCATAACCTGCTATCCATTTTTTTTATCTCCTCCTAAAAATATAAACACTTGGAGAACTCACTGTAAATGCCTGTCCAAATCATTCAGGTCCCCTGAACTAGACATCACACTCCTCATATACCCATCTTCTCTGGAATTGTATACTTCTGCAGTTGTCTTCCAGTCCTGATATTCATAGGAACATCAACAAGTAATAATCATGTATCACCAGTATCTTGTATGAGACATTCAATCTGGGACTGATTTTCCAACTATAGTCTTGTCTCAAGGAAGGAAGGAAGGATAGTTATATTATCCAGTTTCTCTGTATCTATATCATTCAGACTAATCTTATCTGCTCAGCATGTCCCACAGTATTCAAACCAGACTGTGAGGGACTGCTTCAATTCTTATTTAAATGTATTCAGCAACTCAAGCAAGTCAGATGCAGAGTAATTCCTGGTTATCATTACTTCCTGCACTGGATATTATAAATGCCCTGATTTTTATGCTGAATCAAGCATTGTGCTCTTCCTCTGTGCTAAAAGTGGGACATTCTACTTACTCTCTTCCTACTCACTGTCCAGTTATATGTATGGATACCAAGATTTATTTTTATTCCAAGAAGTTCACTTTAATAAAGATTAGTTTTGCTCACTTTCCTTTATGCCCCACCAACTGTTTAAAAGAAGCTATCGCTCCCTTCTCTTCTCCATTTATCTCAATTTTCTTCCAAATTAGAGGCTATTGCAGAGGATAACACTCACATGTATTTTTTTTTCATTATAATTTAACCCCTTACAGGGGAAAATCCTTTGGGTAGATAGGTGAGACTCAGTTGCATGTAGGCTACAGAGATGTGGCTATTGTCTCCTTACAACTCATCCCAAACATGCTAATTTTAGACACTGAAACAGATTATCTACCATACAAGCCATTTTTGAAATCATGATACACATATAGTAGACTTCATTAATAAAGTGTATATGCTTCTTCAAAAAATAAAAAGAAGATAATAACTTTGAGATATACTCCATAACATATCTTATCACCCATCATGAGAAGCATATAACTGCCAGTACAGTAAAAAGGCACACCATCCTTTGCCACACTAAGAATGGTAAGCATTTTCAGAATTCCACCCCCATTCATCCTCCCTCAGACAGATGACCAGCCTTCAAATGGGAGTCTTGTCACCCATTGCAGTGGTTAAGTTACAACTACTCCCAAAGTCATCCTTGGTTATATCATTATCTGTTTGATTAACATTTATGTGGTGTGATATTTCATGGATGCCTGAACCGAAACTTATTGATTTGATAAAGGTTTGATGACAGATAAAGAAAAAATTCTTTTCAAATATGTATCCCCTTGATCTCCTTTAGCTGTCTTATTGATCTAGCTAGAACCTCAAGTGCTATGTTTAAGAGATATGAGGAGAGTAGGCATCCATGCCTTGTCCCTGATTCTAGAGGAAATGCTTTAAGTTTCTCTCCATTTAATTTGATATTGGCTACCAGCTTGCTGTATATTGCCTTTATTATTTCTAGGTATGGTCTTTGTATGCCAGCTCCCTCCAGGACTTTTACCATGAAGGGGTGTTGGATTTTGTCAAATGCTTTTTCAGCATCTACCAAGATGAACATGTGTTTTGTTTTTTTTTTTCCTTCAGCTTGTTTATATGGTGGATTACACTGATGTATTTTCATATATTTAACCAACTCTGCATTTCTGGGTATAAAGCCTACTTGATCATGGTGTATGATACTTTTGATGTGTTCATAGATTCAGTTTCTAAGTATTTTATTGAGTATTTTCTCATCTACGTTCATGAGGGAAATTGGTCTGAAATTCTATTTTTTTGTTGGGGCTTTGTGTGGTTTCAGTATCAAGGTAACTGTGGCCTCATAGAACAAGTTTGGCAGTGTTCCTTCTGTTTCTGTTTTGTGGAAGAGTTTGAAGACTTGAAGAAATATTCAACATCCTTAATTATCACAGAAATGCAGCTCAAGACAACTCTAAAATTCTATCTCACACCTGCCAGAATGGCTAAGATCAAAAACTCAAATGACAGCACATGCTGGTGAGGGTGTGGAGAAAGGGGAACACTCCTCCATTGCTGGTGGTAGTGCAAACTTGTACAAACACTATGGAGGTCAGTCTGGAGATATCTTAGAAATCTTGGAATAGATCTTCCTCAGGACCCAGACATACTACTCCTGAGCATACATCCAAAAGATTCCTCACCAAATCACAAGGACACCTCCTCAACTATGTTCATAACAACATTATTTGTTATAGCTGGAAACTGGAAAAAACCCAGATCTCCTTCAACTGAAGAATTCATGAAAAACTGTGGTACATTTACACAATGGAATACTACTCAGCTATCAGAAACAAGGAAATCATGCAATTTGCTGCCAAATGGATAGATCTAGATAAGCTCATCCTGAGTAAGCTAACCTAGACTCAGAAAGATGTACATGCATGTATTCACTTATAATTGGATTTTAGACATATAGTACAGTATAACTATCCTACAACCAACAGACCCAAAGGAAAAGGAACATGGATTTTGTTACCTGTTATTGGGACACTTTGCCCTAGTGGAGCTGTCATGTAGGCCTCCAGTGCAAGAGGAAGCTCTTAGACCTCATGTGACTGATGAACAGAGGGGGACTGATATGTGAGGGCTCCTGACAACAGGAGAGTAGGATAGGTGGGAGGGGGTAAAGAGTGGGAGGATGAGAGGATGGTACCAGGAAGGGTGAAAGGATGGGTCTGTGATGGAGATGTAACTTGAATTAATAAATAAACAAAGAAAAGAAAAGAAACAATTCCATCTAAGTCTACATTGGTGAACTGATGAGTATATTGTTGTTACGTCAAAGAATAAAGGGAAGAAGTTAATTCCAGGAGAATTGGTGACTCAGGGGAGGCTGTACACCTCACACCAAAAGGACAACATTGCTTGAGGTTTGAATTGCACATGCTTCATTTCTAGAATTTTCAAACTTGTAGGCTGTCCTGTTGAAGAACCCAATCTTCCCCGTAGAAGTAAATACTTAAGTTATTTACTTGTATTTATATTATATTTAATGAGTGGACCACTATAAATGAGCAGAGTCACTTGATGGATTTTGACAAGACTTAGCCTGGATTGTGCAATCTTGGCCCATTTAAGCCAGCCTTTAATTCTATTTCCCAAGTTTGACATATAGATATATATCTATATATCTATATCTATATCTATATCTATATCTATATCTATATCCCCTTGACTGTTATTCTCCACACTTTGCCATTGCTCCAGATTCTCTATGCTATGCCAATACTCCTGACAAGGTGGAATCATCTTCCTCCACCTACTCCATCATGTCTTCCTCTTCTTTCACCTCCTGGCTTCTTCTGCCCAAGATCCTCTTTGTCTCCCCGAGAAGCCCTTGAACCTTTGCCTTGCCTACCCTTCTCTATGCTCACTCACAGGCTTTGGCATTTTATTAAAGCCCTTCTGGCTTTATAGGTTTCCATTGAGAAATCGGGTGCAATTCTAAGAGGTCTGCCTTTATATGTTACTTGGTCTTCTTTTTTCACATGTTTAGCTTTTTATTATTATGTGGCAAAGGGACATTCTTATCTCTCTCAGTCTATTTAATGTTCTTTATGCTTCTTGTACCTTTATAGGTTTCTCTTTCTGTACATTAGAAAAAAATTCTATGATTTTGTTGAAAATTTTTCCTGGGTCTTTGAGCTGACAACCCTATTCTTCTTCTATTCCTATTATTCTTAGGTTTGGTCTTTTCACAGTGTCCCAAATTTCCTGAGTGTTTTGGGTCAGGAAGATTTTAGGTTTAACATTTTCTTTAACTAATGTATTTAGATATATTCTTTAACTAATATATTTCTTCTATTATATCTTCTCTCTTCTCTCTTACATCACTTGTGTTCTCTTAATGTGGCTTACCTCTGTAGTTTTAATACCATAATTTTTCATTTTCAGAATTCCATTATTTGTGATTTCCTTATTGCTTCTATTTCTTTTTTCAGGTCTTGAACAGTTTTTAAATTAATTTTTAAAAAATTATTTATGTATTTTATATATTGGTGCTTTGTATGTATGTCTGCATACTAGAACAGGCCACTAGATCCCATTATAGATCAAATGGCTGTGAGCTGCCATGTGAGTGCTGGAAATTCAATTCAGGGCATCTGGAAAAGCAGCCAATATTATCCTGCTGAGTCATCCTTCTACTGTCTGTGTTTTCTTGGATTTCTTTAAGTTGTTTATGCATTTCCTCTTTAATGATCCCTATCATCTTTATATAGTTGGTTTTATGGTCTTTTACTTGTGCTTCAGCTACGTTGAAATATTTAGATATTGCTGCAGTAAGATAGTTGGGCTCTAGAGAAGACATATTGGTCTGACTCTTTTGATTGTGTTTTTATGCTAGCATCTAGTCATCTGAATTTAGGATGAGTATAGGTCTACATGCTGATTTCTGGATTTGCTTTCTTTGGGTGAGTGTTTTGTTCTTTGGTTTCTAAACATTTCCTCTTTTGATTTTTGGAGTATGTGATGGCTGTGTGTTGCCTGTTTTCCTGGCCTGCTCAGCTTGTGTGTTCCTAGTAAATTTCTGTTGATTTTGGAGGCTGGGCTAATGGGATGAGTTGGGAAAGAAACATGTGAGAAGATCTTTGTGATCTGTGAGATATGTGGACAGAGAAGAAAGTGAGACTAAAGTAGGTTTTCTGCTACAGAACTGGGGATGGAAATGTGGGTAATGGATTTGGAGGAGAAAAGGAGGGGTGTGAATTGGAATTTATCCTACTTATTGCCCTGGGAGAAGCAGCCTGCTTTATGTCTTCTGTGGAGAATATCTATTTAGGCTCCTTGACCAGTTTCATTAGATTCTTAATTTAGGGAATATTTAATTTTATTATCTGCTTTGAAAATTAACCCTTAATAGAAATATTAATTTAAAGCATTTTAATCATAATACATATGTGCTTTTATATTATACCTTCTTTTCAAAATAACTGAGATAAGTAATTTGAATAATGTTAACACTGTTTATTGTAGCAGTGTGCAATGTCCATAATTTGGAAACAATTTGTAGACCAGGCTG
>CAJQZJ010000953.1:1605654-1816702 GCA_907164525.1 Lophiomys imhausi
AAGAAAGAAAGAAAGAAAGAAAGAAAGAAAGAAAGAAAGAAAACTGGCTATTCAACAGAGACAAGCTTCTCCAAGTTTCCTAGTTAGGCAGGAGGCTAAATCACTTTAAGAAGGAACTTGTTTTTTATTGTACAAGATTGATGTAGCTATTCTGGTTCTTTTTTTTTATTTTTTGTTATTCCATATGAAGTTGAGAACTGCTTTTTCCAGATCTGTAAAGAATTGTCTTGGTATTTTGATTGGAATTGGATTGAATCTGTATATTGCTTTTGGTAGGATGGCCATTTTTATTATGTTGATCCTACCTATCTGAAAGCGTGGGAGATCTTTCCATCTTCTGATATCCTCTTCAATTTCTTTCATCAACGGCTTGAAGTTCTTGTCATACAGGTCTTTCACTTGCTTGGTTAGAGTTACCCCAGGTATTTTAATTTGTTTGTGGCTGTTGTAAAGGGTAATTTTTCTCTAATTTCTTTCTCAGCCCATTTATCTTTTGTATAAAGAAGGGCTTCTGATTTTTTTTTAGTTAATTTTGTATCCAGCCACTGTGCTGAAGGTGTTCATCAGTTGTATTAGTTCTCTGGTGGAATTATTGGGGTCACTTATGTATACTGTCATATCATCTTCAAATAGGGATAATTTGACTTCTTCATTTCCATTGATCTCCTTTAGTTGTCTTATTGCTCTGGCTAGGACTTCAAGTTTTATGTTGAAGAGATATGGGATTTTAGAGGAAATGCTTTAAGTTTCTCTCCATTTAATTTGATGTTGGCTATGGCTTGCTCTACATTATCTCTACATATATTTCTAAGTATGGTCCTTGTATGCCATATCTCTCCAGGACTTTTGGTATGAAGAGGTGTTGGATTTTGTCAAATGCTTTCTTGGCATCTAATGAGATGATCATGTTTTTTTTTTTTTCTTTTAGCTTGTTTATAACCATAATTACGCTGATTGATTTTGGTATGTTGAACAACCCTTGCATCCCTGGGATGAAGCATACTTGTTGATGGTGTATGATACTTTTGATGTGTTCTTAGATTTGGTTTGCCAGTATTTTTTTAAATATTTTTGCATCTATGTTCATGAGGGAAACTGGTCTTCAGTTATCTTTCTTTGTTGGGTCTTTGTGTGGTATAGAGATCAGGGTGACTGTGGCTTTGTAGAATGAGTTTGGCAGTGTTGCTTCTGATTGTATATTGCAGAACAGTTTGAAGAGTATTGGTTTTACCTCTTCTTTGAAGGTCTGGTAGAATTCGGTGCTGAAACCATCTGGTCCTGGGATTTTTTTTTTTTTTTTTGGGATGGGAGAATTTTAATGACTGTTTATATTTCCTTAGGGGTTATAGGACTGTTTAATTTGTTAACCTGATCTTGATTAAGGTTTGGTAGTTGGAATCTATCAAAATTGTCCATTTTGCTTAGGTTTTCAAATTTTGGGAAGTACAGATCTTTGAAGTAAGACCTAAAGATTCTCTGGATTTCTTTGATGTTTGTTGTTATTTCTCCCTTTTCATTTATGATTTTACTGATTTGGGTATTTTCCCTCTGCCTTCTTGTCAGTTTCACTAAGGGTTTGTCAATGTTTTGATTTTCTCAAAGAAACAACTCGTGGTTTTGTTGATTCTTCTTATTGTTGTTTTTGTTTCTAAGTTGTGGATTTCAGCCATAAGTTTGATAACGTCCTGCAGGAAGTATCACTATCCAAGATTTCAACTATACTACAGAGCAATAGTAATAAAAACACCATGGTACTGGAATAGAAACAGACCAGTAGATCAATGGAATCAAATTGAAGACCCGAAAATAAACCCACACACCTAGGGTCACATAAGTTTTGACAAAGAAGCCAAAACCATACAATGGAAAAAGGAGAGCATCTTCAACGAATGTTGTTGGTCTAACTGTATGTAAAAGAATGCAAATAGACCCATGCTTATCACCCTGCACAAAACTTAAGGTCAAGTGGATCAAAGACCTTAACATAAATCCCAAAATGCTAAATCTAATAAAAGAGAAAGTGGGGAAAATCCTTGAACTCATCAGTACAGATGACAACTTCCTGAACATAACAACAATAACTCAGGCTCTAAAACCAACAATAATAAATGGGGCCTCATGAAACTGAAAAGCTTCAGTGAGGCAAAGACACTGTCATTCGAGCAAGCAAAATGGCAACCTACAGATTGGGAAAAGATCTCTACCAACCCCACATCTGACAGAGGGCTAATATCCATAATTTACAAAGAACTCAAGAAATTAAATGCCAAGAAACCAAATAATCCAATCAAAAATGGGGAACAGAATCTTTTTAGTTTCATGAGGTCCCATTTTTGATTGTTGGTCTTAGAGCCTGAGCTGTTGGTATTCTGTTCAGGAAGTTGTCACCTGTGCTGATGAGTTTGAGGCTTTTCCCCACATTCTACTCTATTGGATTTTGTGTGTCAGGCTTTATGTTAAGGTCTTTGATCCACTTGGACTAAAGATCTTTACAAACCCCACATCTTACAAAGGGCTAGTATCCAAAATTTACAAAGACCTCAAGAAATTAAATGCCAAGAAACCAAAAAATCCAATAAAAAATGGAGAATAGAGCTAAACAGTGAATTCACAAAGGAGGAATCTCTAATGGCTGAGAGATACTTGAAGAAATGCTCAGAATCCTTAATCATCAGAGAAATGCAACTCAAGACGACTCTGAGATTCCATCTAAAACCTGTCAGAATGGCTAAGATCAAAAAACTCAAATGACAGGACATGCTGGAAAGGTTGTAGAGAAAGGGAACCCTCCTCCATTGCTGGTGGGAGTGCAAGCTTGTACAACTACTATGGAAATCAGTCGAGCAATATCTTAGAAAACTTGGAATAGCTATACCTCAAGAGTCAGCCATACCACTTCTAGGTATACATACAAATGATTCTTCACCAAACCACAAGGATGTTTCCTCATCCAGGTTCATAGCAGCCTTATTTGTAACAGTTAGAAACTGGAAACAACCCAGATGTCCCTCAACAGAGGAATTGATAAAAAATTGTGGTACACCTATACAATGGAATACTACTCAGCTATCAGAAACAAGCAAATCATGCAATTTGCAACCAAATGGGTGTAACTAGAGAAGCTCATCCTGAGTGAGCTAACCAAGACTCAGAAGGATGCACATGCCATCTGTTCACTTATAATCGGGTTGTAGCCATATAGTACAGGATAACTATACTACAACCAGTGCACCAAAGGGAATAGGAACATAGACTTTGTTACCTGTCAATGAGACACTTTGCCCTAATGGCACTGCCTTATAGGCCCCCAGTGTGTGAGGAGGCTCTTTGCCCTCATATGACTACTACTTACTTAACCTTAATTACATCCCGAAGACACTATCTTTATCTGCAATTACACTGGGGGCTTCAACACAGCTTCAACTGAAGAATTTGAGCAGGATATAATTCAACTCTTAGTAGCTGTTATACTTCACCAAATGAGAATCTAAACTTGTTTTCTATAATATTCTGGACAGATATTTAAATATCACCACAGTTATCCTCAGTATCTCTTACACATATCTATTGTTTGAAGTTTGTAATCAAAGAAGGGAATGGGGAAGAGAATTTGGACATCTGATTTAATTCAAAATCTCTGAGAATGAATGAGGTTCGGAGAAAAAGCTTTCCATAATATATCTTTCCACTATGTTTTTTTTTCTGTAGCATCCCTGAGACAAAGGAAACAACTTCAATAATTTTGTTTACATAAAATATATATATGTAAGGGGAGTTAGAGTAACATGAATTAGATTTAGTGAATATCTGGATGTTTCTGATACAGGGCATGAAAATCAACTTGGCTATAGGCAATTTAGTCCAGCATATGGACTAAAAATAAGTTTATAGCTTGGCATTGATTTCAGCTGCTAATAGCCTTACAAAGTGTTTAGAGTCCAGATTAATCGTAAGCCAGGTTAAACAAGGAGAGACCCTGTTACAGGATAACTATACTACAAACAATGCACCTAAGGGAACATGAACATAGACTATTTTTTTTCCTTTCAATAAGAAACTTCGCCCTAGTGGTGCCGCCTTGTAGGCCCCCAGTGTATGAGGAGGCTCTTTGCCCTCATATGACTGCAGGGGACTGTAATGTAGGGACACGTCACTCCAGAGGAGTGGGATGGCAGGGAGAAGGGGTAGAGGGTGGGAGGGCAGGACTGGGAGGGGTGGAAAGAGGACACTGTGATGGAGATGTAACCTGAAGTAATAAATAAATATTTTTTAAAAAGAACTAAGTGGGTGGAGCTCAAGAGTTCCCATGCTAGAGAGTTCCCATGCTGGAGACAATGCTATGCAAGGCAGCTTATATCATCTGATGGAGAAAATGGTGGTGGACTGAAAAGCTGATATCAAACAGAAATGGAAAATTACAGCTAGCTCTCCCTGAGGCAGAAAAAAGCTGGTAACCAGAGAAGAAGGCCTCAGCAAAGCAGCAAAATGTGAAGGACTAAACCCTTTGGCATAGCTTTTGCCTAGAGGGGCTTGACCAGTTCAAACAGTGGCCTGAATGGAACTGTGGCCAGCCTCAAAGACTGAGTGAGAATGGCTGAGTGGCTAACACAAACTGAATAAGTTGGCCTTCCAGAGAAAAGAAAGCCTCAAGCCTCATTTAAAATGAAGCTGCCATAGCCAAGTTATCCTAAAGGACCTATGTCTGAGATATTCCTGAAGAAAGACTGTTAACTAAGTGCCTTAAATGATCAACTGCTGAGGCATTCCTGACAACTGAGGACCTGCCCCAGAGACTGTGTTCCTGACAACTAAGGACCTGCTCCATAGACTCTATTCCTGACAACTGAAGATCTTCCCCAGAGACTGTATCCTTCTAAAAGTTTAGGATTGGTCATAGATATAGTTGTTATAGGTATTAATAGGTTTAGTTGTTAAGTAACTGGGGTTATAGTCATTCTTAGGGCTAGTAGTTAGATAATTCTTTATATTTGTTATAAGTGCATAGTTATTTATAAATATATATTGGATAATTAAAATTTTGTCTTTATATACTCTTACTTCTTAACTGAGTGAAATGACTAAGACTTCACAGTAAGATGTGTGATAATAATAAGTTATAGCAAACATATAAATAAAAAAAAGTTTAGAAGTGTTTTAAAATATTTGGTCAAAGCAAGTAAATTATTGCAAATATTGTTCATTTAGTTTTGCTTTTGCTGTTTTCATTTTGTGCTTTTAAGACTATCTCTATTTTACATAGGAATTTCTGCTTTATCTTTCTTAGTGTTGCAATTACAATGTGTGCTCCCTAGAAGAATTATTTTTTAATTTATTTTGTTCCCCTATAATATCTTAAAATGAATTTATTATTGTTGTTTCTATTTTTCTATACAAACACTTTACATAGAAAATGAGAGTATGATATATTCTTCCATGTTGATTATATATAAATCAAGAAAACTTTATTTGGAGGTATAAGCTTCTAGTATAAAAAAAATCGATTGATCTATAACCATGACAGGATATTCCAAACAGAGCATTGGTCAAGAAAAAATATCAAATTATTGTGTTCATAATTTTAGATTAAGCTAAGAGGGCTTTTATACTAGCTGAATATAATCTTGTCTGAAAATATAATGAATTAGCCCTTACTATAACAAATTAGCATAATTTGAGTAATAGATATTTTCTGAAAAAATTTACAGACCAACCACAGAAAAAGACAACATTAAATTGATGAATTATAGGAGGAATTCTGTTATGATTTTGTGTTAACAAATAATGAGAAGTTTACAGATAATTATTTTTATAAATATATATATCAAGTGACAGCTCATTCTGGTAAGGATGTAGAGCAAGGAGAACACTCCTCCATTGTTGGTGGAAATAAAAACTTGTACAGCCACTATTGAAATCAATATGGCAGTTCCTCAGAACACTGGAAATCAATCTACCTTAAGACCCAGCTATACCACTCCTAGGCATATACATAAAGGATGCTCCCTTCATCTTACAGTTAACACAAAGGACGCCCCATTTGGTCGATTATATTCCTAGAAGCTTTATTCATAATCACCAGAACCTTGAAACAATCTAAATGACCATCAACAGAAGAATAGATCAACAAAATGTGGTACATTTTCACAATGGAGTATTACTCAGCTGTTAAATAAGTGACATCATGAAATTTTGTAGGCAGATAAATGGAACTAAAAAAAAAAAACGTCATCCCGAATGAGATAACTCACACCTAGAAAAAACAATCATGCTAAGCACTTACTTATAAGTGGATATTATCTGTTAAGTAAAGATAACCATGTTACAATCCACAGACCCAGAGAGGCTAAGTAACAAGGAAGGTTCAAGGAGGGACTCATGGATTTTCCTGACAAGGAGAAATAGAATACATTTTGCTGATTGACTGGGGACAGGTAAAAATGAGAACAGGAGATAACAGGGAGGGGTAGGGGGAACGAGTACTGATGTGGACAACAGTAATTGGGGATCATTTGGCAGCAATAGGGAAGCCTAGTACAGTAGAAACTCCCTGCAATAAACAAGGATGACCCTTTGTATGACTCCTAGTAATGGGGGATATGGAGCTTAAACTGAACATTCTTTGTAACCAGGCAATGCTTCAAAGTGATGAGACTGGGACATCAACACAGCCACAAAACCTTCAACCTACAATTTGCCCTGCCTACAAGATGTGTTGGGGTAAAGGCAAGGCAGAAATTGTGGAAGTGCCTAATGAATGGCTAGTCCAGCATGAGACCCATGCTACAAAAGGAAACCCATGCCTGACATTGCCTGAAGGGCCAGGACCCAGACACTGGGTGTGCCAGAGACCTAGGATAGAACCAAACACTACTAGCAAAAAGACAAAATGTATGAAGTGATACCTAATGATATTCTGCTATGCTCATATATGAGTACCTAATCCAATAATCATCAGGGAGGCTTCATTGAGTAACTGATGGGAGCTGATGGAGAGGCCCATAGCCAAACACTAGGTGGAGTGTTGGGAACCCTGGAGATGAGAGGAGAGAAAGGATTGTAAGAGCCATAGTGATTAAGGACACCATGAGAAAATGGCCCACTGCATTAGCTAATCAGGGTTTGCATGGACTCACAGAGACTGAAATGGCAAGCACGAGGCCACACAGCTCTGCACCAGATCATCTGCATATATGTTATGGCTACTAGCTTGGTGTATTTGTGGTTCTCCTAACAGTGGAAGTGGAGGTATCTTTGACTCTCTTGCCTGCTCTTGTTTCCTCCTTTAGGCTTGCCTTGTCCAGCATTGATATAAGGGTTTCTGCCTAGTATTCTTGGAATTTGTTGTGCTATGTTTAGTTGATATACATGGGAGACCTGTTCTTCTCTGAACGGAAAAGGAGGAAGAGGGGATCTGATACAAAGGGAAGGTGGGAGAGGTCTGGGAGGACTAGAGTGAGGGAAAAATATGGTCAGAAGGTAAAAAATGAATGAATGAATGAATAAATAAATAAATACACACATACATAATAAATACATAAAGCAATACATGGTTATATGTTTAAGGCTTCTGAGAGAGAATCAAAACCTGACATCAATAAAGTTCCTACTTGTTCTTTATCATAATTCGAGGTACTGTATGTGTCATAAATTACTTCCCAGTGGATCACAACATAGAAAAGGTTGTTTTAATTTAGAACAAATTTAATTAAATCTCTCAGTGGAGGAGAACCACAGGCCTATCTGAAATTTCGCTAATGTACAATGCAATTATTGGAATAACATGGGAATCAGAATCAAATGAATGGACAAATTTATCTGTCAGTGATTACCTCACACAATATACTGTGTCTAGCTGATGGGATTAAGAATATTACAAAGGAGTAGTTATTGCTTAACCTATGATCTCTTGAAAGGAACAGGGGCAAGGTAGGTGATAATTTTTAAAATTACATGCTTATGAGAATAGATTCCAAAATTTATTTTCAAAGTGGCCATGATCCCATATAAAATAATTGTGGGCTACATGATAATAATAAGCCATACCTCAACAGAAAGTATTTGCTATAGTAGAGAGAAGCATATATAGGGTTCATTTTTTGGGTTTTGGGTTCTTAAGGGAAAAATGATGCAATTTACCAAAGTTATTTATAGGAGAAAATTTCAGTTTTTTTTTTTTTTACAAATGATTGTAAGAGGAAGAAGACTCTACACTACAATAATCACATGAAGTACTTTCTCATGCAAATTTGACAGTGTAGTAGTTCCAATTCTATCAAATGAAGAAACAGACTAACTAGATGCAAAGAATATTAAATAATCAACCATTTTGGACTAGTATGGTCTTCTGTAATTGCTTCCTTATATATGGCAGCATATTTTTGCACCTGCCAAAATGAAACATAAAATTATGTACTTTTTCTTAAAAATAAAATATTGAAAGACATTAAGTAGACTATCTAAATTAATTTGCATACATTATTTATTCAAATCAGGATCTTGTGAATATTTGTGCACTTATCTTTCTCTCTGTCAACATTTTTTTCTCATCACATACAATTGCATATTTGAAGCAAAGCACTTGTATAAGGCTTTCAGTATTTCTGCAAAATCAGAAGTAGCATTTCCAGTCCACCTTTGGTAGTTATTTGACCTTGCTGCTTTTCTGAACATAAAAGTCTTATTCTCTTTAGAATTTCGGGCTGTATGAGAAACTATCAGTCAACTTTACAAATGCTACAAACACTTCAATTCACTACAAAGTTAAAAGTATCATAGTAAATCTCACATTATGGGTTCTATTTTCAAATAATTGACTTAGGAGCAAGCATTATTTAGGTGTAGCTCTTGCAAGCAGTTGGAATCATGGGTAAAAAGAACTCAAGGTATCAATCTGGGACCTTCGTGATATCATAAGTGTCACAGACTAAATTTCCAGGATACAGCTTACAAAGTGTAAAATTCAGTAACAGAGCAGAAGTATAGTTAAGGAAAAACATTGATATAATAGAAGGAAGCATGTTCTTAATATCAATAATGTACAGTTTCTTGTTTCTATCAGGAAAAATACTTAAAATACTAAATATATATTGCATGTTACAGAATTTTCTGTAAATGAGTACATTTTTACTTACTCAAAAACGATCTTGAAAATATTCCACTATTTTTGAAAATCGTTGAAAATGATTGTGAATTATAATCAACTATATTTTTACAAGTAAATAGCCATCATTTTCAATAGTACCCTTATTAACGTATTCTCTTCATTTTAAAAGCATTTTTTGTGCTAACACATAATTTCTTGTATCTGAGTAACAACTAACTGTGAGAGAGAACATTTTGATAATTTTATAACAAAAAGTATATGTAGTAGGCCTACAGGATTTAAGGATCACCAGCTTTTTGTCCATGAAGACTCACAATGGTATCATGCATTTGGGCAAGTACATAAATATACTAAGATTCAAATACATGCTTATACATTTTCAAGAGAAGATTTCATGCTTGCTTCTTTTTGTACCTACCAGACTACAATATTATCTTGCTTCTTTCTGACATTTCCCCCTAATGTTCCAATATTCTAACAATTTTCCACCTGTAATGTTTTTCTACTCAAAACAATCTCCTTTAGGACTTCAAGTACATTTTCCAATAACAAGTATGTATTTGCTTCAAAGTGAAGTCCATGCAGTTTGAAGGAATTACTCACTTCAAATTTACTATCAAAGAATGAAATCAATATAATTTGTGGTCTATTTTATTAGTTTATGTCAATGTTTCATTATTATTTATTTTGAATCAGCTATCCCAACAAGAGTATCAAGATTATAATGAGTGTTTTATCTACATAATAAGCTTGGTACCTGTCAGGTAAAGAATATGTGCTATAAAAGGTTAATGAACTTATGAACAGGAACTTAATTTTTCTCCACTGGCTATAATTAATGCCTCTTTAACAAATCATAACATAATAAATAAAATTCATTTTTAAAAGTGAATAGATATAGAAAAAGCACACATACATAACTGTCATTTCTCTATTCTAAATGTTTTACCATATTATGATTATTAATACTACAAGTACACTAATAAGAAAATATTAGTAAATGTACAAAGCTCTGTTGTATGAATACTCAGTGATCTTAAATAATTCTTAATTAGTAATAATTATGCAAATTTTAGGCAGATGTGAAACTTTATTAAATATACATTATTTATTGTATTCCAGTCAGTACATCTTGGACATTTCAGATGTATCATAAAATATGCTAACAAATCTCACCAGAATCTAATTTCAAATTAGGTTTTAACACTTGCAATCTACAGTGAAGGTAGAGACCCTGAAGCTGAAAGCTAAGACACATATAAGCTTGACACAGTCTTGAAAGATTTAGGAGTGATACTTCATAATCAGATCTTAAACAGGAAATAGCTTCAAAATGTTGTGAAGAAAGACAACACAGGATGATTCCAAATAACAATCTTTATCTGGTGACCTGGTAACATATATAAATTAAATGAATTAGTTTTCTCATTAAGTACTCTACAATATGTTTCAAGTGTTTCCAAAATACCGAAAAGTTCATTCCTTTTGTATCTATGATTTTCTCTCCATTTTCAAAAACAAGAAGAGAAAAAAAATACACATGCACACAGTGACATGATTATGTGACAGCTAAAAGACTCCTTGATCCCAACTCAAAACACAAGAATTGTTCTAAACCAATGTATTTTTCTAAAAATATACTCTCAGATGCTCCCATTGTTAAGATCTGTTTCCATAATCCATCTAAAGGATTTTTTTCACTGTTCTGATACATGCTTCTGAAAAACAATCTCTATTACATACATTGATACATATATTCAGTGTCTCTCTCTGTGTATGTTTATATGTGTCTGTGTTTGTGTGTGTGTTAGCATTTTTGTCTGAGTACTTTGCCTTTCCTTCATGCTGTTGATATTTCTTCCTGTTCCATATTAAAAATAATTAAATAGCTGGAAAATCTTTCCATATAGAATCTTTGTACTCTTCATTGCACACTAAGGCTCTTGTTAATGAAAATTGATTTTTGTGTATGTTACATAGGAGAGTTGTGTACTTCCTGACATGTAGTAACTAAGTATAAGCTTATGCAGGGTGATTTGTATATAGATATGTGTATAGAATTACATGGAAATGCTAATGGGAACACTGATGCTTGAAATGCTAACAAACTACCTTCATTTAAACTGAAGGTGATTCATGAACAACATCCTGTTCCATTTTCTACCCAAAAAATGTTTTAAAAGCATTGCTGTAGAGGTGAAAGTCCATAGATTAACTATACCCACTGCCACATAATCAAGAAATCAACATATTAATTGCTTTTACTTCCACAGTTTAAAATATATGAATTCTATGTATTCTAAAAGCTAAGATACAGAGAATAGGAATACATAATATCATATTTTATGACATCTGTGCCACGGTGTTATCTTTGTTTAGACAATTTAAAATATGTCATATTTGTCCTTCCCATTATCCCAGTTAGCAGTACAGCATCATGGTAGTAGACTGTTTATGTATTTTCGCATGACACAAGACACTAAGGCGTTATATTCTAAGACAGCAACCATGTGTGAGATCACTTATTAAACCATACTTTGATAATATCCAGTAGTAAATGCTAATGATTCTTGTATCATAGAAAATACCTTGAGAGAATTATGTGTCTGTCTCCCATGCTGCTAATATTTTTGGCATACTACATATTTAAATTATCTATTTGCCTGTCTTCTTTGATCAGGGCACGAATATAGATTTCAGTTTTTATCTTTTTAAATCTTGTATCACCCATCAGTGCCAATAAGATTATTGCTTATATAGTACTTGTTAATTCATGAATGAATGAAAGAAAATATCATCATTTAAAATCACTTTTATTCATATCACAGGACTTATCCTACTTTGTCATTAGTACACAAAGCAACTTTAATGATGAAATATAGGTGTATAATTTCTCCTCTGTTTTTTAATACCTTTGAAAAATCTTGCCAGCTTAACTTACTTATTTCTAACTTTGTGTTTGAATATTTTATTATCTATCTGAACCTTCTGCACCCTTCATCTCTGCCAATCAATGTGACTTCTTTCATGAAAATTCAGTTTTCTTGTTCTAATGTTCTAGTTATTCTTAACACCCACCCTATACATCTGACCAATGTCTATGTAATCTATACTATCATTTTGAGGATTAAGAAAGGAATATAGTTGAATTTTCAGACAACTTAGTTTTCTTTAACCTTAATAGTATATTGCCAATTGAAGAGGAAGTTATTTAAGAAGTATCAGCCTACATAACACCTCTCTGGTTTTCTTAATCATCTTTAAGTTTCTTGTTGCCTTTAAAATGTTCATAGATACCTTAACACCTGGTATCTGTTAAGTTTTAGAAATTTTGAGTTGGTATGAGTGGTTTTGGCTTCTTCTTTCTCCCTCTATGAAATTCACCTTAATCATTTTCCATCATATTTTATAGTGCTGTGTTTTATTTCTTTCCATTTATAGTCATTACTCCAAAGATTGTAATTAAAGATACTAAATTTACTTCAAAATATAATGCATTTTATATTCTGAACTAAACATCTAAACAGCTGAGAATAGAAGGACTGAACATAAAAGGATTGTACTAACATTTTTAACCATTTTTTTCCATTTGGGTTCGGGACCCAAACAGGTTTACTACGACCCAAATCAGCAGGAAGTCACTTTAAGAGAGCGACGTCCCATGCCCAGAGGGTGAGGAGGGTGTTTCTCCGCCCTTCTTTTTGGTTATTTGAAGGATAACTGAAAACTCTGATATTTAGGGGAAGAGATTACAAGCTGATAAATGGTCCTGTTTAATGGGTTTTGGAGGTTAGCCCCAGGGAATTCCTACTTTTCCTTTTCTGTATCCTTCTTCCTCTCCTATGTAGGAGTGCATAGGCTTGAGAAAAATGAGACATAGACGTAGCACAGGAAGGTCCAAGAAGAAGGGGCAGATTATTGAATATGCCCTTATACCTTTGTATATTGATACAAAATTAGTAGTATATTTGGCTAAAGTGGTATTGACCATTGTTTATTGTGCAAAAATAAGATTGTATTGGATTACATCGGTATTGATCTTTGTATATTGATACAAAATTAAGATTATAGTTGGCCACAATGGTATTGACCCTTGTATATGGACGTAATATTAAGATTGTATTGGGCTACATAGGCATTGATCTTTGTATATTGAAAAACATGACTTTTAAAGATTTATTTTTATTTTAATTATGTCTATGTTCATACACATGGGAGTGCACGTGTATATAAAATTTATAGCTTCATGTCTCCTAAAGCTGGAGTTACAGCAGGTTGTGAGCAATCTTATGTAGGTACTGTAGATTAAATTCCAGATTTCTTTAAGAGCAGTATGCACTCTTAACTGCTAAGTCATTTTTTCTAGCCCCAATATAATTCTTATTAAAAAATAAATTGATATAGCTTGGTAATATTAACTTAGTTCAAAAATGAGAGTAGAATCTATGTGAATGATTTTAAATAAGTTTGTTTGCAAATTTCCAATATAATCATTGTTTAATAAAGATCAAAGAAATATATTAAATAAAAGATAGACAATTCAATATTATACAACTACATCAAATAGATTTAAAACGAGTCCCTTAAAGCTTAAAGTAAGAACTATAAATTAGTACTGTAATAGTGTTTGAGACAGTATATAGTCTTCAGACTTGCCAGCATACAAATCTATTGACTTAAATGATTGGCAGGGTATCAGTTCTGAACTGTGGATCCTTTCAATGTTATAGTTGAGAAAACTAGTACAGAATTGAAGTGAAAGCCATATTTAGTAAGCAGCTTTGTCTATAATTTGGGAATTCTAGGAAAAGTTTTCATTAGGAATCTCTGTGATGCACTGGTAAATAACAAGTCATTAGAAGTGGCATACGAGTTAAATTATTTGCCTTAGATTACAAAAATAATGTATGTAAAAATCAAATTAATTGAGTTTCTTTTATAAAATATAAGGAATATAGCCTTATTTTCCACATGCAGATAGATTTTTTGGATTAAGCAATTACTTGATATGTAGGAAATTGATCATTCTGTCAAAGAAAATGATAAATCAAAATACAATCATTAAACAGAATAGTGAGATTATTTGGACAAAAAGAAAAGTTAAAATGTATAAATTGTATTTAAAAGGAAGTATATCCTCATTAAGAAGGTAGACAACAATGCTTTCTGCAAAATCATAGAAGAATGTTTCCCAAGTATAGGGAATGGGATGATCAGCACAAGACAAGAGACACATAATACAAAATACAGATTATCAGAGAAGAATCTCCCACATTAATTATAGTAGAAAATCCAAATGGACAAAATAAAGGGTACTGAAAGCTATAAAATAGAGATAAGTCATATACAAAGACTGATTCATCACATTGCTGATTTTTCAATGGAAAAAATCGAGAAGAGCTAAGAAACAAGTATTCCAAGTATTGAAACATTACATAGTTGCCTGCTCAGACTACTTTATTCAACAAAACTACCTTTCAAAATTGAAGAAAATATAAACTCTATTCCATGATAAAAGCAGGCTAAGGAATTATTGACCAGTAAACCAACACAGGACAATACAAGAAGAACATTGTTGGTTGAAGAGAAATATAAACACACCCAAGAGTGTACAGAGAAATAGTAAATTATATTACAATAACTGTTAAGCAAAGGAGTACAAAAGTACCAAATAATGTGAAATAAACAAAATGACAGGAATTAATAATCATTTTTATATAATAACTGTGATTGTTAATAGACTCAATTTCCCAATAATAAGACACAAAGTAACAGAGTTGATGTGAAAATAGAATCTTTTTTTTTTCAATTTTGCTAGCTCCAAGAAATACACCATGCTATTAACAATAAAGACTGTTTTAGGGTGAATGGATAGGAAAAGGTATCAGACACCAGTAGAAATAGTAAATGAGCACTTGTCATTATTCTAACATTTGGCAACACAATATATTTCAAATTAAAATATGTAATATGTCATAATATACATAGAAGGACAAATAATGCTCATTATGGGATTAAAACAAGAAGAGAAGATTCCAATTTTAAATGTGTATATAATGAACACATATTATTCTAATTTCATAATTTATACACTACAACATATAGTCACCAGTTAACTCCAACTCAGTAATAAAAGATGGTAAATGTCACGTTTACTTCCTCAAATGAAGGGATGAGATAAGAACAGTTTCCAAGCCTTTTTAGTTCTTTCTGAACTCTCACTGGCTAGGTCAACTCAGCTGTTCCAGCATAAACCCCTCTCTAAGCTCACTGATTCAAACTGGCTGCTCTTAGCTTCTGACTGAATTGCTCTGCCTGGCTTCAAACTAATTCTGACAGTATGTATTAATCTTCTGGCTCATTCTAATTCTCTGGCTGATTATGTCTTGACCTGTGTCTAGCTTGCTTTCCCTGCAACCTGTCCCTGTAAAACTCTCCCAGTAAGAAACTCTCAGTAAAACCTCACTCCCTCTCTTCCTGTACTGCTCTTAATTAGCTTCTCTTTCCTGTCCTGTTCTCAGGAGAGTTGAGCATATTTTATCTCTGACTCATTCTGTCAAATCTTTCTCTGATTTGCCACACTGTCTGTCTTCAATTAGATGTCATTTTCAAACATGTCTGTTTCCTACTATAAAGTAAGCTTACCATAATTGTTTGGAATTAAACATGTGTACTAATGGCACATCAGTATTCTAGCCAAATCATACTGTAATCCAGAATATATCTCCAATCCAGCTGAATCACATAGACCTAGAATGTCTTTGGATGTAACCATTGGCAGAGCAAACATGTTCCTGGATTAAAATACCTCTACATCTTCTCCCTTTCTTTTAAGCTAAAAATTGTATGAAGTTTAATTACTACAATAGAAACAATTATCAACAGTGCCAATGTTCTTATGAAGGTCTGTTGATATGATGATCCTTCATAACTGCCGTCCTGATCTGCCTTTCAGCAAATGTCAATTTCATCATTAAGTTTTTCTAGTCTTCCAGTCTGATAAATGATCTATCCTTTTACAGCCAGTTTTTTCAGCTGTCCTCATGAAGGAGGGATCAGTTTTCTGGATTGGTTACATGGATTGTTTTTTTTGCATCACTTCCTTAAGTCATGCCTTTCATGTGGATGCTTCTCTTATTCAAGTTAGATATTTATTAGTTTTGATGGAACCCAGAGTTTTCATCACTTACGGAAATATAGACAAAACCTCTTACCCAACAAAACATATTCCCTGACTTCCATTCTGATATTGATACATTTTTAAAGTATACAGTTTGTTCTAATTTAGCAGGTTTTTTTCCACAATCCAGTGTCTTTAAGTAGCTGTTGTTCCTGCCTTATTGGCATGCAAACAATTTTAAGTTAGTAAAACATTATTCAGTCTATTTCTGGGAGTTCTTATTTCCCCTTTCTGTTTATTAAGCATTTCCTTTAAGATACATTTACATCCTTGTATAACCAATTGGCCTGTTGGATTATATGGTATACTTGTAGCATGTTTTATATTATAATATGCAAAAAAGCATTCCACTTTAATGGAAATATATATGGGGCTTTATCAGTCTTAGTTTGTAAGATTATCTACATGATAGCCATCACATCCAGCAAATGTGCAATTAGAGAATTAGGCTTTCCAAACTCAAAGCAGAATCCTACTGAAATACTGAAAATGTATTAATTGTACAATGTACAAATTTCAGTTTCCAAAATAATGCAAATTAAAACACATCCATCTGGCAAATTTCATTTCTTTGGGTACCATCAAAGGGTAATGAAGATTGATTATGCACAGAGCAAGTGGGGCATATTTAAAATAATTTATTTGGCTTGTTATCAAGTAACGGGAAAATTTCTCTTCAAACCTTTGCTGTTAACATGATTTTCTTTTTATCAAACAAATTCTGTGACTTCTAGCACATTTGCCATTAATAACTAGTCATCCTCTTCATTTCTTTGTGCCAGTGAATTAGGAAATTCCAAATTAGAATTATATGGGTAATATATAATGGATAATTCTGTTTTGAGTTGTCTGTTGCAGTTGTATAAAAAATGATGTTAACAGAATGACCGGCTTGCAAGCTGGTCATTCTGTTAGGTACTATGACAGCCTATTATAGTTATTTTCTAAGCTAATCAGAAATAAAGCTGCTAAGAGACAAGCAACATCTGCTTACCCTAATATAAGAGATAGATAGGGCCTCTTCAAAAACCTCAAGAGATCTGCAGAATATGGCATTCAAAGATGTTTTCGCAACTTTAGATTTTTTATATCAAGACATATCAACTCCTGACAGCACCCCCTATTCTCCTCCAAGTAGAAGATGAGCATCGAAGAATCTCCAGTTGGAGATGATTGAATTAGTTACAAGCATATCTCTTGGTAGGAAAAGCCCCTTGCTCCAACTGTAGACAGAATGCTGTCCAAAAAGGACAAAACCTGGAAGCAGGTAAGTCAACAACCTAGCTCTGCCAAGACAGGGTAGGTAAGTCCTTCATAACCCCTGCTCTACAATCAATGTCTGTCAGAGAAAAGGGGCCAAACGACTGAAGATCGATGTGGTAATGTATGGAGAGAAAATGGGAACTGTCCAAGCAGCCACTGGTATGTCATTTCTTAGTTTGGGAAGCTGCAGACCCTGTACTTCCTATAAAATCAGATATATTTATCCCTCTCAGGTCTCTGAGGTGGTTGAAGAACAGATAGCTAGAGTCTCATAATTAAATTTTGAGTAGTTTAGGAGTCAAGAGAGTGTTATAGATCTAAGAAGATACTTTTAAAATTGTGTTGCAAGTTAGTATGAATGTTGAGTCAGATATAGAACTTTAAACTCATGGAGATGGTTAGATAGTAGAATGTTAAAGTCAGGTACCAAATACATATGGACTGGACATTGGGAATGTATGCTAAGCCATATAACCCTCATAACTGTGGCCTAATTACCTCTGTTGTTTTGTATTGTATTTATTATTATAAGAGAAAGAGCCATTTGTTGGACTGAAAGGGGAAACTGTAGGGGAAAATAAGATATACATTAAACTTAAAAGAAAAAAAGGGAAGAGGATGGGGGATGAGGGTGGGAGGGTGGAAATGGAGGGGGGAATAGGGAAGGGACTGTGATTGACATGTAACTTGAAGAAATAAAAAATAAAGGAAAAAAAGTAAAAATAATGATGTTAATTATGAATTACCAGGAATAAGTTACATAGTTTTCATATGTAATCCAACCACCTTTGTTTGCATGTTGTTACTCAGTAATTATATTGATAGGTCCAGAAAAATCTATAAACCCATAAGAATTACATATAGCTCTGATTTTTTGAACAGAAGCATATGGGCTTTTAATTACTTTAACTTATATTTTCTGACTTACAACCTATCATTTCTAATTTATTTACACTGATATAAAATGTAGGAGCTTCAGAAATTCATGGCTTTTTACGATATGGTGGTGAATACAATTAGTTCCTTATGAACTGGAGTCCCTTGCTTTTGGGATATTTGTTATTAATTTCTCACTAATAATTGCTACAAGTTATTTGCCAGTCTTTGTTAATTATCCTTAATGATGTAATTTCAGCACTAATATAATGTTCTATGATTTTTGTTTGGTCTGTTCCTGATAATCGAAACAGTCTTATTCTTCCATTTACAACTAGATCAGAAACCTTTTCAACATGTTTTTAGTTTTATACTTTGTTTATCTGCTATGAAAACTTGTTCTTAAATAGTGTCTTCTGTCTGAGTAATGAGTCCAGTAGAGGAATGAGTAGAAAGTGAGATAACTAGAATATAGTCAAGTTTGGGATCTAGGTGGTCCATATGTATATACTGCAATTTCTTCTCTACTCGAGTCAATTCTATCTCTGCTTCAGCTGTTAATTATTTAGGACTCTTTAGGTATGAGTCACCTTGTAAAACTTGAAACAAATTACTCAGCTTTTGAGTAGTTAATCCAATAGTAATCTATAACCAATTATCTCCCAATAGGTTTGAAAGTCATTCAGTTTTTGTAACTGAGTTCTTCTGATCTGTAACATTTGTGGGTGAGTCTTTTGTTGACTTAATTTGAATCCTAGATATTTGACAGACTGTCTTCTCTGTATTTTCAGGAGCAATCTATGAACCACAACTATGTAAAAAAAAATTGTTTCATTAAACATTATCTCTATTGTCCTTGCTTCAGAATTCACCAAGACTTCATCAATATAATTGTAAATTATGGATTGAGGAAATTGTTTATAAATTTTTTCTCATGGCTATTAAACAAAATATTGATATAGATTTGTACTATTCAACATGACTTGAGGAAGAATTTTTCACTGATATCTTTTCATAGGTTAATCATTATTATAAGTAAGTACTGAAAAAATTTTTTTTCAGTCTTGCTTTTATAGGGGAATAATAAAGAATCAGCCTTTTAAATAAATTAGTATTTTAGACCATACTTTTGGTAATAGAAAAGGTAAGGGGATTCTAGTCTGTAATGGACCCATAGGATGGATGAGTTTATATACATCACTTAGGTCAGTCAGCATTCTGCAATTTCTTTTTTTTCCTTTATTTTTTATTTCTTCAAGTTACATCTCAATCGCAGTCCCCTCCCTATTCCTCCTCCAGTCCCACCCTCCCACCCTCAACCCCCCATCCTCTTCCCTTGTTTTTTTCTTTTAAGTTTAAGGTATATCTTATTTCCCCCTACAGTTTCCCCTTTCAGTCCAACAAATGGCTCTTTCTCTTATAATAACAAATAGCAATTTCAACAATTCTTTTTAATGACAAATACAGAATTCCAAGGACTTGTGGATTTTTTCTATAAGTTAAGCATCCAGCTTCTGTATCAACTGATCAAGTGCCTGTAATTTTTCTTCATTCAAGGGTCATTATTCTACTCACACCAGTTTGTCAGCTATCTATTTTTAAAGGTAGGATTGTTGGTTACCGATAACTCCAGAATTTTTTGCTCTATCTACTGGAGCTGTTCTGTCCTTGATTGATGAGCTACATGGCGAAGGCCAGAGCAGTGTTGCTTTCTGTAACATGTATTAGATCTCCAATTCCTAGTTTAGTTTTCTTTAGTTGTTCTATGGATTGTTGAAAGGAAATATGCAGCATGTGTTGCTCATTGCTAGGATACAAGAGAACCCCCTTAGGGAGTTTCCCATATTTGAAGGATTATCTTGTAAGGAGTTTCCTATTTGTAAAGGATACTCGAGCATATTTCTTGCTGATCTATGTTCATTAGTTCAATGCCTACCCTTACTACACCTACATTATACATATCACAGAAGGTTGGGGTCTTCTAGAGAAGTATCTAGGAAAGCTTTGCCTCAGTCCCTACCTAAATCGCCTTGTTTTCATCAATTAAAATAATGGACATTTTGATACCTAGAATTATTGACTATTGTTTGTCCAATTATGTAGTGATTAAGGTCACTATCAGCATTAGTTTGATCCATTCATCCATAGGTGTTGATTGAGCTTTTAATGGTCTAAGAACATTTTTATGCTCTGCATTTGCATTATTGAAAGCTAAATTTTCAATGAATACCAGTTTCACATCTGGATTTGTATTATGCTATACATAGCAGAAATGTTAATCAATATTAAGAAAGAAGTAAAAGTCTCTCTGGGTCTTTGCATAACCTTTCTGAATGACATAGACATTTTTCCTTGTTCTTCCACCTTATTTCAAGATTTTAAAGTTACTAAAGTACATTATATAATAATAGAGTTATCAAATTGAATCTGTTTCCATAAGTCAGCATATTCATCTTTACCTAACAATTGAATTTTCACAATATTAACACCTTTAGGGCTATTACAACTTTCCATAATTGAAGCTTCTTCTCCCCACCATGTTAGCAATTGTAATTAACAACCAGCTTTTGATACAGCTGCTTCTAACTCTTTCCAGTCTTTAGGGATAATCCTGTTTTGGGTTGCCAGGGTATTTAACATCTGTCTCACATAGGGTGAAAGCATTCCATATATTATTATTGATTCTGTCAGATTTTTAAGATCTTGTATTTTTAACAAGGTTCTAGGCTTGTTGTGCATTTTGTGAATTTTCACCATTTTCTGACATTTGTTCCCAGGTAACTAGTGAAAGTGGTTTCCTTTCCTCAATTCCACTAAGAGATGGGGCTGTATATTCAATGGGCTTTCTATCTTGATCCTCAATTTCATTAGGTACCATAGGATACAAATTAAGCACTTTCAATTCTTTTACTTTCTCTACCTCTTTTCTGTCAAGCCTTGTTTCTATCAGAGCTGATTTTACTTTTGTACAATTATTTTTCTTTTTCTTTTTCAATCTTCTTGAGAGGAAATATATAAAGATTGTAAGTGAAAGTAAGAAGGAGTTTATTTTGGTGGCCACAGTTGCAATAGGTACTGTGATGGCCTTTCTTTTTTTTCCTTTACTGTTTTTTATTACTTCATTTTACATCTTTATCACAGTTCCCTCCCTCCACCTTTCCCAGGCCCACCCTCTCACTCTTCCACCCTTTCCCCCTTCTTCTACCTATCCTACTCCTCCTGTATGAGGTGCCCTATATACCAGCCCCCTTCAGTTCAGCAGCCATATGAGGGCTAAGAACTTCCTTTTGCACTGGGGGCCTACATGGCAGCTCCACTAGGGCAAAGTATACCTCTAACAAGAAACAAAGTCTAAGTTCCTGTTCCTTTCAGTATGTTGGCTTTAGGATAGTTATCCTGTACTATATAGTTAAAATCCTGTTATAAATGAATAGATGCCATGTGCATCTCTCTGGGTCTGGATTCGCTCACTCAGGACGAGCTTTTCTAGTTCCATCCATTTGGCAGCAAATTGCATGATTTCCTTATTTCTGATGACTGAGCAGTATTCCATTTTGTAAATGTATCACAGCTTCTTTATCTGTTAGTAGTGTAAGGAACATCTGGTTTATTTCCAATTTCTATTACAAATGAAGCTGTTATGAACATAGTTGAAGAGATGTCCTTGAGGATTAGTGAATAATCATTTGGATGTATGATGGCTTTTTCAAGTAACATTTCTATCACCTCAAGTCCTACCTTTGCTCTTAAGGTATCTGAAATGGAGTTTCCCTTTTTTCTGTTTATATAGTTAAAATTATCTTTGGGGGAGGCTTACTATGATTCACTGTCTCAGAGGTCCCTCTAGCTCCAGAGTCCTCTGAGTCACTTTGAGCTTCCAACCTACTTGAAGAACTGATGTTTCCTCTGGAGATGATCCCAAGCAAACTTCTCCTCTAGAGCTTTGTGACAGCTGTCTTCTGTCCTCTGCTACATTTCTGTCAGATGTCCTCTGTTTTCTGTAACATTGGTGGTCTTTCTCCTTCTCCATTCATGTTGGGTTTTTCTTCCAATCATGTTGGGCAACAGATGCAAATGACATTTTTATTTCCCCAAATGAGGGTATGTGAGGAGAACCATTCCCAAGTCTTTTTACATCTTTCTGAACTCTACCTGTCTGTTTCAACTCAGCTTTTGTGTCCCAAACTCTTCTCCAACTGACTGATTACAGCTGGTTTCTCTTGGTTGCTGACTGAATTTCTCTGTCTGGCCTCAAACTAATTCTAGAAAAATATATTAATCTTCTGGCTTCTTCTGATTCTCTGGCTGATTCTGTCTTCACCTCTGTCTAGCTTGTCCTCTCTGTAACCTGTTTTTCTAAAACTGTCCTGGTAAGAAATTCTTGGCAAAAATCTCTTCTTATCTCCCTGTACTGCTCTTACATAGCTTCTCTTTCCTGTCCTGTTCTCAAGAGAGTTGGACATATCCTATCTCTGACTCATTCTTTCAAATTTTTCTCTGATTTGACACATTAGATGTCACTTTTAAACATGGCTGCTTCTTACTGTAAACTAGCCTTACCTTCACTGTTTGTGACTAAATGTGTGTACTATGGGCATGTCAGTATTCTACCCAAGTCATACTGTAAACCAGAGCGTGTCTGCATTCCAGCTGAATTGCATAGACCTATAAGGTCTTTGGTTGTGATCCATTGCTAGAGCAGCCATGTTGCTCCATTAAACTTCCTCTACAGATTACTTCAAAAACCCATTCTTACCAAGATATACATTATTCAAATAAAATATAGAGAAATATTGGAGTTTTCTCTATAAACAATGATAGCATAGATCAACTGGAATTAACAGTTACTTTAGAGCATACTACTCAAATACTACAGAATAAGAATTCTCAATAATATATCATTTATTTTGTAATAGGTCACATATTAGGACAAAAGCCACACTTAGTTAGGGTTTCATTGCTGTGAAGAGACTCCATGACCACAGCAACTCTTAATAGTGCCACTCTGTGTGGTCCAAACATTCAAACACATGAGTCTATTGGGGCCATACCTCTTTGAACCACCACAGCAACTCTCAATTTAGGAAAATTCAAAAAAAATTTTTCTATTCTAAATAAGCACAGTGAAATAATGTTAAGAATCAACATGAAAAGAAACTACAGAAAATATATGTGTCAATGGAAATGTAGAAATGTGCTATTAAGTGAAGAATGAGTAGGTCATTGAAGAAGTTTACAACTCAATAAGAAATTTCATGGAACTTAATGAAAATTATCATACTACTTATTCAAACCTATGAGATAAAATTAAGACCAACTTGATAGGATAATTTGTAATGGTATGACCTATATCACAAAATCATAGATACCTCAAATAAATAATGTTGTATGTTAAGGTTATGGACAAACAAGAACAAACCAAACCCAAAAGAAGGAGACAAAAAGAAATCATTACATCAGGACTGAATATAACAATTAAAAACAAAAATTAAAGTTTATAATGAAATGAAGAGTTGGATCTTTGGAATGATAAATAAGATTAACAACCTTTAGCCAATTTAACAAAAGAAAAAGAGAATACAAATATAAATGAAATTCAGAAAGTCATAAGGACATACTTTGATTATTTGTATTTTACCAAATGATAAATTCTAAAGGAAATGTGTAGATTCCTAGATTCATATGACCTACCAAAATTAAACCAGGATGTCATGAAGAATTTAAATAACCTTATAAAGAGCATTGAGATTTATGCAATAATTAAAAAAATTAAAACTAAAAAATGTTCAAATCTAGATGACTTCAGTGAAGAATTTTTTCAGTTCTTTGAGGTAGAACTAAAACCAATGCTTCTAAAATTATGTTATAAAATTAAAAAAATAAAGAATAACCCCAAATTCCTTTATGACCAAGCATTACAATGATAATAGTACCAGGTAAATAAACAAATAAAATTATAGGCCAATACATGTTCACACCATGATCTTCTTTCAACCATGAGGTGCAGGAATGATTTAACATAAGTAAACCAACAAATTGAATCCATCAAAAGAATAACCTCAAGTATACAAGCCACAAATCATCTCAATAAATGCCAAAAAGTATTTGACAAAATTCAACATACCTTCGTGATGAACACCCCAGAGAGATTGTGGCTGGAATGAGCATATTTTGATTTAATAGAGATGTCTGTATTAGACGAACACATAGACAGCAACTGTCTTTATCTCAGTATGTCTTATAGGCTGGACAAATTTTGGGTAGATGATTTTGTGGGTGATTTGGTATCCCCCTTCCTCCACTGGGAGTCCTAACTAGGAGGTGGCCTCTTCATTCTCTAGGTCCTACACTGTTGCTAAGTGTCTCAGCTATCGTGGTCCCTATAATTTCCCCAGGACCACACCCTTTAGCAGGTCTCCTGCTTTTTTAGAGATGCTTCTCCATCAATTTATCTTCTCTTTCCCAGTCCTATCACTTCTCACTCCCAGTCTCACTACACCTAAATCCCTCCCTTCATTTACTTTCCCTCACACTCTCCCACTCAGCTCCCTCTCTTCATATACTTCTAATGCCTATTTTATTACCCTTCTGAGTAAAATTTAAACAATCATTTTGACCCCTCTTTCTTACTCAGCTTCTTTGGGTCTGTGGATTATAGCATAGTTATCCTGTACTAGATGATTAATAGACACTTATAAGTGAATACAAACCATGTGTATCATTGTGAGTCAGGGTTACCATCTTCAACAAGTGCTTCTTGTCAAATTGAATGTCTACACATAGAAAAATGCAAATAAACCCATATTTGTCATACTGCACAAAAGTCAAGTTTAAGTGGATCAAAGACCTCGACATAAAACTGGATTCACTAAATCTAATAAAAGAGAAAGTTGGAGAAAGCCTTGATTTAATGGGAACAGGAATCAACTTTCTGAGCAAAATACCAAAAGATGAGGCACAAATATCAACAATCAATAAATGGGACCCTATGAAACTGAAAGGCCTCTGTAAGCTTAAAAAAAAAAAAAACATGCTGTCTTTAGAACAAATCGGAAGCCTACAGATTGAGAAAAGATCTTCATCAACTCTACATCTGACAATGGGCTAATATCCAAAACATATAAAGAACTTGAGAAATTAAACACAAACAAAACAAATAATCCAATCAAAGAATGGGGTACAGAGCCCAACTGAGAATTTACAATAGAGGAATTTTTTTATTGGCCTAGAAGCACTTGAAGAAATACTCGAAGTCCTTTGTCATCAGGGAAAAGCAAATCAAAATGACTCTGAGATTCAATATTACAACTATCAGAGTGGCTAAGAAAAAAAAAAAAAACTCAGGTGACAGAACACGTCAGCAAGGATTTAGAGTAAGGGGAATCACTCCTCCATTGCTGTTGGGAGAGCAAACCTCTACAACTACTTTGGAAATCAATCTGACAGTATCTCAGAAATTTGGGATAGTTCTACCTCAAGACCCAGCTATACCACTCCTGGGCATATACCCAAAATATTCTCTACCAAACCATAAGGACATTGGATCAACTATGTCCATAGCAGTTTTATTCATAGTAGCCTGAAACTGGAAACAACCCAGATCTTGTACAACAGAAGAGTGGATAAAGAAACTGTGGTACATTTACCGAGTGGAACACTACTCAGGTATTAAAATAAAAAAGAAATCATGTAATGTATAGGCAAATGGATGGAACTAGAAATGTTCATCCTGAGTGAGGAGAGGGATCTGATGAAGACCTCCCATTTATATTCTCTCTCCTCATAAATCTGACTGTGGTTCTCTGCATCTGTTCCCATCTGATACTAGAAGAAGCCTCTCTGATGATGATTGGATATGATACTGAGCTATGAGCATAGCAGAATATCATCAGGAGTCTTTTTATTGATACATTTAAAAAGTCTGGACCAGTAGCGTTTAGCCCTAGGACTCTGAGCTAACTAGTCTCTGGTTCTTGATTACCTAAGCAGTGTGAAGTATGAGTACTTTTGTTAAGGGATGTTGGTTTGGAGTGATGCAGAAAAGAGAGAAGCTCGCCAAGATGCTAAGCCTTCATTTCCCTAAGGAGCAGAGGGGTTTAGCCTCCTTGGAAAAGACTGACACCCAACTAGTTCACTTCATTTACTTTATTCAAACATCACACAAAGTTAATTGGAGCTGGGAAAGATTCCAACTACTGAAGTTATCTTGTCCTTGTTTGCTTGCAAGAGAAGACATTTTACATGAAACTCAGCCCCTTTTGACCACGGCTAGCCATAATCAAAAGTAAGAACTCCAGGCTTGCTAGGAGTGTGGTAGGACCAAGGTCAGTGCAGTTGCTAGCTCTCATGTAGCACCAAGGGCAGATTCTCTAAAGAGACAATTCTTCACGGTTCAAACAATCACAAAATAATTTCTCAGCCTCTTGTGCAGCTGCAAGTTCTCACATAGCAAAGGCCTTTTGAAACCTTTCACACAAAGCCAGACAAAAAGGCCTTGTTATACATTTCACTTATAACCAGATGTAAAGTCTTTACTTTATATTACATGCCTTCTTGTAGAATGGGCCTTTAGTCAAATCTAACATTAGTTGGCTACTTCCACAAGTGCTGTGCCACCATTGCCCAAACACATTTTGTAGTCAGGATAGATTGTAAGTCAAAGTCAAAGGTTTTATGACTTGGTTGGTATCCACATTTCCCTTTTGGTAGCCTGAAGAGCACATTCTTGCACCAAAAAGTAGAACAATGAATGTGAAGATTCCATGGAGGCAACAGCTTGATTTCTCTGTGTTTAATGAATAGTATGAGTGTTGTCCTCAGCTATTCCACACAGACACTCACAGTCACTTTTTAGATACTAACTTTGTCTTAGCAACAGTCTGTATTGAATTTATTTTATAATTTATTTTATCAGATGACTATGACCAGAAAAAATATTTAGCTTTAAATTTTTAAAATATTGCTTGTGAAACTTTCTTCAGATATGATAATTGAACTTCTAAATAAGTTTTTTTTCACTCCATAACTGAATACCTAGACATAAAAACTACTTACCTTTATGTGATACACTCACAATTTATTTCTTGCTTTTCAGAAACTCACATTTGAATAACATGTCACATGATCTTCCAATACAGATATATGAATCAGGAATAATTAATATTGAAAGCCATCAAAATCTGCTTAGAGATAACCCATAGCTATCTTTATCTGTCCTTATGATTTTATTTATTTGTGCCATCAAATATAGTTTCTCAGCGTATTCCTTGACAACCACAGCATAGTCACTTCCTCCTGTATAATAGATGCATGCATTCACCATTGCAATTTCTCTTTGATATTATATGAAGTGCATTACTGCTATCAGTGAAACAGAGTGAATTCACAATTTCTGCCCCTAAGTAAAGGGAACAATTGCACCAAGGAGTTTATTTATAGTCAGTAAGTTCTGTTTATGTATAGTGAACAGCCCATTGAAAAACTTACAACTGGGGCCTTATTCAAGGATTCATTTCGTTTCCATTTTCCAGCAAGTATCTATTTGTAATGACATTGCATTTGTAGTTCCATTTGAAAATGATAACATTTTTAAAATGTATTAATAACTAATATAATGATTGGACATCACCCAGATTGTATCATGCTACATTTCATATAAAATTTTATTCGATGTGATATTTTATTGCCTGAAACAATGTTTTGTGCAGTATGCATGTCATCAATTTTCCTTCTACCATAAATGAATGCTCTTTCCATTGTGTAATTTTTCTTTCAGACACAGTATGTTTAATGTTACTTTTGGAGTTAGAAGTCTTTGAAATATTAATATTAATAATTGAAATATTTATGTTAATATTAATGTATTACCTATATTTATTTCTATGAATTGAAATTAAAAATATTCTTCAGATCATTTCATTCCTTTCCAAACATAACTATATGAAAACATTTCACTCTTACTGTTACTAGATAAGTAATCATTACAACATTTCTACTCTGAGAATGCAAATAAGTATTGCCACCTTTGATTAGCTAAAACATATTTTACCTATTCCCCTTGTTGTTCTTGAAGGTAACCACAGACAGAGAAATTATAAACTGTATAATTTCTAAAATTTAAAGTTATGGAGAGTGCTTGTTTCTCTTCCAGAGGACCAAAACTCATTTCCTAGCACTACTTAGAATGCACATTATGACATATAACCAGCTCCAGGTAGTCATTTGAACTCTTCTGACCTCTATGGTCATCTACAGACATGGACACTTGCCCAAACACAGAAATATATACATATATTGAAATAAAATTAATAAGTGAATGGTTTCAAAAGAGAAAAACTTATAAGTAACCTAGAAATGAAACAAACAAGAAAATTGGGGGATTATGGACAGAATATTAGAGAAAGAAGCTGTGGACCAAGTTAAAAGTGAACACAGTGAGCATTTTAAGCACTGTACAGTCAGTTGCTGTCCTCTTCCCTGGGGAAAATCTTATCTTCTGGTCCCAACTCCCCTCAGTTGCCTATAGTCTTTTACCGTTAATAGCCACCAAATTTAGTACCACGGTTCAAATCAGTATCTTCTGCTCTTCTGTCATATATGATTATTATAGTTTCCCCATTTTATCTCATCTTTCCAAGTGATTAGTTAGCTTTTTACAACATTTATGCTTTAATAAACAAAACAGAAAAAATAATTAAATCTAATTTAGTCTTAAAAGTTGGCACTGTACCTAGGGCCTTAATTCCTAAATAATGAGAAGCACTGAGAGTTTGTTTCTTTCTTACAAAGCATGCCTCACTCTACCAACTGTCATCGCTCTTTTAAACTTTTTTGGCTTAAGAAATATTACTTACCAAATGACAGGCTTGCCACTAATGCAACCATCTCCAATCAGAGATTCTTCGATGCTCATCATCTACTTGAAGTAGAATAGGGGGTGCTGTCAGGAGCTGACATGTCTCAATATCAAAAAAAATCTTAAGTTAAGAAAACTTCTTTGAATGCCATATTCTACAGATCTCTTGAGGTTTTTGAAGATCACCTATCTGTCTCCGTAAATTTGGATAACCAAATGTTACTTGTCTCTTAGCAACTTGATTTCTGATTAACTTAGAAAATAACTGATGATAGACTGTCATAGTACCTAACAAAATGACATGCTTGAATGACTATTAGTTAGCATGCTGTCCAAAAAGGACAAAATTTGGAAGCAGGTAAGTAGACAGCCTAACTCTGCCAAGACAGGGTAGGCAAGTCCTTCATAATTCCTGCTCTACAATCAATGTCAGAGAAATGGGGCCAAAAGGCTGAAGATTGATGCTCTAATGTATGGAAAGAAATTGGGAACTGTCCAAGAAGCCAGTTATCTGATATTTCTTAGTTTTGGAAGCTGCTGGTCCTGCACTTCCTGTATAATCAGACATATTTAGTCTCCTCTGGTCTCTGATGTGGGTGAAGACTAGATAGTTATAGTCTCTTAGTTAAATTTTGAGTTGTTTAGAAATGAAGAGGGTATTCTGGATCTAAGAAGATGTTTCTAAGATAGTGATGCAAGTTAGGATGGAAGCTGAGTTGGATATAGAACTTTAAACTCATGGAGATGGATGCATAGTAGAATGTTAAAGTCAATTCCCAAATACCTATGGACTGGACATTGGGGATATATACTAAGCCTTATAATTTTCTTAATTGTGGCCTAATTATTTTTGTTGTTTTGTGTTGTATTTGTTGTTATAAGACAAAGAGCCATTTGCTGGACTGAAAGGGGGAGCTGATAGGGGGAGGGGAAGATATACCTTAAACTTAAAAAAAAAAAGAAGCAGATTAGGGGTGTGACGGGGAAGAAGGTGGGAGAGTGGGATCAGAGGGGGGAGTAGAGAGAGGATTGTGATTGAGATACAAGTTGAAGAAATAAAAATATTTTTAAAAAAGAATAAAAAGGAAATATTACATAGGAGCTCCACAAAAATATTATAACTATTAAACATCATAAATCAACAATAAATATTTTTCATTACTGTGTTATATATGGCAAAATCTTTTTGTTAAAACAACACAAAATTATTTTTGTAGATTTTCTAAATGATAGGGTACCACATTGGCTTAGTTGGCTCTCAAGAGGCTGAAATTAGAGATAGAAAGTAGCTACAATATTACTGGAACCATGAGGCAGCTCTTTTCTAAGCTCTCAAATCCTACTGGCAGATTTCACTTTCTTGGAATCATAACACTAAAATTTTCACTTGTAGGTGGTAGTGGGAGGTCATTTTTATTGTTGTTAAACTGTACATTTATGTAGAACAGTGGTTCACAACCTTCCTAAAACTGTGACCCTTTAATATAGTTTTTAATGTTGAATTGACCTCCCAACCCTAAAAATTATTTTCATTGCTATTCATGACTGTAATTTTGTTACTGTTATGAATTATAATGTAAATAGTTGATAAGTAGGATATATGATATGTGATCCCCGTGAAAGGATTTGATCTCCAAAGGGATAATGAGCACAGGTTGAGAACTGCTGCTATCGACAAACATCCTCATGACCAAACAGAAATGCTCACTATCACATGTGGCACACTGCTCCAGAAAATGACTAGGCATGAGAAGACAACGTTCACTCTCCCCCATTGTACAATAAGTTCTTTATATTTCTGATGAGAAAATAAGGCTAATCTATAAATACTTCAACTTAAAATAAACTGTCTTGAAACTGAAACTTAGTTAAAATATATTTATTAATAACAAGCTGTTATATTAAGCCTACAGAGCAGCCAGTAGCCTGTGGCTCACCTTAACTGGCAGCCTGACTCTTCTGTTCTGGGGATAAGGCCTTGGACCAATGGTGGCCTTCACCATTTGCAACCAAAACTCTGTTAACTAATATATTTATTAATAACTATAAACTTTTAGATTAGGCTGGTAGAGCAGCCAGTAGCTGCCTAGCAGGAGGCCTGTAGGCCTGCCTTAGCTGGAGGCCTGTGGCAGGAGGCCTATAGGCCTGGTGCGTCTGACTTGCCTTTTCTGGAGGTTTAAAATGCACAGTGGTCTTTCCCCAATAATTAAATACACCAAGACCTTATAATGTTTCAAAGATTAGACCTTATCTGGGGAGACTCAAATAACTAATCTACATTAACCCAACCACCTAATCCCAACCAGTCATGTGGCTTGCTGTACCTTCAGAGCTCACATAACCGGCTGCTTCTGAGTCCTTGCAGGAAGAGCACTTCCCTTGTATTTTCCCAGGTTTACTTAGTCCCAGGAAGTTCTGCCTTCCTATTTTCTCTCTGCTCAGCTAAATGGCCATCAGAGACTTTTATTATACAATTAGAGAGTGCCTCCAAGAGGGACATACAAGAACTTCCTCCAATACTGTCTGCCTAAGGAGTGAGTTCTAATAGCAAATGGGCAATGAGTTTGTCTCAGCCTGCAGTTCAGTTTGTTTCAGCAAATAATTTATTTGTTATTAGATTCCATGGACTTGTTTTACTCAAAGCATGTGAATTGCTTGGCATGCAGTGACTTCTTGCTTTTTTTGCTCTTGATGCTTCATAAGGAAAGCACTGTGACAATGATAGGGAAGAATCTAAATCCCACCATGAGGACAGACTTTTCTGAGGAAGAAAAATTGTGGGTAGGAAAGTAAATGGAGCAGACAATACAACCCAGTAGCACTTCCATGTCACTATTCATAATGAAAGAAAGTCAAGACAGGAACTTGAGGAGGATAGGAACTTTGAGGCAGGAGCTTATGCAGAAGACATGGAATGGTGCTGGTTACTGAGTTACTCCCCAGACTTGATTATCTACATCTTTTTTGCTCTTCTTTTTGTTTATCTTTTGAAAATTGATTCTTTTTTCATGTAATACATCCTTGAACAGTTTTCCTACCATCTATTCCTTCCAGCTCCCCCTACAACTCCTCTCCCCCATTTAAACTCCTTTTCTAATTCCTCTTCAGGATAGAACAAGTCTCCAAGATACAAAAACCAAACAGGATAAAACAAGATGCAATATGACAAGGCAAAAAGCCTCATATTGAGTCTGGACAAGGCAACTCAATAGGAGGGAAATAGTCTCAAGACAAGACAAAAGAGTCAGAGATACACTCACTCCCACTGTTAGGAGTTTCCCCAAAACACCAACCTAACAGTCATAACATATACTCATAAACATGGTAAAAGCTTGCAGGCCCTGTTCTTGAGTCTTTAGTCTCTGTGACCTCATATGAGCCTTGCTTAATTGACTTGTTGGGCCAAGTTCTCCTGGTGTCCTGTATCCCCACAAGAGTCTGACAAAATCCAACATCCCTTTATGATAAAAGAATTGGAGACATAAGGGATAGAAAACCAATATCTAAACATAATAAAGGTGATATATAGCAAGCCTATAGCCAACATCAAATTAAATGGAGAGAAGTTTAAAGCAATTCCACTAACATTTGGGAGAAGACAAGGCTGCCCTCTCTCTCCATATCTGTTCAAAATAGTACTTGAAGTTCTAGCTAGAACAATAATACAATTAAAGGAGATCAAGTGGATATAAATTGGAAAGTGGGAAGTCAAAGTATCCCTATTTGCAGATGATATGATAGAATACATACGTGACTCCCAAAATTCTATCAGAGAACCCCTACAGATGATAACACTTTCAGCAAATGGCTGGATACAAAATTATCTCAAAAAATCAGTAGCCCTCTTTTATCCAAACAATACATAGGCTGAGAAATAAATTAAGAAAACAACACCCTTCACAATAACCAAAAATAATATAAAATATCTTGGTGTAACTGTAACCAAGCAAGTGAAAGGCCTGTATAACAAGAACATCAAGTCCCTGAAGAAAGCAATCAAAGAAGATATCAGAAGAGGGAAAGGTCTCCCATGTTCCTGGATTGGTAGGATTAACATAGTAAAAATGGACATCTCACCAAAAAGAAATCTACAAATTCAATGCAATTGCTACCAAAATCCCAATAAAATTCTTTATAGATCTTGAAAGAACAAATTCTCAACTTCACCTGGAAAATTAAAAAAAAATAGGAGAGCAAAAAACATTCTATTTAAGAAGAGATCTTATGGAGGTATCACTGTCACTGATATCATGTTGTACTACAGAGAAACAGTAATAAAAATACATGGTATTGGCATAAAAACAAAAAGACAGGTTGATCAATGGAACTGAATCAAAGACCCAAAGATAAACCCACACAGCTACAGACAAGTCAACTCAATAGGAGGGAATAGTTTGATTTTTGACAAACAAGCCAAAACTATGTAATGGAAATAAGAAAGCATCTTCAAAAAATGGTGCTGGTCTAACTGGATGTCTGCATGTAGAAGAATGAAAATAGATATTTGTCACTCTGCACAAAACACAAGTTCAAGTGGATCAAAGACCTCAACATAAAACTGAATACACTAAATCTAATAGAAGAGAAAGTGGGGAATAGCCTTGAATGCATTGGCACAGGAGACAATTTCCTGAACAGAACACCAACAACTGAGGCAATAAGATCAAAAAATAGTAAGTGAGATGTCATGAAACTTAGAAGGTTCTATAAGGCAAAGGACATTAGAACAAAACGGCAGCCTGCAGATTGAGAAAAGATCTTCACCAACCCCACATCCGACAGAAGGCTAATACCAAAAACCTATAAAAAACTCAAGAAATTAAACAACAACAAACCAAATAATCCAATCAAAAAGTGGGTACAAAACTAAACTGAGAATTCACAAAAGAGGAATCTCTAAAGGCTGAGAGGCACTTGAAGAAATGTTCAATGTTCTTAGTCATCAGAGAAATGCACATTAAATCAATTCTGCGATTCCATACTACTCCCATCAGAATGACAAAGATCAAAAATGCAAGTGACAACACATGCTGTTGAGGATACTGAGAAAGGGGAACACTCCTCCATTGCTGATGGGAGTGGAAACTTCTACAATCATTTTGGAAATCAATCTGGTGGTATCTCAGAAATGTGAGAATAGTTCTACCTCAAGACCCAGCTATACCACTCCTGGGCATATATCCAAAAGATGCACCACTATAACGCAAGAATAAGGGCTCAGTTGTGTTTTAACAGCTTTATTTGAAGTAGTCAGAATCTGGAAACAACCTAAATATACCTCAACTGAAGAATGGATAAAAAAAAATCTGTGGTGCATTTACACAATGGGATACTACTCAGCAACTAAAAACAAGGAAATCATGTAATTTCCAGGTAAATGGATGGAACTAGAAAATATCCTAAGTGGGGTAACCCAGAATTAGAAAAATACACATGGCATATGTTCACTTACAAGTGGATATTAAGTATATAGTACAGAATTAGCAAACTGCAATTCACAGACCCAAAGAAGCTAAGCATCAAGGTGCACCTAAGGAAGAAAACTTGAATCTCACTCAGAAGGGAAAATAAAATAGATATCAGAAGTTGATGAAGGAATGAGGATGTACATCAGGTTTGGGGAAAGTGAGGGTAGGAGATGATAGACTTAAGATAGAGAAGGGAAACCAATTGGTGTGACCTTTGTGACAAACTGGAGACTTGCGATGTGGTAGGCTCCTGGGAGAACATGGGATGATTCTAGCTGAGACTCTTAGCAGTAGAAGATATGGAGACTGAAGTAGCTGCCTCCTATAGCCAGCAGAGGGAGGGAAACACCATCTCACCCAGATAACATTGACCCAAAATTTATCCTGCCTACAAGATGTACAGGGATAAAGATGGCTCAACTTGAGACTTACTCCACTGCAGAGTACCAATCCTTGACATTATTAATGATACTCTATTATGCTTGCAGACTGAAGCTTATCATAACTGTCCTCTGAGAGGCTCCATGCAGCAGTGGGTCAAAACAGATGCTGAGAGCCACAGCCAAACATTAGACAGATCTGGGAGTCTTTTGGGAAAGTTGGAGGAAGGATAGAGGAATCTGAAGGGACCAAGAACCTACATCAAGACCAACCGAGTCAACTAACCTAGGTCCATTGGGGTTCACAGAGATTGAACCATCAACTGAAGAGCATGTATGGACTGGACCCAGGCTCCCTATACTTATGGAGCTGATGGGCAGCTTTGTCTTCATGTGGGTCCCCTAGGAATTGGAGCTGGGCTGTCCCTGACATAGACTCTGTTGCTTGATGTGGGATCATTTACCCCTCGCTGGGCTGCCATGTCTGGCCTCAGTGAAAAAGGATGTGCTTAGTCCTGATGCTACTTGAAGTGTTGGAGCAGGTTGGTAAAGGGCTTGAAAGTTTTCTTTTCTGAGTAGAAGAGGAAGCAGGAATGAGGGAAGACAGTGGGAGGCTGGAACTTGGAGGAGAGGAGGGAAAGGGGCTACAATCAGGAAGTAAAGTGAATAAGTAAATAAATTAAAGAGAAAGATATACATATATTCTTTAAAAATATGTCATTTTAATTTGCTCCAGTCTTCTAGCAATTCCTTACCACATGAATAACTTCATAGAATGACAGAATATATGTTTTCAAAATCAAACTGAGGGCATTTTTTGGGGTCACTGATAACACCTTCAGAAATGTGGCTGGAAACAAAATTAACTCAAAAAAATTGGAATCCCTTCTTTATACAAAAGATAAATGAGTTGAGAAGAAATGAGGGAAAAAACACCCTTGACAATAGCCACAAAAAACATAAAATATCTGGGGGTAACTCTAATCAAGCAAGTGAAAGACATGTATGACAAGAACTTCAATTCCTTGAAGAAAGAAATATAAGAGGACATCAGAAGATGGAAAGATCTCCCATGCGCATGGATAGGTAGGATCAACATAATAAAAATGGCCATCCTGCCAAAAGCAATATACAGATTCATTGAAATTCAGAATAAAATACCACCACAATTCTTTACAGACCTGGTAAAAACAATTCTCAGCTTCAAATGGAGTAACAAAAAAAAAAAAAAAAACAAAAACAAAAAACCCAGAATAGGTAAATCTATCTTGTACAATAAAAACAAACAAACAAAAAAACCCATCAGGATGTATCAACATCCCAGATTTCAAGCTATACTACAGAGCAATAGTATTAAAAACAGCATGGTACTGGTATATAAACAGACCAGTTGATCAATGGAATCAAATTGACGACCCAGAAATGAACCCACACACCTATGGTCACTTAATTTTTGACAAAGAAGCCAAAACCATACAAGGGAAAAAGGACAGTATCTTCAACAAATGGTGCTGGTCTAACTGGATGTTGACATTGTAAAAGATTGAAATTAGACCCATACATATCACCCTCAACAAAACTTAAGTCCAATTGAATTGAAGACATCAACATAAGGCCTGATACACTAAATCTAATAGAAGAGAAAGTGGGGAAAAGCCTCCACCTCATCTGTACAGGTGACAACTTCCTGAACAGAACACCAACAGCTCAGGCACTAAGACCAATATCAATAAATGGGACCTCATGAAACTGAAAAGCTTCTGTAAGGCAAAAGACACTGTCATTCAAACAAAATGGCAACTTTTAGATTGGGAAAAGATCTTTACCAACCCCACATCTGACAGAGAGCTAATATACATTACAAAGAACTCAAGAATCTAAATAATCCAATAAAAAAAAATGGGGAAAAGAGCTAAACAAAGGAGGAATCCCTAATGGCTGAGAGACACTTGAAGAAATGCTCAGCTTTCTTAATCATCAGAGAAATGCAACTCAAGACAATTCTGAGATTCCATCTCACACCTGTCAGAATGGCTAAGATCAAAAACTCAAATGACAGCACATGCTGGCAAGGTTGTGGAGAAAGGAGAACACTCCTCCATTCCTGGTGGGAGTGCAAACTTGTACAACCACTATGGAAATCAGTCTGGTGATATTTTAGAAAATGTGGAATAGCCCTACCTCAAGACTCAGCCATACCACTTCTGAGTATACATCCAAATTATTCCTTACCAAACCACAAGGACGTTTCCTCATCTATGTTCATAGCAGTCTTATTTGTAATAGCTAGAAACTGGAAACACCCCAGATGTCCCTCAACTGAGGAATGGATAAAAAAAACCTGTGGTGCATCTACACAATGGAATACTACTCAGCCATCAGAAACTATGAAATCATGCAATTTGCAGCCATGAAATCATGTAATTTGCAGCCGAATGGAGGGATCTAGCGAAGCTCATCCTGAGTGAGCTAACTCAGAATCAGAAGGACACACATGGCATCTATTCACTCATAATTGGATTTTAACCATATAGTACAGGATAATTATACTACTACCAATGCACCAAAAGGAACAGGAACATAGACTTTGTTACCTGTTAATAAGACACTTTGCCCTAGTGGTACTCCCTTGTAGGCTCCCAGTGTATGAGGAGGCTATTGGTTCTCATATGACTGCTGAACTGGGGCAGGTGACTGTTATGTAGGGACATTCCACTCCAGAGGAGTGGGATGGAAGGGATAGGGGGTAGAGGGTGGGAGGGCAGGACTGGGAGTGGTGGAAAGAAGACACTATGATGGAGATGTAACCTGAAGTAATAAATAAACATTAAAAAAAAAAAACAAAAACAAATCAGGCTGAGTTTTTCTCATATAATTAAATTGTTTTCAATACTTGTACAGTTTTTTAATGTTTATACCATTAAAACAGAAATATTTATGAAAAATACTATTTTTGATTAACTCAATGTTAAGTGATCTTATATTTCTAATTATGTGAATATGATAGATTTCCTCTAGCAAATAGAAGGACATAATAAAAAAACATATAATATATTTGACATTTTCTAGCTCAAGTATACATACAGTATGTATACTAGGGATATGAATCTTGAACAGTCATTTGGAATATACTAAACCAAACAACATTAATGAGTGACTGAGAGAAAATAAGGAATAATGTACATATTTTTATGGAAGTGATCCTAAAGTTAAAACTTACTGGTGATACATACCTAAGATGAGAACTAAGGTTGAAGAAATTTCTGATTTTTGTGCATATTTTCTAGGATCCTAGATTAATTTCACTAAATGTTTATGTCTTAAGAACAATTCTCTACTTACTATGGAAAAACAAAAGACCCAGAAAAGCTAAATCAACCCTGTACAATAAAAAAAAAAATCTGGTGGTATCACCATCTCTTATTTCAAGCTACACTACAGAGCAATAGTAATAAAAACAACATAGTACTGGCATAGAAATAGACCAGATCATCAATCGAGTCAAATTGAAGGCCCAGAAATGAACCCACACACCTGTGGTCACTTTGACAAAGGAGCCAAAACCGTACAATGGAAAAAGGAAAGCATCTTCAATAAATGGTGCTAATCCAACTGGATGTCAACATGTAGAAGAACCCAAATAGACCCATATTTATAACCTTGCACAAAACTTAAGTCCAAGTGGATCAAAGACCTTAGCATACAGCCTGACACAGTAAATCTAATAGAAGAGAAAATGGGGAAAAGCCTTGAACTCTTTGGTGCAGGTGACAACTTCCTGAAAAGAACACTGATAGCTCAGGCTCTAAGACAGTAAATAAATGGAACCTTATGAGACTGAAAAGATTCTGTAAGGCAAAGAGACTGTCATTAGAACAAAATGGCAGCCTACAGACTTGGAAAAGATCTTCACTAACCCCACATCTGACAGATGGCTAATATCCAAAATATATAAACAATTCAAGAAATTAAACACCAAGAAATCAAATAATCCAATCAAAAAATGGGGTATATAACTAAACTGAGAATGCACAAAAGAGGACTCTCTAATGGCCAAGAGACAGTTGAAGAAATGTTCAATATCCTTAATCATCAGAGAAATGTAACTCAAGATGATTCTGAGATTCCATCTCACACCTGTCAGAATGGCTAAGATCAAAAACTCCAACGACAGCACATGCGGGCAAGGTTGTCGAGAAAGGCGAACACTCCTCCATTGCTGGTGGGAGTGCAAACCTGTACAACCACTATGGAAATCTGTCTGGAAATATTTTAGAAAACTGGAAATAGTTCTTCCTCAGGACTCAGCCATATCACTCCTGTGCATACATCCAAAAGATTCCTTACCAAACCACAAGGACATCTTCTCATCTATGTTCACAGTAGCTTTATTTGTAATAGCTAGAAACTGGAAACAACCCAGATGTCCTTCAACCAAAGAATGGATAAAAACAACAACAACAACAACAAAAACTAACTGTGGTACATTTACACAATGGAAGACTATTCAGCTATCAGAAACAAGGAAATCATGCAATTTGCAACCAAATGGATGGAACTAGAAAAACTCATCTTGAGTGAGCTAGCCCAGACCCAGAAAGATATACATGGCATGTGTATATTCATTATATCTGGATCTTAGCCATATAGTACAAGATAACTATCCTTCAATCAATGTATCCAAAGGAACAAGAACTTCTACTTTGTTACCTGTTGGTGGGACACTTCACCCTAGTAGAACTACAGTGTAGTTTTCCAGTGCAAGAGAAAGCTCTTAGCTCTCATATGACTGATGAACTGAGGGGGAAGGTGATATGTGGGGACACCCCACACCAGAGAAATAGGATAGGTGGAAGAGGGGGTAGAGGGTGGGAGGGTGGGACTGTGAAGGGTGGAGGGAGGGGGCTGTGATGGAGATGTAACTTGAATTAATAAATATATGTTTAAAAAAGAAAAGAAGAGTTATTTATGATCAATCCTAATTTCAAAATTATTTAAGTCCCACAAATACATGAGAGATTATATATATATACATATATATATATGTATATTATCTACTGCATTTCTATTAAAGCCAAGGACGTTAAATCTACTTGTCTTTACAGTCATTTTAAATGGTATAGTTAGGTTATCAGTACATACACTTATGGGATGCAAAATAAATTTGACCAAAGGGGCAGTTCCTAAATCATAAAATAACATATGCTACTTAAAAATTAAGTATGGATGTAAAGGTATTGTTCCTAGTAATGCTTAAAAATGAAATGTAAAGTTTTGGCCTCTTGCTACCAACCGTCATAAACTGTTTAGGATAATTAAGAAATGCAAACTAATAGTCATGCAAACGTGTCATTTTGTTAGTTACTATGACAGTCTATCACAGTTATTTTCTAAGCTACTCAGAAATCAAGTTGTTAAGAGACAAGCAATATTTGCTTATCTAAATATAAGAGATAGATAGGGTATCTTCAAAAACCTCAAGAGATCTGCAGAATATGGCATTCAAAGATGTTTTCTTAACTTAAGATTTTTGATATCGAGACATGTCAGCTCCTGACAGCACCCCCTATTCTACTCCAAGTAGAAGATGAGCATCGAAGAATCTCCAGTGGGAGATGATTGAATTGGTGGTATGCCTTTCTCTTGACAAGAAAAGCCCCTTGCTTCAACTGTAGACAGACTGCTGTCCAAAAAGGACAAAACTTGGAAGCAGGTAAGTCGACAGCCTAGCTCTGCCAAGACAGGGTAGGTAAGTCCTTCATAATTCCTGCTCTACAATCAATGTCTGTCAGAGAAACTGGGCAAAACAGCTGAAGATTGATGCTGTAATGTATGGAGAGAAAATGGGAACTGTCCAGGCAGCCACTGGTATGTCATTTCTTAGTTTTGGAAGCTGCAGGCCCTGCAAATCCTATATAATCAGATATATTTATCCCTCTCAGGTCTCTGAGGTGGTTGAAGAATAGATAGCTAGAGTCTCATAGTTAAATTTTGAGTTGTTTAGGAATCAAGAGGGTTTTCTGGATCTAAGAAGATATTTTTAAAATTATGAGGCAAGTTAGTATGAAAGCTGAGTTAGATATAGAACTTTAAACTCATGGAGATGGTTAGATAGTAGAATGTTAAAGTCAGGTACCAAATACATATGGACTGGACATTGGGAATGTATGCTAAGCCATATAACTCACATAATTGTGGCCTATTTATTTCTGTTGTTTCGTATTGTATTTATAGTTATAAGAAAAAGAACCATTTGTTGGACTGAAAGGGAGAGCTGTTGGGGGGAAAAAGAAATACCTTGAACTAAAAAAAAACGGGAAAGAGGATGGGTGGTTGAGGGGGAGGAGGGTGGAAGGGTGGGACTGGAGGGGGGAGTAGGGATGGGATTGTGATGGAGATGTAAGTTGAAGAAACAAAAAATAAATTATTTAAAAAAATCAGTATGGAATTTGTTGTAAATACATAGATGTATTCATAGAACTATCTAATATAAAGAATACTTACATTTTTGTTCATATTTTACTTATCATATCTTTCTTTTAAAACTGGCATGTGAACTACTTGAAGGGAGAGAATGAACCAAACTCCATTTTTTATTCATAAATGCTAGAAGAAAACTTGGTACACAATAACAATAGATTATGAACTGATGTTTTTTAAAATGTATTTCTCTTACAAATGATTAGTTAACTATTAACATTTGTTAATAATTGCATTTATGTTTGTTAGTAATGTCATTTTGTAGCAGAAGATAATTATGGTTTAACATGTATAAATGATATTTGATATACACAGTGAAGTTTTAGGCACATAAAAAGAAAACTGAAAAGTCTTATTCTAGATGTTAATGGATTAAAGATGAATAATTTGAAATTCAAATCCTTGAAAGGTTTAATGTACTATGCAAGAACAACATATACTCTGAAAGTATACTTCAGAGAGTGTACCAATCCTGGTTCTGTTATGGGACTTTGAAGAAGTGGCAACCTGACTGGATTTTTCATTTATATGTAAGTATTTAATAGAAAATACATTGTTACCTTATTTAAGTTATTTCAGGTTGGCTTTTATTTGAGAACAATGAAAAATGTGCCCTTTTATGTTTCAGTGTCTGAGACAAGGGGACTATAATTATAAATTAAATGTAGAACATGTAGCAAAACAATCAATTGATTAAATTAAAATTACATGAAATCATTCAGCTTTATGATGGCAGGGTAGAAGTCATCAAACAATGAAGAATTTATATAGAAGTGCACAACTAGAAATATTTAAAATAAATTAATCATTCTATAAGCTCAGTGGTATTTAATATTTTATAATCTAAATATTGACTACTTAAATATTTTCACCATAAATTATCAAATTGTAAATCTTTAGTCTTAACTAACTTCAGTTCTTTTAATATCTGTCATATAGAAAGGTCTTTTGTTTTGAAAGGTCATATAAATTGTAAAATAAGAGTAGGATGAAGGGAGAGGGTGCAGAAGGTAGAAGGTTGGATTGGGAGGGGTAGAAAGAGGGCACAGTGTTGGAGATGTAACTTGAAGTCATAAATAAACATTAAAAAAACAGTCAAATCAGATATCTTGTTAAGTGTGAATATGACAAAAAGGTGATTACATGGAAATTAATTTACACATTGTTGCTGGTTGTAATGAGACATCTATCTTTTTCTTTTGCAAATGTTTTTAGTTGGTAATTAATCATTTTGTGAAATGATTTTCTTAAAGCAAAATGTAGATATTTCTTTCCAGTCTTCTTACCATTCATCATTATCACCTTAGCAGATCAATATTTCTAGAAGAGTACAGAAAAAGCAACATATTTATATATGTTAAATTGTTGTTACTTATTACAATATAAAATGACTATCACTTATAGCTGGAGATCTCTTTTTTAATTTTGTTTGGTATAATAATTTTAGATTGGCTAAAATAATCATTATTAAATATACAAGTCCTTCATTAAAGCTTAAATGTACTATGCTCAAAATATAGTACCTACTCAAGATAGCTAATATTAATTTAATTAGAGTCAAGCTCAGGCAGAGATTAAATATATTTTAGTCCACATTTAGCCAAATAAATAATAAACTACCTAACACTTACAAATAAATATCTTGTTCAGAGAAGTATAAGATGAATAACTATTTCTAGGTAAACTACCCAGTAGAGGGTTATAGATTTGTTTAAAAAGTCAAATATCTTTTGGGCCTATCTCTGCATTTGTACTTAAGAATATGGAGGATAGTTCATTGTTGTAACAGGTTACTAGACCATTTTACAAAATTTCCTTTTCATTGTATGTTTCTAATATTCTTATATTCTCAAAATATCTGGGAAACTTAAAACAAGTAAAATTATATTGCATCATAATCTTTGCAGCCCACATGTCACAGATCAGGGAATCAACACCAGAATTGTCAACTTAATAAAAACCGACTCAGGTGCAGGAGAGAAATTTATCTGCTAATTTTCCTTTATGTATTTTGTATTCTGACCGGGTGATCTATAATAGTATTTGGTTCTTCGGGTACTAATTCTTGGTAAATATTGAAATGTGCTTGTGTGTGTGTGTGTGTGTGTGTGTGTGGTGTGGTGTGTGTGTGCTTACATGTGGGTGAGTGAATGTGGAGATCACAGTTCGGTATCAGATGTTTTTATTCAGTAGCCACACAACTTCTTTTATGAGACAGGATCTCTAACTGGAATTCATTGAGTAGGCTCCCTTGCCTGACCAATGTGCCCAAAGAATCCACCTTTCTCTTCTTGTAGAGAACTTGGATTACAATTGTGCTAAATCACCTTACTTTGTATGTGTATTTTGTAAATTGAACAGAGGTTGTCATGCTCACAAGGCAAGTATTTTTTCCAACTGAGCTGTTTCCCCATACTGAAAATTTATTTTCGATCATCTATCTGTATTGTCTCTAGAATATTTTAACCATATATATATATATATCAATGAAATTTGTATGTTTCAAATTAACATTTCTTCTTTACCTCTTATTTCTTTAATTGTGCTCATCTATAAGTTTTATTAAAATATCACTACGTTTAACTTTTCTTGGAATTGTATATTATTGAACTGATTTCTTAATTAAGAAATCAGTTGGATAACAATATCTACTATAATCATTTTGGATCATTGAAAGAAATCAATGTTGTTCTTGTATTGTACATTGAACCTGATTAATATTCTGATAGCCAGGATTCTTATAGATAGATAATGAGTAGCCAGATACAAGCATTTAGAGAAATCTTCAGTATTGTATATATACAAGGTGTTGCTGCAGCCTTCAAAACAGTCACAATTGATTTTCTGAAATTCAACCTCACTATGGAATTTCAAATGTACCTTGGATAAGAATTCAACCTTCTATGGAGTGGAATGTTGATATACTTACAACCAAACCCCAAGGACATTTCCTCATCTATGTTCATAGTCTTATTTGTAATAGCTAGAAACTGGAAATAACCCAGAAGTCCCTCAACCGAGGAATGGATTACAAAACTTTGGTACATCTACACAATGGAATATTATTCAGCTATCTGGAACTATGAAATTATGCAATTTGCAGCCAAATGGATGGAACTAGAGAAGCTCATCCTGAGTGAGCTAACCATGACTCAGAAAGATGCACATGACATCTGTTCACTTATAACTGGATTTTAGCCATATAGTACAGGATAACTATCCTACAACCAATGCACCAAAAGGAACAGGAACATAGACTTTGTTACTTTGTTACCTGTCAGTGAGACACTTTTCCCTATTGGTGCTGCCACGTAGGCCCCCATTTTATGAGGAGGCTCTTGGCCCTCATATGACTGCTGAACTGGGGCAGGAGACTAATATGTAGTGACACTCCACTCTGGAGAAGTAGGATAAAAGGGAGAGGGGGTAGAGGGTGGTAGGGTGGGACTGGGATAGGTGGAAAGAGGGCACTGGGGTGGAGATGTAACTTGAAGTAATAAAGAAACTTTAGAAAAAAGAAATGGATCTAATAATCACCATTCTTAATTTTCTAGCCTTGGCTATGATTGTCTTTGTATGTTGCCAAAGTTAACATCCAGTTTTCACGTTTCAGTTAATCTTGCTTATGAATCATATTTAGCTTTTCATCATTTTTATCAGGTGTTTATATTACCCTAAATCTAGCTGTCTCATTCATAATATTTTATAATTAATCTTCCTCAACACTCTCACTAAAGTTTTCATGCCCTTGAGGTGCCATACATTTTAGGTGAGCCCCTTCAGTATTTTGCTGAAGCTCATGATCAGTGAAAAGTGTGAGTACTATGTATCAGTCATAAACCAGTAGCTGTTTGCATATACTAGATATATCTGGTAGACACAAACACTCATGCAACTACTATCAGTTATCTAGCACTTATTAAAATCTATTCCAAGGAGATTTTCAACTTAGTTGTAGCTGTTCTATTTTGAGTTTTCTAAGACCCAGATTCTGAGATACACAAACGTTTTTTCAAGAGTTTATGAGGCAACAAAACATATAGGTGAATAAAGCAAGATTGTGCAGCAGAAGAAAGAGGACAATGGCATAGTTACAACTGAGGCTTCAGTTGATCCTAAGGTAAATTCTGGACTGTAATGGTCATTTTTTCCAGCATTGTGGAATGGTGTACAGACTTGATTAGTCACTAGATGTGAATGAACACCATGGAAAAGATAGAAACTTCAAGGACTCGTCAATTTTTGTTTGAGAACAAAATTCAATAAGAGATTCTGAAAAAACCAATAACCTGAAAGAAAAGAGAATTTGAGAGTATTTGTTGTACTCAGTGGTCTTCCCACAGTACAGGATGCCTTTTCCTGCTTGGGTGTGAACCTGGCCAACACACCTATGAGCTTGCTGTATTGTACAAAGCCCAATACTATGTTATGTATAATATGAATCCACAGTTGCCATTCTCAGGCTTTGTACTGAATTTGATTTGTATCAATACAAAAACTTTAGTGTAATAGAAAACTTACAGCAGTAATTCAAATTACATTATGCAAAAAACTCATTGCCTTGTGATCTATAATCAAATAGCTATGCTTAAAATCATGCTTCAATTCCTCCTTAAAGAACTGTCATTTTTTTTCTTGTAGTTCCCTGCTTCAACTTAGCATGCAATAGCCATACAATGCAGTAGTATGCAATGATTATCAGATAAGTAATTATTGAAGTGCCAAAGAGATTATATTTGTGAAAGGAACAATTTAGAAAGATTGATAAATTGAACAAACACCAGTTTTTAGTTGATTTATGATTAAGAAAGTATATTTGTTATGTAATGGAGCAAGGTGGCCTATAATAACTTAAGAACAAGAAGGAGGAAGGAAACAGGAGATAAAATTACTTTGTAAAAATGATAGAATCCTAAATTGTTTCTAGAAAAAAAGTCTTTATTTTTCTCAGTTTAAATAATCACTCACAAATATTAAATAATTAGAAAAATTTTGCTATGGCAATATACTTATTCAAGTGAAAAATTAGCACTTTAAGGGACTTCTAAGCCCACAATGAAATGTTTCTACTAACAATCTCCTCACTGTTAAATTGGACTCACTTTCAAGTCAATCTCCATTCAGGCAAAATTACCACTTGTAATTAGCTTACACAGAGACTTGCTCCAGCCAAATTAGTCTGTCACTTTATATACAAAGTATATTATTTTGTGCAGGGTCAGAGACCTTCATAATTATAACTGCAGAAGATTTCTCTAATGATAATAATACCCTTGTATTTAATGGAGATGAGTTTTAGTTTTAACTAAGGGCTAGCAAGCTCAGAGATAAGGTTGAGAAGTAAGATAGATAGAATAAGACTCCTTTGGAAGCATACTATCCTTGATCCACTTCTACATGAATGATTATTTTCATGATGGCTTATTATAGACTATTATTTTGTTTCAATCATATGCCTTGAATAGTTTCCAACATCAAAAATCTATACAAAGTCCAAATTAATTCATAACAAGCATTTTAAAATAGTGGAGTAGAACAAAATTTCCTTGGAAATAAATGACATATGGAAATTGCATACTTTGATAAAAGAAATACAAAGTTTGAAATAAGCAATGTAAAATAGTCAGTTTCTTCAAATAAATATAACATTTCTGAGGCAAGTTGTATATGTATTGCAATGTTTATGACTTGAAATTAAAAAGATCATATCGTGGTTAAAGAACCTTTACATTTATAGTCAAATAAGAACAACCCTGTAACTGTTTCTCCTTTGAGTCACTTATAAATGGTTTTCCAAAATAGCGTCTATTTAAAACACGGCAGACAGACCCATAATGCTCTACAAACTTTGAGTGACAACAAATACATAAACATGAGAGTGATGATGTACAGAAGGAGCATCATTTAACAAAATTAAGAAATACTGAAAAACTGATATATTTACCTGGGAAAATCATAATTATTGATTAGAATACATATTTTTCCTACTTGTAGCTGAATTAGAATGATGCCGAACATAAGCAATATACTGTTATCCATGATGTCCTTGCTTGCTGAAAAACCCAGGCACATATCTTTTTATTTATGTTTTATTTTTTATTGAAAATAGATACTTCTCTCATACAATCATCCAAACCACAGTTTCCTGTCCTTCCACTTCTCCTATCTCCCCCTACCTCTGCTCCCCTACATACACTAACCCTCAATTTCCCCTTTAGAACAGAGCAGGCCTCTAAGAGACAAAAGCCAAACAGGATGAAACAAAATAAGTCAAGGAGAAAGCCCTCCTTTTGAAATGAACAAAGCGGCCCAATAGGAGAAAAAGAGTCTCAGGAATAGACAAAAGAGCCAGATACATCTGCTAGCACTGTTAGGAGTTCCATAAAACACCAAGCCAACAGCCATCATTTATACACATAGGATTTATACACATAGGATGTGAGCCCATGTGAGCACTGCTTAGTTGACTTAGTGGGCCATGTTCTCCTAGTATCCTCTATCCCCTCTGACTCCTACAGTGCTTCATCCACCTTTTGGGGGGCTAGGTGTTAGGGGTAGGGGAGCAAGGATATTCCAAGCATATCAGTCAGATCAGTAGAGTGCAGGACACATGATTATTGGAAAGCCAGATATAGAACCTTAACTGACTTTTTCATGATGTGGCCTTTTTTTCTATGAAGTTGAGTAGGTCCAAAGCTGATTTGGGTAGGGAACAGCTCCACTCCTGACATGATCTCTGAAAGATGTCCAGTATTTGGGCAGTGTTCTACAATCCCACATCTGACTTGGGAACCCCATAACATGTGAAACCATTTATTCATTTAAGACTTTGAAGAGGATAAATTTCTTCTGTAAATAAACTGTATTCTCTTTATTAAAGTGTTATCTATCAAGCTGTTGGAAAAATGACTTTTATATAGAGGAATATCTTGTATGTTGTACAGATGTAGCAGCTGTCAATAAAAAAAAAAAGAAAAACTATGACCTATATTGGGGCAGAGAGGGAAGAAGAAGGTAGGACTTCCTGGAATACAAAGAAAGGAATTCTAGGAAGAAGAAAAAGGAAAGTTTTTTTTCTCCAGGAGATATGACAGAAGACAGATGTGATTACAGGCCAGGAAGGTGTACCTAGGAACATGGGTCAATTTACATGAGCTAATGGAGAGTTTGCCCAGGTAAGGCATAGGCACTGAAATATTAAAATATCTTCACGTCTTTATTTTTGTGGCCTAACGGCTGCTCTGGGTCTTAGACCTTTTCACCAGAAGACCTAAGCCATTGGTCTTCTTCTACATTCAGATATACTGGGCCAGAAAGTTCCAGATGATGCTGAAAGATTATAGAGAGTTGACTGACTAGGCAGTAAACTCTCTCTATCATTTCTGTAGTTTTGGGAGCTGCTCTCCTGAACTTCATAATTAAGTAAAATTCATTTCCTTCTCATTCTCTGATGAGGTTGAAGACTAGATAGTTTTATTCTTACAGTAAGGCTTAAGCTGATTAAAAATTAAGAACATATTTTAAGGCCTAGAATGATGTTTTTGAGTACATAAATACAAGATGTGATAGAGGATGATGTAGGCACAGAACTTTAGACTCACCAAGATAGGACAGATAATATTTTCTCCTAAATTTCCAAATCCATATACTCTAGACATTGTGAATATATATCTTATCTAATAGTTTGCATAGTTGTTTCGTAATTGTTCTTATTGCGTATAGTTTATAGGTATAAGAAAAAGTCCTTTATATGATTAAAAAGGGGAATTGCAGAGGAGTTTCTTGTGTTTTGTATGAATGTAGCAGCAGCATATGTCTTCTAGTAAAAATGCCTAAGACCCAGGGCAGCCTTAGGCCTTACAAATAAAGACACCAAGACCTTGTAATATTTCAGTGCTTAGGCTTCAGCTTGGCAGACTCTCAGCTAACTCATCTAAGTTAACCCGACCACCTAGCCCCATGCAGCCAAGTGGCTAGGTATACCTTTCAGGCACATAGTCACATCTTTTTCCTGTCATGTCTCCTAGAGAAAAGGTTTTCCTTTTTCTTTTTCACAGAATTCCTCCCTCTCTTCCAGGAAGTCCTACCTTCTCCTTTCCTCTCTTCCCAGATATAGGCCATAGGTTTTCTCCTACATCCAACTCAATCTATGTTCCACTGCCTCAAAACGATAGCCACTTTTCTCTATTATTATTTTTTATGTTTCTCATTTTTCAAGCATGAAGATCTTACAATTTCTACTACTGTTACCTTTTAAAAAATTTTTATGCCTATGAACACTTTGCCTGCATGCATGACTTAGTTCTACATGTATCTCTGGTGCCAGCAGAGGCTAGAAACAGGCACTGGGTCTTCAGGATCTGGAGTGACAGATGACGAGCCTCCACATGGGAGATAGGAATGAAACCTAGGTCTTCTGCAAAAGAAATTACTCTTAACCACTTAAACATCTCTCCATCCTAAAATACCTTGTTTTTAAGATACTACTCTGATTACAATTATTTTCTCAGATTCACATTTGATTTTCTATTTCTAGTATATAGAGACATCACTATCTCTGTATTTATTTTCTGTTTTAAGACATTCTGAATGTGCTAACAATCCTTAAAGATTTCTGTCTATATCTGTGTATAAATCTTTTGTGAATTATTATGTAAGCCATGAAAAGAGGTAATTTTATAGTAGCTTTTTATATTTCAATATTTTTATTTGCTGAATATTTTGGATATAATTTCACACACCTCTTACATAGAAACAGCAAAAATTGGCTTTTTTATAGTATATAAGGCAAAATATTTTCTCTTTTTCACTTATGTGTTTGATTGCTGATGAGTTTTACACATATACACCCTATGATTTCAAGGATTCATTTTCTATTCTGATTCAATTAATGTTTCATTTTTCAGCATTTATTTATTTACTATGTATGTATTTCTGAATGTATATCTGTACACTGTGGACATACAGAAGTCAGAAAAGGTTACTGGAAAACTGAACATGTAATGAGGAAAGGTTTTGAGCAGTCATATACGGGCTGGCAATTGAACCCAGATTCTCTGTGAGCCCAGTAAGCTCTCTTAACCCCCAAACTATCTCTTTTTAAAAATGTTTATTTATTACTTCAATTTAATCTCCATCACAGTCCCCTTCCTCCACCCCTCCCAGGCCCATCCTCTTACCCTCCCACCCTCTCCCCCTTCTCCAACCTATCTTACTCCTCCAGTATGGGGTGCCCTATACATCAGTCCCCTTCAGTCCAGCAGCCATATGAGGGCTAAGAGCTTCCTCTTGCATTGGGGGCCTACATGGCAGTTACAGTAGGGCAAAGTATCCTACTAGCAAGTAACAAAATCTATGTTCCTATTCCTTTCAGTCTGCTGGTTTTAGGACAGTTATCCTGTACTATATGGCTAAAATCCAGTTATAAGTGAATAGATGCCATGTGCATCTTTCTGAGCCTGGGTTAGCTCACTCAGAAAGAGTTTTTCTAGTTTCATCTATTTGGCTACAAATTGCATGATTTCGTTGTTTCTGATAGCTGAGTAGTATTCCATTGTGTACATGTACCAGAGCTTTTTTTATCCATTCTTCCGTTGAGGGACATTTGGGTCGTTTTCAGTTTCTAGCTATTACAAAAAAGCTGCAGTGAACATAGTTGAGATGTCTCTTTTTGACCTCACAAGAGATGACTCTGTGGACAATTTCTTCAGTTAGGTGAGGTAGTAGGTTGCATTATATACCTTCTCAGTATTCAAAATATATTTGAATTCGTCTTTTAAAATCTACATGGTATTGGTACAGAATGTTAAATTGCATGTGGTCCAATTATTTATATAAAACTTAGTTTGACATGGGCAATTGAGCAAGTCGACAAGCAGCCTTTTTCCATGGTTTCTGCTTCCAGGTTCCCTGACTTCCCTCAATGATGGACTAAGACATGAATATATAAGATGAAATAAGTTGTTTCTTCCTCCAAGCTGCTCTTGGTCATAATGTTTATCACAGAAATAGAAATCAAACTAAAATACTAGAATTATATTTATTTTAAACTTTCTACAAATTATTTACTTCATATCAAAGTACTTATAATATTATTAACAAATTCTGTTCTTGTACATGCTTTAACATCCATAAGGTTGAAATAAGCATTACATGTTTGCACATTGTTTTCAAGTAGCATAGGATTAAATTTATGATTTTTATGTGTTTGTCTATCTTTAAAATTACCTGTGAAAAAAATCAATACCTAAAAACTTAAAATACAGTGCTATTGGCATGATGTTCACCAGTTTTCTTCATTTCTACACATGATGCTAAATTACTGTTGGGTGTCATCATATATCAATCTTTAATATTTGTGGAGAGCAAATCTACAGTGACAAACTTCTTTATTTCTATTTTGCCCTCATTTGTCCTTTACTTTTGAAGGATAGTTTCACTCAGTGCAATATTGTTGCTTTTATTTTTCTTTTGTCACATTGCATTTTTCTTTTTGTCACCTTCTAGACTTCATGATTTTTGATAAGAAATCATCTATCAATCTTATTGACAGTCTCATGCATCTAAAAAATACCTGTTCTATTATTCCTTTCAAGATCCTCTCTTTTACTTGTGTTTTAGTGTTTGATTATAATGAGTCTCTGTGGACATACTTTTACAAGTATCCTATTATGATATTCATTTAAGTTTTAGATGTGTAAAACATAGTCTTTTATCAAATTTGAAAAGTGGTTGGAAAGTCTTCACATGCTCTTTTTTTTTAGTCCTGGAGCTTTTTGCATTAGGTGTTTATTGGCTTTTTCCCTCTTCTTTTCTCTTTATCACCTCTTGTGGGAACTTTGGCATAATCTGGCCATGCAGTTTTGAAGCCACCAGAGAGCTTTTTTCTCCTTATTGGTCATTTGTTTCAGCCGATGTGGTGGCATTACCAGGTGCAAGGGAGCTCCCACTCTGTGGGAGAAATTTAAGGTTCCTTGCAGGTACCCATATAGGGCTTGGCTCCTATGGGGAACACACACACAAATCCTCATCCCATGGTTATAAGCAGGTCAGGTCCCCTCCACAATCCTGTGGCAGGATCTTTCCATCTTACCGGTATGTCTATTTTATGATCTTGAGTTGACCAATGTTTTTGGAAACATGAAAGAGTCTCATTTTTTGAAAAATTTAGAATATTTAAAGTAAACAATGCCAGCCCAAGCTGTTGATGAGGGCTCATTACCCTTTTTGTTTTTGTAGTTGGGTTTTTAGGTTTTGGTGATGTCTCTCAACGATTGCCTGTCCCCTAGGATTATGAGGATTATGTAGTATGTTTAATCTGCCACTGGTTAAAGAAGTTTTGAAGGACCCAGCTAACAAAACATGGTCCATTATCTGTTTTTACCTGATGAGGTAGGCCTAATGTGGTAAAACATTGTGTACAAAATGGTTTTGTGCATGTTTAGCCTTTTTGTCTGTATGGGCAATTAAGGTGGGTTAGATCATGAAGACTATGTGCCTCCTGTAGAGTAGCAGCCTGAACCCTAGATTAAGCTTTCTCATCAGCAAGGTGGTTTCCTAAGGGCATCAGTCTAGGTAGCCCTTGATGGCCTCTGAGATAATGTACATATATAACATTTACCTTGTCAAGCAGTAATGTTCATGCTTGAATCATTGAAGGGGTGATGGGATTACTATCCAACTTTATATAGGATTAAGAGAGCCCAGCCTGGGATGCAAATTTACCACATATTGGGTGTCAGAGAACAAGTTCATAGATTGAGCGACCTTGGGTAAAGCTAGGATGATTGCAAACAGTTCTTTAAACTAAGCTGAGCCCTCGCAGGGATGTGTATATAACTTTGAGTAACCATGCTGAAATATGACAACAGCTGCTCTTTCTTTACCCCTATCCAAAATCATGCTGAGTGCCCCCATAATTGGCTTAAATTTGAATAACTGAGAATTCATCCAATCTAGGTTTTTAAAGGAAGTAACCGATTTATATGACCCATAATGTCAGTCTAGCTTTACAAAAAATTTCTCAAGAGATAGGTTCAGCCTGTCATTTTTTCTTCGACCCCAATCAAAGTTGGCCAATCGATAAGGAACTACAATCTTGTCTGCGATGTGCCCATAATGATGTCCCTAGCCTTTATTATTAAATCAGCCACCTGATCCAATGAGGCATAGACCCTGGGTGTACCTCCCAAAGCAGTATGAACCCATTGTAATGGTTGACCCCTCTGAACAACCACGGACATAAGCAGGGCAATGCTGGGCAGGATCCATAGCTGAAGGTCTTCATGAGGCTCATATTGGACTAGTTCAGCTTTGTGAAGAGCCTTTTGAACAATTTGAAAGGCAGCCTTATGGGCAGACCCCAAAGTTATAATGTCTGTGGGTTGTCTATCCTTTAAATAAATAAAACGGGGAAGAGTCTTAACCTTATTAGAGGAAATATATATGCCTCCCTCAGTTAAACATCTTTGTAAAACTTTGTATGCCCTCCCCAGTGTTTCTGGGAAAGGGGAACCAAGGAGGATATCATCCATATAAACATATAATGTAATATCTTTTAGTTCTTGAACAGATTTAAGGAGGGCCTGAATATAATTTTGGCAAAAGGCTGGGCGATTGGCCATTCCCTGGGGAAGCACTCTCCATTCGTATCTCTCATTGGGCCCCCCAAAATTGAGGGAAGACACAGAGAAGGCAAATTTTTCATAGTCCTGAGGTTGTAGGGGAATGGAGAAGAAGCTGTCCTTAATATCAATAACCAGTAAATGAAGGCCTTTTGGAATGGCAGGTATCCAAAGAAGCCCCCTCAGGGGGATACCTTGTATGACATTCTAATCATTAATCCTTCTAAGACTTTGTAACATTCCCCATTTACCAGACATCTTCTTAATTACAAACACGGGGGTACTCCATGGACTAATGGATGGTTGAATATGTCTCAACCATAACTGTTCGGCCACAAGCTCTTTTTTTTCTAATAAATAAATTTATTTATTTGTTGCTTCAGGTTACATCTTCATCATATTGTCTTCTTTCTCCCCTTCCCAGCCCTGCCCTCCCACCCTCTACCCCCTAACCCTTCCATCCCATTCCTGTAGAGTGGAGTGCCCCTACATAACAGTCCCTCGCCCCAGTTCAGAAGTCATATGAGGGCCAAGAACTTCCTCATACACTGGGGGTGTACAAGGCAGTACCACCAGTAAAAAGTGTCTCATTGCCAGGGAGAGAAAACTAAAAAACAAACAAACAAAATAAAAATAAAAAAAATAAAGTCTATGTGCATGTTCCCTTTGGTGCATTAGTTGTAGTATAGATATCCTGTACTATATAGCTAAAATCCTACTATAAGTGAATAGATGCCATGTGCATTTTTTTGAGTCTGGGTTAGTTCACTCAGGATGAGCTTCTCTAGTTCCATCCATTTGGCTGCAAATTGCATAATTTCATTGTTTCTGATAGCTGAGTAGTATTCAATTGTGTAGATGTACAACAGTTTTTTAATCCATTCTTCAGATGAGGGACATCTAGGCTGTTTCCAGTTTCTAGCTATTACAAATAAGGCTGCTATAAACATAGATGAGGAAACTTCCTTATGATTCCATGAAGAGGCATTTGGGTGTATACCCAGAAGTGGTATGGCTGGATCCTGTGGCAGAGCTATTCCAAGTTTTCTAAGATATCGCCAGACTGACCTCCATAGTGGTTGCACAAGCCTGTACTCCCACCAGCAATGGAGGAGGGTTCCCCTTTCTTCACACCCTCGCCAGCATATGCTGTCATTTGAGCTTTTGATCTTAGCCATTCTCACCCGTGTGAGATGGAATCTCAGAGTAGTCTTGAGTTGCATTTCTCTGATGAATAAGGACGTTGAGCATTTCTTCAAATGTCTCTCAGCCATTAGGGATTGCTCCTTTCTGAATTCTCTATTTAGCTCTGTCCCCCATTTTTTGATTGGATTATTTGGTTTCTTGGCATTTAATTTCTTGAGTTCTTTGTAGATTTTGGATATTAGCTCTCTGTCAGATGTGGTGTTGGTGAAGATTTTCTCCCAGTCTGTAGGCTGCCATTTTTTTTTTCGAATGACAATGTCTTTTGTCTTACAGAAGCTTTTCAGTTTCATGAGGTCCCATTTATTGATTGTTGGTCTCAGGTCCTGAGCTGTTGGTGTTCTGTTCAGGAAGTTGTCACCTGGGCCACAAGCTCTTTTAATGCCTATAACTTAAACAAAGAGAGGGGCCACTGCTCTACCCAGATTGGGGTTCTAGGGGTCCACTTAATAAGGGGTACCTGGGGAGCAGTGGCCTTTATGATTGGGGGGCCTCTCCCAAATTGCCTATCACTCCCCCAGCAGCTGCTGTGATTCCTCCTCATCCAAAATGTCATCATAAAAGGCTTTATGATCTGTGGTAATGTAGGCATCTGCCTGGCCCAGCATATCCTGACCTAACATGTTTGTGTTGAGCCCTAAATCAACCAAAGGTCTAAATTCCCCCATGGATCGGCTTTCCTCTGACCAGGTATTCCTTCCAACTCCTAAGATTGAGGGCCCAGGGATAAGTTTCCAGCTGGGAGGTACTACCTCTTTTCTTAACACAGTAACCAGTATCTATCAGGTAATGGAACCTCTTTCCTTCAATGGTAATGTCCATTTTGGGCCTTATCCCCAGGACAATGGGCACTGTTAAATCTGGCCTGGGTGCCTCATGGGCATTCTTAGGGGGGCCTCTGTGTGGAGTTGCAACTGGGGGGAACTTTAGATAATTTAATTGGTCCTTGGGCTTCTGATTTTCCTCCTTGTGCTAATGGGGCTGGAGGTTGCCCCACCTCTAGTTTCAAGGTGGAAGAGGCTTTCCTTCAATGTGAAAGCAGGATTTACATTCTCTTTGCCAATGGAAGCACTTGTGACCATGGGGACATGGAATAGATGATCTTGAAGACCTTGGTAAAGGCCCAGCATTCACCCCTCATCCCCCTTTATTAGGGCACTCCCTCTTGAAGTGGCCTGTGGGTCCACATCCAAAACATTGTTTCAGTCCCTGAGACCCACCCATTCTGGAGGTTGGTCTACCTCGAGAGGTGGCCAAAGCAAGAACGTTGGTTATAGCTTCAGTTAAGGCATCTATCTGTGTGTGCAAGGCAGTAGTTAGGGACTGTGTCTGATGGCTCTTTTTCCCCACATCTTTGGAAAAAATTATCCATCTTTCCATTGACTTCTTTCTGTCCTGCACATGCTAGCTTATGGTCTGCATTCATTCCATCCCACACCAGCATTTTAATAAATTGTTCCCTTAAGGGCCAGGGGGAAACTTCCTCTGCATGCTTCAAGTGACCCTACCTATAATGATGGATAGATCCTCATTTGGCTTTTGTGTTACACCTGAAATGGGGGCCTCTGAGGGTCCCTCCTCCAGCTTATTCCATGCTGCAAGTCCAAGAGCCTTGACCTGATCAGTATAGGGAATGGGGATAGCGGCCTGTTGTAAGCCTGTACTATATTGATCAGTGGTCCCTGATAACATGTCAAAGGTGATGGGTATGGTGGGCTGGGCTCAATCATTTTGATCATCCTGTACTTGGCATTCCTCCCTATACAGCATGCATCATTTAATGAACATATTACTAGGGAGCATGGCTGGGCATAGTGCCTTCCAATCTTGCAGGGTACATGACTGATGAGCTAACCCCTGCAGGAATATTTCAGCCCAAGGAGAATTAGGCCCATCCTCTCCTACTGCCTTCCTAAGTTCCTTTAAATCACCTGCGTCCCGTGGATACCAGATGGAAGGCCCAGCCCTTTTTGGGTTAAGGTTAACTGGAAAATGCCTGAGGCTCAGATCTTGGAAGCCACTGGCAGTATGTGGGGGGGGATAATTTCCCCTCCCAAGGGGGTGGAGCCTCACTAAATGGTGGAGTGGAAGGGCTGACAGGTATAGTACCCTTTCTTGCCTGGGGGCCTGTTCCCTTTTATCTTTAGTTTCCTCTCTCTTTTGTTCTCCCTCATTCTCCCTCATTCTCTGCCAGCTGAGAGGTGGAGTCTTTTGGTTTCCATTCATTCCTTGACCTTTTGGCAGTGAATTGGTCCCAGTCTGGCTCTAAAGCTGGAGTCTCCCCCATCCTTTTACTGTTGAAAACAGGCCTTAAGGGCCAATAGTATTGGCAAAAATCCCAGAGGGAAATTTTTGCCCTGCTCAATCTCTTGCTTTTCAGCAAGGTACACAATTTGATCCCATGTCTCCCAACAAAACAAGTTTGTAGAATCTACCAGTGGCACGGTTCAAAGAAACGCCTCCCAGACCTTGGGGGCTTGGATGTGGGAAAGTTCCAAGCCTCTGTTTTTAAGCATGTATTTCAGCGCTTTAAGCACAGGCTCTTCAGTTTTTGAAGTTGCATTCCCCATCCTTTCAGGGATCACTCACCTTGTTGACCAATTGGCCCTAGACTGTCTCCTCCTGTCCCTTATGTAAACGAATGTCTCTCTTCCTGCCTCATGTTTGGTAGTCATTTATGCTGCAGGGCCTGTATAGGGTGATCACAACATAAGGGGGTTCTCAGGGAAAAGGCGAGTGTGCTGCCCACCCAACTCTCCAGCCTTCATTCAGAAGACAAACAGACGTGAGAAGGGTGATGTCTAAGCATTTCCTGTTTTTACTATTTCATCCCCTAGCTTATATATAGAACCAAATGGGTGTTTCTGCATGAGGCTACACGGGCCAATCACATTAAAGGTCACCCTATTATATCATATAGCATAAGCCTGGTAACACGGTGACATTCGCTGATCACAAGCATGGAAGTCTTGCTCACTCAATCACCTATACCCATGATCAGGCTTCAATTCCTCTCCAGCATCTTCCCGATGGCACCATCTTAGATATCTCCCACAAGTTACTTTCATTTTCTCAGCCAGGAGGCATTTCCCATAAGCCTCCATTTCCTGGGTCCCTACACTTTGTGCCATTTTCTCTGTCTCTCATTTCAATAATATGTATATGTCCCATGGAATCTCACTTATTTATAAATATTTTTAATGTTTTCCTACTGCTTATCATACAAAATGATTTCAATGTATTTTCTCAAAGTTTAAAATCATTTCCTTTTCTCTCCTCAAAATTTTTCTTCAAATATGTTATAGTTTTATTGTGATTATCAGGTTGTTGAATCTAGAGTCAACCATTGTCATTACCTGTGAGGTAGTCCATTAGGACATTGCCAAAGAGGATTAACTGAGGGGAAAAGACCATTCCCTCAGAGAATGTGGAACTTTTATAAGGCTGTAAAGAGTTTTCAAATAAAATATTACTTTTGCCTGCCAGAACTTTTTGATGGTGAGTGCCCTATCATGTTGTTGATGTTAAGTTCACCTCCATCCTACCCTAGTATCACAACCCTGCTCCTTCATATTTCCAGCAAAGACAAAAGACAAACATTTTTCTAGGTATCATTAAACTTTTTAGACCAAATTCAGATTTCTGAGACATAGAACCTTTATGGACATAACTATGGAGGAATTTTAATCCAGCAACATAGCTACCCTGGCAAGGAATCACATCCTTGCCAGAGCAGGTCTTCTTGGTCTATGTGATCCAGCTGTAATGACATAACTTTAATCCTTCTGGTTGGAACACAGACACATCCTTAGTATACACCTTTAATCCCAAACAATGACAGTAATGTTACTTTGTAGAAGGAAGTACCCATGCTTGGAAGTGACATCTAATTGAGGGGCAGACAAAGTGATGAATCAGAGAAAGATTTTATATTATGAGTCAATGATAAGATATGCCCAACTATCAGGAGGATAGACAGTGCAGCAATGTTCATTGAGTAGAGAGAGAGTAGAGAAAACAGTACAGTAGACTTTAGTGCAGAAGAGAGATCAGTAGAAAAGGTAGTGCAGTAGTTGAGTTTAGTAAAATACAGTACAGGCAGTTGGGTGAAATTCAGCTGAGTGTAGTTCAGTTTGTGGAGTTCAGAAGCAGAGCACACTTCAGGCGAATTCAAGAGAAGCCAATTTGAATCAGGCAACTTGGAGAGGAGTTTGACCCAGAACTGCTGAGTTGAGTCAACCAGCAAGTGTTAGTTAATAAAGAAGTAGAAAAGGTGAGCTTATTCTGCAATAAGCCTCTGAGAAAATAATTATATCAGGAGAACAAAAGTTACTTTTATACTGAACAGCAAATGATTTCTCAGCATCTCCATTGTGAAAATAACCATTTTGAACTACCCACTCCATATTTTGTAAGCCAAGTTAGTAAATAAACTTTGATAATAACTTATTCTATGAGTTCTGTTCGTCTAGCAAATTTGTATTAATATAAAACATTTTAAAGAATTTGTAGTTTTAGTTACCATCTTTGAATCTCTAACATTTCTATTTTTTATGATTTTGCTTCATCTTTTTATTAATTTGCTCTACTGCTACAAATAGTGTCTTTGGTTGTGAGCCTAGCCTTTAATGGCTGAGCCATCTCTCCAGTCCACAAGCAATTTTTTTTTCTCTTCTCACAATTTAATTTAACAATTTGAGTATATTTAAGATTCTTGATTTGAAGTCTTTGTTAATATTAATGGTGTTCTTGTTACCTCAGGAAAAGTTTTAATAAATATTTTTATACACAAATCTATTGTTTGCCTGTTTTAAACATTTTGTTGGCAGTTGTAGATGTGAATATAATATTTTGGCATTTCTAGGAATTAAAATATCCCTTCCATTTAGAGGTTACTTTTATTACCTCTAGGTAGTAATTTTCCTATTTTAAAAAAATGATACTGCAACATACACTTTAGTAATCTCTGTTCCAGAAATATTTGTTCTGATGTCTGTAGTTTCCCAGTGCTTTGAAGTATATTTACATAAATGCAGTGAAAATAAAAAAACGAGAAATTCCTGGACAAGATGGAGGAACAGGAAAAATAGGAGAAAAATAGAGGAGGGAAGAAAAAAATAGAAAACTATTTTTCTCTTCAAAAAAGAAAGGGTAGAAAGGCAATAAATAATTTCCTGATTTTTAAAATAACTGTTTTGGTGCACTCCTTCAAAAATTACTTATGTTACAATTTTACCCTATACTCTACTTCTTTATAGTAATCAACCTAAATCAGGTGAATGAAGCTTATGGCAATTCTTTCAACCATTCTTGTCTTGGATTGGCTTTCTACGTTTTCATTCATACTTAAATACTTTCAAAGTCTTTAGACCTCAAAGCTATACTTACAGTATTTCTTATAGGATTTCACTATGTTTATTTTTCGTCTGTGTTATAATCTTTTGTTCCATGTGCCAGCAGATTATTCATTTAAAAAATATATTCAGTACCTTACTCATTTTAACCACATTTTTTTCCAGGGAAAGTTTCCAGTTAGGTAAAACAAAAGACGAATATCTTTTATTTTTATCTGTATTAACAGCAGTGTACTCTGATCTTTTCACAATCCTATTTCCATATCTGAAATAATGATCTGCATTTTTAAAAAGAGCTACTGCTATACCAATGATATTTCCATAATATAGATAAACGGAAGTCTAACTTGCATTATAGAAGAGTAAACCTCAAAATGCTCATTGACTCCAATAAAATTGATTGACTAGACTCAATATAAAAATGTTAATTTATCTCCATATATGTATTTGTGCTCTGGTTAAAGATCTTTGTTTAAAATTATCATCCAATAATCTCCCACTTATCTACTATGTGTCATGAGTTTTGCTCCAAGCATTCTTTATGACATTTCTACATATTTCAAACTATATCGCAATCTCAACATAGTAGAATAGAAACCTGATCATTAATTTTTTTCTTTTCTATAGTATTTTTAGAACAGAATCAAAGTTTCTTAATCAGTTATCTATAATTGACAATAACTACTATTGTCAGTAAGACAACTACATGCTATTGTCCTTAGCCTTTCTTAGTTGCTTTTTACCTCCACTACTCATTTTTATTTCATTCTATTATTTGCACTGAAGTTTCTTCTCTTTTTCATGGATTCAATTTTATCTGATATCTAAGGTCTTATTTTAAAAAGATTATTTAAAGATCTTATTTATAAGGACTCTTGCACCATATATTGACAATTGGAACACAAGAGCAATTCTATTGTACAAAATTTAAGCTTACAGATGAATTCTCTAAGGAACCCTAAGGCTATTTTGAATGTGGTCTGTTGGAAACTTTATCAATGCTTAGAATGTAATTTTATACAAAATTAGAGCAGCAGCTAAGGACTAACTCAAAATAACTTAAACATAAACCCTTATGGCTGAGCAAGTTTTCAGATATATTCTTTTATTAGGCACTCAAGTGTTATAAGCTTAAGCAACTTGAAATACTTTAGGAGCTGAGAGACATAACTAATATCTTCTCAAAAATAAACTCAACCCATCAGAACAATGAAGAATTTGAATTTCTGTAGATATAAAAATAATGTTATAATTTTTCAATCTAGTTAAAATATACAGAATATTGATGTTGGTCTTAGAGCCTGAGCTGTTGGTGTTCTGTTCAGGATGTTGTCACCTGTGCAGATGATTTGGAAGCTTTTCCCCACTTTCTCTTCTATTAGATTTAGTGTGTGGGGATTTATGTTAAGGTCTTTTATCCACTTGGACTTAAGTTTTGTGCAGGGTGATAAGTATAAGTCTATTTGCACTCTTTTACATGTTGACATCCAGTTAGACCAGCACCATTTGTTGAAGTCATGCAATTTGCAGCCAAATGGATGGAACTAGAGAAGCTCATCCTGAGTGAGCTAACCCAGACTCAGAAGGATGCACATGGCATCTATTCACTTATAATAAGATTTTAGCCATATAGTACAGGATAACTATACTACAACCAGTGCACCAAAGGAAACATGAACATAGACTTTTTTTCCTGTCAATAAGACACTTTGCCCTAGTGGTGCTGCCTTGTAGTCCCCCAGTGTATGAGGAGGCTCTTGGCCCTCATATGACTGCTGAACTGGGGCAGGGGACTGACATGTAGGGACACTGCACTCCAGAGGAGTGGGATGGAAGGGATGGGGGTAGAGGGTGGGAGCGTGGGACTGGGGGGGGAGTGGGAAGATGGCACTGTGATGGAGATGTAACTTAAAGTAATAAATAAACACAAATAAATACGCAGTATAGTTTTTTAAATAATTTTACTCAGAGTTCATGTGCAATTACTGTATTCCTTTGAAAGTGTGTAATTAATAAAGTTAGAAATAATTTTGTTGCATTTGACTCTACACCTAGCCAGTTTCTTCTGAGGTATGAAATATTCACTGTAATAGTAAGTTCGTACTGAATTTTTCCCTTGCAACAAATCTGTAGTTCAATTTTACTGACTACTGATGTTTTGTCATCTAAGAGAATCTTAAAATTGGCATTTGTACATGGGATACATTACTGCTGCTATACTAGACATGTGTCTTATTCATATACAAAGCATTAATTCAATTTTTACAAGCTGTAACTTTAATACCATTCTAAATAAAATTCAAATTCAATGATGTGAAAATAACTGGTAAAATGTAATAATGTAAAATGCATTTCCAAGTTAAAGTTTATTCCTTTAAATTCTATTTTGTTAAGAATGGTGTAGGAAAAGACTATTATACTATTATTAAAATAATAAGGGGTTTTTCTATTGTCATGTTTTGGATTTGAGTTTATTATATTCCTCAATCTTGATGTGATAGAACTTTCTTCAGTTCAGCAATTTAGGGAGATATCTTAAAAGATTTATGAGTGATGTTTAGTGTAGCATATGGATGGTATAAATGGCATAGATACTCTTTTGGAGTATTTTAGGCAAAAATGAAAAGATTACTCTTTTTTTTTTAAGGAATATGTTTTTTTAAAATTTTTTTTAATAATTTATTTTTTTATTTCTTCAAGTTACATCTCAATCACAATCCCCTCCCTACTCCCCCCTCCAGTCCCACCCTTCCACCCTCCTCCCCCTCAACCCCCCATCCTCTTCCCTTCTTTTTTTTTTTTTTTTTTTTTTTTTAGTTTAAGGTATTTATTTTTCCCCCCAACAGCTCTCCCTAAAAGATTACTCTTAAGGAGTGGTCTTTTTTGTTCTGACTTCCTATTTCAACACTAACTTATTGTATGAGCATTCGCTATGGTGACATCTACTACAAATGTCATATAGCCCCCAAAGAGCTTGGTTACACTGGCACCATACTTTTTGGACTTTCAGCCTCCAAAAGTGAAGGTTAAATAAACCAATTTTGTATATATTTAGTCTTTGTTTTTTTTTATTATGGCAGCAAGAAATAAACTAATATATAAAATTGGTTTCCAAGGATAGGAGATGTTGAAATAACTATGTCTGAAAATATAGATGTGGTTTAGGACAAATGTTGAACATGTGAGTGGCCTCAAGCTTCATGTCACATAGGCAAAACCCAGAAATAGAATATTTTATTCAGAGAGCCAAAAATTTGAGAAGACAATGAATTAGCATGTCAGCGATCTGCTCCCATTTCATCTTTAACTAGCAGATTTTATAGAACAGAGAAAAGAATGAAACAAATCATACCAAATTTTAGTATTGTCCCTCTGCTCTGCCTGATCAGTTCTGCTTCTGAGAATTATAATATTGGTTCCTTTGTCCTTATTTGCCTTCTGCTGTGGAGGACAAAAGGGAAGGAAGGTTTGCAAACAGAAATGCCATTAGCTTCTGTGTTCTTCCTGCATCAGTCTTTTGTATGACATCTAGTCTGAAAGTTAATTCAGAACAAACAACTCACTAGTAGTGTGTACAAAATGAAGCAATATGTGTTCTTATTATACAGAATAAGCTGTGTTACTATCAAAGATAACTGGAAGAATAGACAAGGAAATTCAGAGTACTGTAAGTAGAGTATTACAAGAAATTTTGGTGAAGGGTCAAAGAAACTATAAATAAATAATAAAACTAGTCAAAAATGAAAATGAGGATACAATAGGAAATTGTACTAAACACTGTAGTTCCTTCACCATTTCTAACAACTCACTGTAATGTACACATGTCCTAAAGTATAATGAAAAGCTAAAATTGAAGTAATAATCAAGTAATATATGATGGGATAGTTAACCTTAGTTGCCAACTGAAAAGAATCTAGAATTTCAATATGAGTTTCAGTGAGTCTAGATGAGGTTAGTCTGTGAGCATGCTTGTGATGGATTTTTCTTCTTAGGTTAAATGAAATAGGAAGACACATCTTCATGTGGGCAGCACCATTTCATTGGGTAGACTCTGAATAGAGAAGTAGAAAAGATAGACTGAGCAATGAGTATCCTTGCTTTCATTTTCTCTCTGCCCTTAGGTTGGTTATGACTAGCTGCTTTTAGTTCCTTCTTTGATTTCCCAATAAGGATAGACTGATTCCTGAAATTATAAAGCAAATAAACCCTTCTCTTTTAATTGGAGTTTTTGTGGCTATGATGCAATATCATGATCAAAATCAACATGGAGAAGGGATTTATTTCATCTTACAACTCGTAGTCCCTCATCTAGAAAAGTCAGAGCAGGAACTCAAGTCAGGATCCTAGAGACAGGGATTAATGCCAGAAGCCATGGAGGAGTGCTGCTTACTGGCTTCCTCCCTATTTGTTCATCCTGCTTTCTTACCCTATAAAGGACTACCTGCCTACACGTGGCATCACCCTGTGGAGTGGGTCTATATATATCAATCCTTGAAAATGCCTCACAGGCCAGTCTGGTGAGGGATTTCTCTCAATTGAGGTTCCTCTTTCCCAAATGACTCTGGTTGCTGCCCTATCTGAGGCATTCTTTGATTGGATAATAAAAGTTGCTGACAGCCAATCAGCTGGGCAGAGAGAGAATAGGAAGGCAGGACTTCCTGGGAGGAAGAAAGAAATTCAGAGAAGAGACAGAGGAAACTTTTTTCACCAGGAGATAGGGAAGGAGATAGATGTGTCTGTGGGCTTGGAAGGTACAGTAAGCCATTTGGCTGGATGGGACTAGGTGGTTGGGTTAACTTAGGTGAGCTAGTTAAGAGTCTGCCCAGCTAAAGCCAAAGCACTGAAACATTAAAAGGTCTTTGTGTATTTATTTTATGGGCATAAGGGCTGTCCAGGATCTCAGGACTCCTCACTCAGAGAAATAAACCCCAGGCTTAATACAATATTTTGGCACACAAACTTGTGGCAACACAGCATGAACAGAGAAATCATTCCAACTTTGAAAAAACTGAGACACTGTTCAGATTTGGTAAGTCATCTGGGAAATCCTGAAGGAGAAAGTTGAAGATGAGAAGTACTGTGATAGAAGGTTTTAGGACCCTGTACACATAATGTGTATATATATATATGATATATTATATATATTTATTCATATATGTATATATTTATATATTTTTATTTATTTATGTTTATATAATTTGTTTATCTATGTCATTTATATTATATTTTTATATCAGTTATATAAATATACAATATGTATATTATATACATATAATATATAAATATATGATTATATATTAATATTAAATATGATATATTTATAATTATTTTATATAGGTGTATATATATAAGAATATATATATATATATATATATATATATATATATATACAAATGAGAACAAGAAATATACTCAGATACAGATGGAGGAATTTAGGCAAGCCTTGGACAGACCCATAAATGAGAATAAGGAAAATTATTAGACACAAACAGAAGATTTTAGACAAGAGCCTACCATGTGCCTGCATGATGAAACTGAAAGAGGGTGGTCCAAGATTGTTAGAAACCAACCTTAGTTTATCCAGTTACTGTAAAAGACCTACCAGGAGATGATAGGCACCCCTATGTTATAATGAAAATACATGCAATCCTATAAACATATTAGATATGAGGAGATTTAAGGAAGTGATTCTCTCCTATGGTATGCATACATCCTATGTGAAAGAGATTTTAAATTCATAGGCAACTCAGAACAGAATTATTCCTCAAGACTGGAAAGATTTGGCAGCAGCAATGTTGGAACTTGGTTCTCTGTTACAATGGTGAACTTGGTGGAAGGAGGAAGCTAAGGCTACACAAGAATGAAATCAGGCCGGAGGTATTGATATTTCCCAGGATAAGTTGCTAGGTGAAGGTGAATATACTGATTTTAAAATGCAGCTTTTAAAGAAAATGATCACATCTTGGTGCTATGTCATTTAGCAGCTTTAAATGCTTGGGATCAGGTTGAAGAATCAACCTTACCTCTACATCTTACCTCAGCACAACAGTAGTGCTGACTCTGATGGCAGGTGTGCTAGTGTGCCAGCCCTGTGGGTGTGGGTATCACAGAGCTAGCCCTGCAACTTGTCTGCTGTGCAACAGCCTGGGCAAGGGAGAGACAGCCTGCTACACCCTTGCCCCTTGCCAGCTATGACATGTGGGAGAGATTTTTTCTTGAGTCTAAGAAAATACTTTGGACTCATACTTATAAATGATACTGAAATGAATTAACATGTTGAGACTGTTGAGTAGAATAAATTCAGTTTGCATTGTAAAATAGACATAAACCTTGGTGGTCAAGAATACAACAAAATTTTATGTTTTATTTAATGAGAGTGTGTCCCCCAAGGTTTCCTTTAATTGAATCCACATTGTGGAAGTGTTGGATCATGATGTAGAACCTTTAAGAGATCAGGCATACATGTAGGCCCCCAGTGCAAGAGGAAGTTCTTAGCCTTCATATGGCTGCTGAACTGAAGGGGGCTGATTTGTAGGGCACCCCACACTGGAGGATAGGATAGGTGGGAGAAGGGGGAGAGAGGGCGGGAGGGTGAGATGGTGGGCAGAGGGGACTGTGATGGAGATGTAAATTGAAGTAATAAATAAATAGTAAAAATAAATGAGATCAGGCATAAGGTAGAAGATATAGTTCAGTGTTAAACTGCTTGGCAAGCATCCACATGTATCATTGTTGTTCTCTGGCAATGTAAAATATGAAAGGGTGATTGAAACAACCAAATTAAGTTATTAGAAGTGCTGACTTTGAAAGTACTAATGTAGCTATTCCTAGGTCCTGGCTAGTCTTACTCACTAGATATTTGTTATGAAAGATTATATTGGCTCTTCAATCATTTCTGATGCTAGTTTCATCATGTGATCTCTCCAATTTCATATATTCCCATCATAACGTCATATAGTATGTTGTAGTATGTACAGAGAGAAAAGCTCACCCTGGAACTAGTGGCATAGTATATGGACATTCATCCTACAAAACTGTTAGCTGAATAAAGTTGTTTCATTTATCTATTAACTAGGTATCTAGTTTCAATTAGCTGTATGGCTTCATAAAATGGACTATAAATTTTAATTCAAAGTATAAATTTTTCATACAATTACCTTTCAAGTAATTGCCACATCAAATAATTCAATTTTTTGAGAAATGTGGTATAATGCCATATATCTCAAGTATATATTCACATAAAACAGTAACTATGTTGAATTTTATGTAAACACTAATGTTTATAAGAGGCCCATATGCCCAAGTTTAACTTGTTTATAATCATCAAAGAAGAGTCAAAAGTGAAAATCACTATTAGAAACACATTAGTTTCATGTTATTTTATAGCAAATCAAACGAAGGGAAAACATATTTTGTTACTTTGACAATACAAAATGTTTTTCTTGTGCTCATATTTTTGTTTTACATTTGCTCTTTGTACTTCCACTTACTTCTTAGATTTATTTTTTTCTGTAACCGAATACTTCCACTTCATATTGATCAAATGCCAGGATGATACAGTAGATGACATCCAGAATGCAATGTTTTATTTTAGGAAGGAGATCACGCAGACAGATTCAATGAGTTTGTAACACCAAGTAATTAAACACCTGGAGCTGAAGGGCACTGTCCCTGACTGAATTCTGGCAAACTTATCTAATTTCAATAATCATAGAATCACAGCCAGGTCATAGGTTTATGGGATTGGGGAAATAAAAATCCTGCCATCATAGTTCTCTCCAAAAATATAGAAAATAAAACAGGCCACAAAAGCTGAAAATATTCTTCCATTTATACTGAAATATCAAAAAACTGGTAAATGTTTGTAACTAGAAAATATATTAATACTTTCCAAGGACTATAACAAAGGAAAAATTATGGCTAATTCCTTTTGGGCGTGCACTTTCCTTTGGAGACATTGAAAATGTTCTAGACCCACACATAGGTGGAGGCAGTATTATGAATGCATTAACTTGAATTGAACCATTTTCTTTAAACTATGCACTGACTTTTTTTTACAATGCATTAATTACATTTAGTATAAAGAATAAGCTAAATTAAAAATGAAAGATTCCAGAAAGACAATATATTATCTCTAGTTGAAAAGTGATGTAAATTACAGAATTATAAAATCTGAAACCATAGTAGTCAATGGAAAGAAGAATGTATTTTTCAAGAATTTGAATAAAAGTGCTACCATCTTCCTGTAAATGTGTCCACCTCATGAATGTATCTTCAAGAAACACTGAAAAAATAAGTAAAATCTCAGACTAAATGAAGAGTTCATTGTGACAATTTGACATTTCAATAATTATTAAGGGAACCTCTTCATAGAGAAAATGATTACAGACAGAAATTAAATACTTCAGAACAGAATAAAAACAAAATAATGAAATATCTACTGGTTAGCTTTCTATCATTGTTTTAAAACTCCTGTGACATAAAATTAAATAAAGGAATTGTTTATTTTGACTCACATTTTCTGATTTTTCTTTTAAAATTAATTAATTTTTCATTTTAATAGCCCAATCGCAGCCTCCTTCCTCCTCTCCACCAGGCTCCATCCTCCCACCCTCTTCTTTGTTTCCTACCTCCTATTCTCCTGTGAAAAGCGAACCTCCTCTGTATCAAACCTGTAACCGACTTTTAAATTATTTTTTAACACTTATTTATTTATTACTAAATTCACTTATAACAAACACCAACAATTTCTTAACTATTAATCCTATAAATTCCTACAACCCCTTTAACCTATCCACTAAACCTATTGATAATTATAACAACTACTTTCATAACCTTTCAGAATGATACAGTCTCTGGGGCAGGTAGGTCCTCAGTCGTCAGGAACACAGTCTTTGTTGTAGATTCTTTAACACACTTAGCAGTCCTTTTTCTGGATCTCTCAGATGCAGGTTCGTCAGGGTAAGTTGGTTATTGCAGTCTCACCTTAAATAAGGCTTCATGCTTTCTTCTCTGTGGGAGACCCCAGCCATCTGCAGGCCAACTTACTTCTTTTGAATCAGGAACTCAGCTGCTCTGCCTCAGTCCTTAAAGCTAGGCACAGTTTCCCCTAGGCCACTGATCAGACAGATCAAACCCCTCCAGGCAAAAGCTGAGCCACAGGGTCCAGTCCTTGGCCTTTTGGTGTCTTGCTCAGGCTTTCTTTGCTCACCAGCTTCTTTCTGCTTCAGGAAGAGAGCTGGCCATCAATGGCCAGCCCTTTTTTCAGCAGGACTCTTGGAGCTCTCTAGCATCAGGAGCCTCTTCTCTTTCTGGGCTCCATGCACTGTCCTTAAATAGGAGGAACTGTGTTTCAGCTTAATTTGGGCTCTGCCCACTTAGCAGCTGAAAACAATGTCAGGCCAGATACTTTGTTTCTTCAAGTCTATTGAGTCTTTCCTGTTTTCCTGACTTCAAACTTGTTTTTCAGTCTATTGAGTCTTTCCTGTTTTTCCTGACTTCAACCTTGTTTTTCAGTCTATTAAGTCTTTCCTGTTTTTGCTGACTTCATGCTGATAATGCTCTTCAGGCCCCGAATTAAGAGACAGTATCAGAAACTCCTATATATTTTCTAAATCTAATTTATCTAACCCCTACACAAACCACTCCTGTTCTTCAAGTTGCTTCAGGATGAAAAGCATTTGCTCTTCCACTGAGGTCAGAAAGGGCATTACAGCTAGGGTAAAGTGATCCACAAACAGGAAACAGAGTCCATGTCAGAGACAGTCCCTGCTCCACTTGCTGGGGGATCTACATGAAGACCAAGGTGCCTAACAGCTACATATATGTAGGGGGCCTCAGTCCAGTGCATGCATGGTTTTTTGTTGGTGCTTCAGACTCTATAAGCCCCCAGGGGCCTAGGTTGACTCTGTCAGTCCACTTGTGGATTTCTTGTCCTCTCTGAATCCTTCTATTCTTCCTCCCATTCTTCTACAATGCTCCCAAAGCTCCACCTAATGTTTGGCCATGTATCTGAACATCTGTTTCAATCCACTGCTGGGTGGGGCCTCTCAGAGGAAAGTTATGTGTCTGCAAGCATAGCAGAGTATCATTAATAGTGTCAGGAGTTGGCTCTCTCCCATGGGGTGGGAATCAATTTGTGCAAGTCATTCCTTGCCCATTCCCTTAGTCACTGTTCCATCTTTGTCCCTGTATATCTTTTAGGCAGGATAATTTATGGGTCAAAGGTTTTGTGGGTGGGTTGGTGTCTTCCTCCTTCCACTGGACGTCCTATCAGGCTAGAAAGTGTCCACTTCCTTCTCTGTCTTTTGCTGCTAGGAGTCTCAGCTAGGGTCACCCCCATGTATTGCCAGAAGCACACCCTTTCACAGGTCTCCCTCTGGTTTTAGAGATGCACCCCCCATTGGTTTCCCTGGCCTCTTCCAGCCTTCATACCTCTCACCCCTGTTCTCACCATACCTGATCCTCACTCTCATTCCCCTACTCATACATTTTCCAACTCAGTTCCCTCTCTTCATTCTGAGTGAGATTCAAGTGCCTACCTTTGGCCCTTCCTTGTTACATAGCTTCTTTAGGTCTGTGAACTTTCAGGTGTTTAAACTGTACTATGTGGCTAATAAGTGAGCACATACTATGTGTATCTTTCTGGGTCTGTGTAACCTCACTCAGAATAATCTTATCTAGTTCCATCTATTTGCCTGCAAATTGCATGCTTTCCTTGTTTTTGCTGAGTAGTAATCCATTGTGCAAATGTACCACAATTTCTTTATCCATTCTTCAGTTGAGGTATATTTAGGTTGTTTCCAGATTCTAGCTATTATGAATAAAGCTGCTCTGAACATAGATGAGCAGATGTCCTTGTGGTTTCATAGAGCATCTTGGGTATATGCCCAGGAGTGGTATAGCTGGGTCTTGAGGTAGAACTATTCCTAATTTTCTGAGGAAACACCAGATTATTTTCCTAAACAGTTGCACAAGGTTACATTCCCACCAGCAGTGGAGGAGTGTCCCTCTTTATCCACATTCTTGCCAGCATGTGCTATCACTTGTTATTCTAGTCTTAGCAATTCTCATTGATTTGAGTAAAGATGTTGAGCATTTCTTTAAATGTTTCTAGACCATTGAGTTTCCACCCTTGTGAATTCTTGATTTAGCTATATAACCCATTTTTGATTGGAGTTTTTGGTCTGTTTTTTAATTTCTTCAGTTCTTTATATATTTTGGATATTAGGCCTCTGTTGCATGTGGGGTTGGTGAAAATATTTTCCCATTCTGTAGGTTACTGCTTTGTCCTATTGACAATTTCTGTTGCTTTACAGAAGTTTCAGGTTTCATGATGTCCCATTTATTAATTGTTGATCTTACTGCCTGAGTTGTTGGTTTTCTGATCAGGATATTGTCTCCTATACCAATGAGTTCAAGGGTTTTCCACACTTTCTATTCTATGAAATTTAGTGTATGGCTTGTTTTATGTTGAGGTCTTTGATCCACTTGGAGTTGAGTTTTGTATAGGGTGATAAGTATGGATCTATTTGCATTCTTCTACATATAGACTTCCAGCTAATCCACCACCATGTGTTGAAGATGCTTTCCTTTTTCCATTGTATGTTTTTTATTATAATCTATATTTATTACATCAAGTTACATCTCCATTATAGTACCCGCTTTCTATCCCTCCCGGTTCCACTCTGCCACCCTCTCCCTCTCATCCGACTCCTCCAATGTGGAGTGTCCCTAAAAATCAGTCCCTCTCAGTTCAACAGTCATATGAGGGCTATGAGCTTCCTCTTGCACTACGGGCCTACATGGTAGCACCCCTAGGGCAAATTGTCCCATTGTATGGTTTTTGCTTCTTTGTGAAAACTCAAATGTCTGTAGATGTGTGAGTTTATTTCTGGGTCTTTGATTCAATTCTATTGATAAACCAGTCTACTTCAATGCAAATGAATACAATACAATGCAGATTTTATTACTATTACTCTGTAGTATAGATTGAAATCAGGGATGATGATATCTCCAGAAGTTCTTTCATTCCTAAAACAGGATTGTTTTAAGAATCCCATTTTTTTTTTTGTTTGGTTGGTTGGTTTTTTGTTTTTCCATATGAGGTTAAAAATTGTTCTTTTAAGGTATGTAAAGGATTGTGTTGTAATTTTGATGGGAATTGCATTGAATCTATATATTGCTTTTGGTAATATATGGCCATTTTTACTATGTTAATCCTACCTATTCATGAAGATTGGAGACTTTCCATCTTCTGATATCTTCTTCGATTTCTTTTTCAGACTTAAAGTTCTTATCATACAGGCCTTTCACTTTCTTGGCTAGAGTTACACCAAGATATTTCATATTATTTGTGGCTATTGTGAAAGTAGTTGCTTTCCTAATTTCTTTCACAGCCTGTTAATATTTTGTATAAGAAGTATTACTGATTTTTTGAGTTAATTTTATATCCAGCCACTTTGTTGAAGGTGATTATCATCAGAAGGATTTCACTGGTAGAATTTTGGGTGTCACTTATACATACAATTATATTGTCTGCAAATAGGGATACTTTCACTTCCTTTCCAATTTGTATCCTGTTGATCTTTAGTTGTTTTATCACACTTACTAGAACTTCAAATACTATTTTGAAGAGATATGGAGAGGGTGGGCATCCTTGTCTTATCCTTGATTTTAGTGGAATTGCTTTGAGTTTCTCTTCACTTAATTTAACATTGGCTTTCAGCTTGTGTATATTCTCTTATTATGTTTAGGTATGGGTGGTTTATCACTGCTTTCTCCAAGAGTTTTATCATAAAAAGATGTTAGATTTTGTCAAAGGCTTTTTCAACATCTAATGAGATGATCATATGGTTGTTCTTTTTTCTTTCAGTTTCTTTGTAGGATAGATTACTTTTATGGATTTTTGTATATTGAACCACCCTGTGTCCCTGGGATGAAGACTTTTGTTCATGGTGGATGATATTTTGAAATATTCCTGGATTCTGTTTGTAAGTATTTTATTGCATATTTTTGCATCAATGTTCTTAAGATAATTTGGTCTGAAATTCTCTTTGTTGAGTTTTCGTGTGGTTTATGTATCACAGTAACTGTGGCCTCATAGAATGAGTTTGGCAATGTTCCTTCTGTTTCTATTTTGTGGAATATTTTAAGGAATGTTGGTGTTAGGACTTCTTTGAATGCCTGGTAGAATTCTGCACTGTAACCATCTGTTCCTGGGCTTTTTTTGGTTAGGAGACTTTTAATGACTGCTTCTATTTCCTGAAGGGTCATAAGACTAAATTGTTTAACTGATCTTGATTTAACTTGAGTAAGTGCTATATATCAAGAAATTTATCCATTTAATTTTGAGTTTTCAACCTTGTGAAGCACAGGCTTTTAAAGTAAGACTTAATGATTCTTTGGATTGCCTTAGTGTAGGTTGTAATGTCCCCTTTTCATTTATGATTTTGTTAATTTATATTTTTTTCTCTATGCATTTTAGTTAGTTTGACTAAGGGTTTGTCTATCTTGTAATTTTTCTCAAAGAACCAGCTCTTGGTTTTCTTGATTCTTTTTATTGTTCTCTTTGTTTCTAATTTATTGATTTCAGCCCTGAGTTTGATTATGTCCTATCATCTACTCTGCTTAGGTGTGTTTGCTTCTTTTTGTTCTACTGTGTTCTTATGTTGTTAGTATGTGATCTCTCTAGTTTTTTTCTGAAGGCACTTAGTGTTATTAACTTCCTCTTAGCACTACTTTCATTGTGTCCCTTAAGTTTGGATATGTTGTCCCTTCATTTTCATTATATTTTAGGAAGTATTTAATTTCTTTTTTTTTCTTCCCTTACCTATTGGTCATAGAATAGAGGATTGTCCATTTCCTCATATTTTCTATGATTGTAGTCTATTGTTACTTTCTCCATTGCTTCACAAGACAATTAATCATAACAGAATGATGCAGGTTATTTGATCACACTGTAAACCCTGGGACTGTGAACTGGAAACACTTGTTTCTAGTTGTGATGTGGTTCAACCCTACTACACACCTTTAATCTGAGAGCTTTCTATTTATTGTAAACAGGATTAAATAAGGTCAACTCTAGGTCAAGAGTTGGAGCAAACAACCAGTTGACAAGGAATGAACATTAAAAAAACAATAGAGAGTGAGAGTGAGAGGAAGTCAAAAGGATGGATAGAGAGATGTACAGAAAGTAGAAAGGAGGGACATTCAGTTTGAAGGGTTTTTGAAAGAGCATGGGGAAGGAGAACTATCTTTTCCTTCTGGGACATTGGTTAAATAAGGTTAGCTGGGTGCTTTTTCTACCTCTCTGAGTTAGCAAGCTTTCATCTCAGCATCTGACACCCACTGAACCTATCTGAAACTATCTGGCACCATCTGAAACTATCCACTTAATGGAAACATGGAGAAAGAGATATAAAGCCAGTATCTCAAAATTTCATTCAAGGGCATTCTCTCAATGACCTAACTTTCACTATGTCTTACCTATTAATGATTTAAAAACCTAATGTTTCTAAAAACTGGCTGCCAAGTCTTCTAACACCTGAGATTTTAGGAGTATTCTAAATTCTAGCTATAGCTAAACAGGTTAATATATAGGTAAGCATACCTCTAAAATAGTAAGGTAAGCACCATACTATTTCCATAATCTTTTATATTTGAAGAAAACATTATAATACCCTCTTGTGTGGTATTTAATGTAGGTAGAAATAAGGGCTTCAGATAATCATAATTTAAATTTAGAAAGTTATGGGACTCTAAGTGGAAGTAAGACTTCTACACTTCAATTGAAATGTTAAGTTAGGGAATCTAATACACTGTGATAAAGAATGGGTACAGAAAGTAATAACAAGTAATAACTTAGTATGCTATCTAAGAAGTTTATGTGAGCCGGGCGGTGGTGGCGCACGCCTTTAATCCCAGCACTTGGGAGGCAGAGGTGGGCGGATCTTTGTGAGTTCGAGGCCAGCCTGATCTACAAAGTGAGTCCAGGACAGCCAGAGATATTCAGAGAAACCCTGTCTCGAAAAAAAAAAAAGAAGTTTATGTGAAAAAATATACTCAAATGTATCTTGAGGAACATGAATTGTATTTTATGATGAGAAATATGTACTAGAAGAAATTTACCTTGAGAAAAATGGCCAGCAGTATTATTTAGTCAGAAATAAACTGAAGAAATAATAAACATAATCAGCAAGTAATTGTCAAGTACTTAGGTCACATTTTGACAAATAAGTACTAGCACTTAATCACCAGTATTAATAACATAGTTAACTGTTTAGCAGTGTTAATCCTTAACCTGCCATTATAAATGATCACATTGAGACACCTGATGGATTTTATCATGTCTTAACCCGGATTGTGCAATCTTAGTCCATCTAAGCTAGCTTTTAATTTTATCCCCCAATAAAATCCCATAATATATGGATACATCCCCTGGAGTGTTATTCTCCATGCTATGCCAATGTCCTGTGCCACATGGAGATGTGATTCTTCTATCTAACTCATGGCATGTCTCCTTCTTCCTCCTCCTGGCTTCTTCCCATCTACCTCTCTGCTCTCAAAGCCCACCAACCTTTGCCCCACCTAACCCTCTCCCTTCCCAATCACAGGGCTCATTATTTTATTAAAGCCAATCAGAGACAATGGTTAGGAAGCAAAGTAACAGCATCACTTGGTGTATCTCATACACCAAACAGTCCTCTGGGAGCAATTAATTAACATTAGAATACATAAGAGATCACTGCATCAATAATCATTTAAAACAAATGTAATGGGCATGAACAAAATCTGAGCAAGCAACAGCCTGACAAATATCATACTATAGAGTCAGGGAATGTAGAAATAATAAATTAAATTGTTTAACAGTATTTATATTATTGTTAATTGATTGGCGGCTATTAATCCTTAACCAGCCATTATAAATGTGAATAAAGCCATGTATAATATACATACGTCCTATGGGCTGTTTTTCTCCATGCTACACCATGTTCCAGGTCACATGGAATGAAGTTCTTTTCTCTAACCAATGGCATGTGTTTTCCTTCCTGCTCTTTGTTTCTTCTCTTGGAGGCTTCTCTTACCCATCAGCCTTTCTGCTTCAGAAGCCTGTGCACCTTAGTCCTGCCTACCTCTATCTTTGCCCAATCTCAGGCCTCAGCATTTATTCAACCAACCAGAGACAATAGTTAGAAAATAAAATAACAGACATCAAGCAGGACCAATTAGCTAACATTTAGAATGAATAATATCACTCCATCAAGGGAAGGTAGACATAAAAACAAAGGAAATAATGGAATAGTTTTGATAACTAATGTGTGAGGCAGAATCAGTTTTCTTTGATGATGTGACACCTCTTAGATCAGCCGTATGCCATGTCCAGTCTCAATCCCAAGATAGGTGGGCAGCATATACTGGACTCAATGGAGAAAAAAGAAATCAGAAATCTCAAAGTTAGGTGGGAAAAGATGTGAGGGTAGAAACAATGATTATGGGAGAAGTTTGGTTGGAGGGGAGATACATTCAAAACACATTGTATAAAATTCTCAAAGAATTAATAAAATATTGTTTTAAAATGATAATTTACCAAAGGTAGTCTTTCCTTACTGTTATGAAAGTAAAAATGGCCTTAATTCCAGGTTAGAATGTTAGACTGCAGGGTGCCACATAGTGCACACACTCTTGGATATCAGCTTATAAGTTTTTTTTTTCCTATGTATAAAGGGTATTTTCGATGTTTGGTTTAAAAAAAGGCAGTTAAGAAATTTAAAATGTTGTAAATAAATTAAGTGATACTACAGTTCAAACTGGTTTTCTAAATCTCTAAGAGCTGAAGTAATTTGGAGCTAAGTTAAAATATTTGAGAAGGGCGGTGTTAGCCCATGCCTTTAACTACACCAGAGACAGGAGGATCACTATAGAATTAATTGACTTCTAATTTCTAGAGCTATAATGAACCAAGTGGTAATGGTTCACACCTTTAATCCCAACACTTGAGAGGCATATACCTTTAATCCCAACACACAGGAGATAGAAACATGCAGAGCTCTGAGTTCAAGGCCAGCCTGATACAGAGCAAGCTCCAAATAGAGAAAAGCTTAGATCCAGGGGTGGTAGTGCACACCTTTATTCCCAACACTTGGGAGGAACATGCCTTTGACCCTAACCTTTGGGAGTCAGAGGCAGGCATATAGGATTTACAATGATATAAGTTTAAAAGCTTCTCACAAAAGGCATGTTGAAACTCAAAGTGAATTGCCTTTTGTAATCTCAAATATATATATATATATATATATATATATATATATATATACTTGAAGGTATGTTTAGTTTTGAGATATCAAAAGATTTTTTTTAATCTCAATTGAAAGATAATACATTTTATATTGTCATAAATATTACCTACCAAAAAAGTTGTACCCCAGATTTAGGATTATTAGGACAGGGCTCTGTTCTTATCTTTCCAGGAGATTAAAAGCATCCATCTAAGGAGTCCAGGGACAACTTGACAACTTAAACCTCTGAAGAAAAGTGACCAGACACCAAAGAAGAGAAGTAGACCAGATGATTCAGTCTTGCAGACTGCCTCAATAGCTGTTTCCTCAAAAATCTATAATCAGAACAATTCAAAATGGTTAACTAACATGGTTCAGCTCCACAGACTGTTCCACCCAGGACTTCAGTAAAGCCCTGAACTTTCCCACCCAAAGTTCATCTTCTGACTATAAACTTCTTAGGATATTTAAATAGCTGAACACAAAAAGATTGGATATCAAATGTTACCATTAACTTACCTAACCATCTTTTCATTCTTATTTGGACCCTCAAACAGATTTCCTACATCCCACATTAGCAGAAAGCAATTTTAAGAGAGCAATGTCCCATTCCCAGAAGCTGGGGTGGGTGATTTTCCCCCTTTTTGGTCATTCGATGGGTTATAGATGTTTGTTATTATTTAGGGGGATTGATTACAAGTTGTTAAATGGTCTTGTTAAACAAAGTTTAGGGATTATTCCCAAGGATTTCTCTCTTTTTCTTTTCTCAAACCTTCTTTCTCTCTTATGTAGAAGAATAAAGACTTAAAAAAGGGGGGGGGGATATAGACATGATATAGGAATGATAAAGAAAAAGAGATAGATGATTGAATATGCTCTTATATCTTTATATATTGATACAAAATTAATATTATATTTGCCTACATTGCTATTGGTCTTTGTATATTTATACAAAATTAAGGTTAGCTCTTTTTAAGGTATTGTACCTAGGTAATTCTCAAAAATGTCATGTCATGTTTTGGCCTTTTCATAGTAACTGTCACAAACTGTATAGAATAATTAAGAAATGCAAACTAATAGTCATTCAAACTTGTCATTTTATTAGGTACTGGCATAGTGTATCACAGATGTTTTCTAAGTTAATAAAAAATCAAGTTGCTATGAGACAAGCACTATTTGCTTATCCAAATATACCATGATAGATAGGTGGTCTTCAAAAACCTCAGGAGATCTGTAGAATATGGCATTCAAAGATGTTCTCTTAACTTAAGTATTTTTGATATTGAGACATGACAGCTCCTGACAGCACCCCCCTATTTTACTCCAAGAAGAAGATGAGCATCAAAGAATCTCCATTTGGAGATGGCTACATAAGTGGCAAGCTTGTCACTGGGCAAGAAAAAGCCCTTGCTTCAACTGTAAACAAAATGCTGTCTGAAAAGGACAAAACTTGGAAGCAGGTAAGTTGGCAGCCTAGCTCTACCAAGACAGGGTAGGCAAGTCCTTCATAATTCCTGCTTCACAATTAATGTCTGTCACAGATACTGGGCCAAAAGGCTGAAGGTAGATGTATTGTGAGAAATTGGGGACTGTCCTGGCAGCCAGTTGTCTGTAATTTCTTAGTTTTGGAAGCTGCTGGCTCTGCACTTCCTATATAATCAGATATAGTTATCCTTCTCAGGTCTCTGATGTGGTTGAAGACTAGGTGGTTATAGTTCCACAGTTAAATTTCAAGTTGCTTAGGAATTAAAAGGATGTTATAAGTCTAAGAAGATACTTTTAGGTTGATAATGCAAGTTTGGATGGAAACTGAGTTAGGTATAGAACTTTAAACTCATTGAGATAGATAGATAATAGAATATTAATATCAGTTGCCAAATATGTATGGTCTGGACATTGGGAATGTATGTTATACCTTGTAATTTTCAATTGTTGCCTAATTGTTCTTATTGTTTTGTATTGTATTTATTGTTATAAGAAAAAGAGCCTTTTATTGGAAAAAAGAATACAATCAAATATATTTAAGTATAAATTTTTCTAATGTGCTCACTTATTAGTGGATATTAGCTATAAAGTAACGGATAACCATTCTACAACCCACAGACCGAGACAAGCTAAATAACAAGTATGACTTAGGATCTCCCAGGAAAGGAAAATAGAATAGACATCATGGATGGAGGTGGAGTGAGGGGGATAAGAACAGGAGGAACAGGATGAGAGAAGGATGAAGGGAGAAAGTATTGTGAGAGACAACTGAAATTGATGGTCATGAGGATGAGTTAGAAACAGTGCAATGGAAAATTCCAGAAATCTACAAGGGTAACCCTAGATAAGACTCCTTGCAATGGGGAATATGGGGTCTACACTGGCCATTTCCTATAACCAGACAAGAGTTACAATGGAGGAATTAGGACATCAGCCCAGTCACATAAACTTTGACCTACAATTTTTCCTGCCTACAAGATAGGCTGGGATAAAGATAGTACAGAAATTGTGGGAGGAACCAACCAATGACTGGTAAAGCCTGAGACACATGCTATGAGAGGGAGCCCACTCTCACACAGCCTAGAGGGCTAGGACCCAGAAGTTGGGTTGCTCAGAGACTGAGGATAGAATCAAATGCAAATGGCAAAAAAAGATTAGTCAATGAAACTATATCTAGTGATATTCTGCTATATAAATAGAGGGGTGCATATCCCAACTGTCATCAAAGAGACTTCATCCAGCAATTGTTGAAAATAGATGCAGAGACTCATAGCCAAATATTAGGCAGAACTTGGGGACTCTTGCAGAAGAGACAGAGAAAGGATTGTAGGAGCCAGTGGGACCAAGGACACCAAAAGACAACCTATAGAATCAACTAACTTGGGCTCTTTGGATCTCACAGAGACTCAATGAACAATCAGAGAGCATGCATGAGACTGACTTATGGCCTCTGCATATATGTTAGAGTTGTGTAGTTTGGTCTTCTTGTGGGACACCTAACAGTTGGAACAAGGGCCATCCCAGACTCTGCCAGCTTTTGGAATCATGTTCCTCATATTGGGTTGCCTTGTTCAGTCTTAATATGATGGAAGTGTCTAGTCTTGCTGCAACTTGATATGCCATGTTTGGTTGGTATGCAGAGTAGAAATGGAGAAGTGGATGGGGTGGAACAGAGAAATGGTAGAGGAGAGTGACAGAGAGGAGAAGAGAGAGGGGAAACTCTGGTTGGGATCCAAGAAGTAATAAAAAAGAAAAAAATGTTTAAATAAATAACAGTAAAGAAAAATTGTAATGTGGCTTGAACAATCTAGATTTCTACCCAGTCATAAATTTTGAACGGAAGCAAATACATTTTGAGAATTAATGATTAATTTCTTGGGCCTTTTATGTTTCTCTTAAGACATGATGAATAAATCTCTTACTAGAATTAAGATCATTGAATAGATGAAAATGTATCTGAGGACTAATGGAGGGAATTTACTACTAATTCCATATTCATTATTTTCAGTGAAATAACATCAGGCATCATAAGAAAATCAAATTGAAATAAATTACAATAAACTGTAGAGTTGTAGATTATCCAGTTTTTCGCTTTAATTGTAAAAACAAAAAACATAAGAGATGAAAACAATGGGTGATTGTTGAGAAAGGTGTGTGTGTGTGTGCATGTGTGCTAATTTGTATGTATCTGTAGGTCATTTCTCACCTCAGGCAGACTTCAGATGTCAGTCATTGCCTTCAGCTTTTAGAGAGTGTATCATCATTGCTTGCACTCATGTAGGGTAGGCTTGCTTACTTTTAGGTTTCACAGTATCACAGTACTCTCCTTTCTGTCTCTTGTCTTGTCTTTGGAACACTGTGCTTAAAGTCAGGCACTACTATGTCAGGTATTTACATGAGTTCTGTGGATTTCAAGTCTGGTTTTCATGATAATGCAGCGAATGCCTTACCCACTGAGTCATCTCGACTGTCTGTGGCTAAAGAGACAGCATAAATGGAAAGACCATATTGCAAATATTTCAGTTATCATTACCAATCTATTTTAAATAAATATTTGGCTGTGAGTCTCTGCATCTAGTTTCAACAGTTGCTGGATTAAATCTGTCTGATGACAATTGGGATACGCACCACTCTATGAATATAGTAGAATATCACTAGATATAGATTCATTGACTAATCTTTTTTGCCATTTGCATTTGATTCTATCCTCTGTCTTTGAGCAACCCAACTTCTGGGTCCTAGCCCTCTAGGCAGTGTGAGGGTTGTCTCCCTCTCATAGCATGTTTTTCAGGCTTTACCAGTCATTGGTTGGTTCCTCCACATGTAAAATGTTCTTGAGAAAAATCTTGCAAAATTTCCAGATGACAACAATGATTTTCTAGAAATGCTATATCTAATAGTACTTGTTAGAATAATGTTTCCCAATGAGCAGTTCTTAAGTGGTACTTAAGAATCTGCATGTAGCCCTGGAGAGATGATTCAGCTGTTAAAGGCTAGGCTTACAACCATAGCATCATGAATTCACATGTGATTTAAGTTCCTTTTATATGTGTATAAGTTTGCTTATATTTTAGAAATATTCTGCAGTTGGAGTTACTTTGTAACAGGTTAGCATTGCACAAGAACACTACCAAATAAAATGTCCAATATCAGGAAGTGCTTACTTCTATTGGAGTTGTTAACTAGTGAGGTCTCATGTAGGTCTCATATTACCATTGTTCATGTTTCGTCTCCAAAATGTTTTTAATTTTCACATTTCATCCCCATTTTCTTTAATACTCCATTCACAGACCTATATGCATGTAGATTATGAAGAACTGCCTTCACTGTTTTAAAATGCCCATGACAATTAAAAGAGGAAGAGAAAGTAAGTTTAAATATAGCTGGCTAATGAAATCATCAGGGAAAGTATACATAAATATTCTTATGTCATAAAAAGTAAATGAAACTTTATAGGTATTACTTAATAAAATTTTACACCTTTTTAGATATTTTGGTGACAAAGGACATCATAAAATATTTTATATGGCAGCATACATAATTGAGAAGGTACAATTGAGGAATATTATTGTATAAGCAACCACATTTTGATTTTTAAAAAATTGGTATTTATTCTTATATTTTGAAGATACACCAAGCATGACCTGGCTCATTTTGTTTCTAAAGTAAAACCTCATGATAATTTTAATTGCATTATATTCATCACATTTCCTACAATTTAGCATAAAATATCAAATATACTTATCATTTACAAACATAAAATGGAAGCTAAGTTCATATGGGCATAATAAATAAAATGGAATATTCTGTTATATACATACTGCATCAATATATTTCTTTTCTGAGCAACTCTAACTGAGAAACATTTTCAAATGAAAATTATTATTCAACTATTTCAGTTTTTCTACCCATGCAAATCTACCTCATCTAATATTTGGTGAGGAAGCATTTGTAATAAACTGCAGTAAACCCTAAATCTGTATCAGTATAGAAAATCTGTTTATTGAAATTAAATATTTATTTACTTGGCTTTCTAGGTCAATTGTTGATCTTATTTATGGACAGATATGCCCCCTAGTGGTTCAAATAGGGGATGTAACATTGGAGAACTTAAGTATGGTCCAGTATGCCAGCTAATTTTTCAAAATTAAAATGTGATAAATTTAATCCCATAGATCCACATGTCTCAGACCATTAGCTGTGATAAGCACTAACCTATGATCATGTGAAAGTTAATATTCTCACCGAGCTCCTTTGATTCTATGTCTCTAGTCAGATATTTTTATGAGACAGACACATCGACAGACAGACAGACACGTGCGTGTGCGCACAAACAAACACACACACACACACACACACACACACACAGAGAGAGAGAGAGAGAGAGAGAGAGAGAGAGAGAGAGAGAGAGAGAGAGAAGAGAGAGAACAGATCAATAGGAAGGTTGCCTTTACAAATGAGGAGGGTATTGATGTTTTTGAAATAAAGCACCAGAAAGAAGAAAACAGTATTGCAAAAATCTTTTGAACTCTAAAGACCTAACCTTTTTTTCTTTAAAAACGCCCATCAGTGTTTGGGAAATGGCTCTATCCATATGGAAAGGATTTCCCTCTCAATTGGGAGGACATTATACTGGAAAGATGGACTATACCTGTCAAGTCAAAACCAGGAGGCAAAGACAGGAAGACCCACGGAACTCTCTGCATAACCAATCTTAGCTTAATCAGTGAGCTCAGATTCATTGAAAGACCGTTTCTCAAAAAGATACTTGGCATTGACTTCAGGCCAACAAACACACATTCGCACACACATGTGTGCACACACAAACACACATATTTGCACAAACTAGTGTACACATTTACACACAAAATTTTTCTAAATCATGTAACACATAAAATATGATGATCAGTACAAGGGAAAATCTCAAACAAAGTTAAAAACAAATTAGGCAGAACAGGTTTTCTTTTACTAAACGTGTTAAAGTTTAAAATTTTTAGGAATATTTAAATATTTTTTCTACTGTGTAAGTTCTTACATGATTCAGAGGCTAGGCATTCTTGTATATAATATAGCAGAAGGTTCACTACTGAAACAGAGGATAATAATGAATTATACATATTCATTGTGCATTCTGTGTGAACTCTAAAGTAGTAGGCAAATTCTACACTAACTGGTGTTTTGAAATGAAAGTTATATGAATAAGCAAGAATATTTTATAGGTCTAGGTTTCATTTTTGAGGTATGTATCTATTCTTAAGCTGGATCTTGAATGATTTTTTTTTAATTTAAACCTCTTCTTGGGCATGTGTTTAAACAATTGAGATTTATGAGGTTTTTTAAAAAAATTTTTTATTACTTCAGGTTACATCTCCATCATATTGCTCTTTCCACCCCTCCCAGTCCCGCCCTCCCACGCTGTATCCCCTAACCCTTCCATCACACTCCTCTGGAGTGGAGTGTCCCTACATAACAGTCTTCCACCCCAGTTCAGCAGTCATATGAGGGCCAAGAGGTTTTTGTTTTTTAGAATTATTCCCATATCTACAGGGAATGTAGTATTTAGATTAATATTGTTTTTGATCTTTTTTAATTAGTAGAATTTTGAAACAGATTTATCAACTGTGTTTAAATCTTAATGGTAAAATTAGGTATTAATTTAAATTTGCACTTGATAAACATTAGTAAAATGTTTGAAAAACACAATTTATCAGATCTATATTCCACCCATCTCAATTATTTTGGAAGCAAAATGAATTCTTTTAATTAAGTAGTCACATTTTGACAATAATATCTAATTTTCCTCATTACAAAAGTATTTCTTAAAGGAATATGGTCATTGAACTAAAGATTGTCTTACTTACTTTTCACATGGATTTCAAACGTCTTATTACATGCATCTTCTTTTTTGTTATTTGAGCACAAAACAGCTTCTATATATATTAGTATAATGCTTTACATATAGTATATACAAGAATATACTTTCCAATTTCAGGAGAGTAGGTAGAAACAAGGATTCAAACATTAAACAAAGCAAAATAAGTTTTAACTTCAATATGTTAGGGTTCTAAGTTAAAATATTCTTACTGATAGATTATGTTGATGGATTTTCGTAAGTTGAAGTACCCCTGTGTCCCTGGGATGAAGCCTACTTGATCATGGTATATAATCATTTTGATTTGTTCTTTGATTCAGTTTGTGAGTATTTTATTGAGAATTTGTGTATGTATCTTCATGAGAGAAAGTGGTTTGAATGCTCTTTCTTTGTTCAGTCTTTTTGTGGTTTAGGAATCAGGGTAGCTGTAGCCTCATGGAATGAGTTTGGCAGTGTTCCTTCTGATTCTATTTTGTGGAAGAGTTTGAAGAGTATTGGTATTAGCTCTTCTTTGAAGGTCTGGTAGAATTCTGTGCTGAAACCATCTGTCCCTGGGCTTTTTTTTTGTATGGAAGACTTCTAATGACTTCTATTTCCTTAGGGTTTATATGACTGTTTAATTTGTTTACCTGTTCTTGATTTAACCTTGGTACATGGAATCTATCAAGAAAATTGTCAGTTTAGCTTAGGTTTTCCAATTTTATGGATTACAGGTTTTTGAAGTAAGACCTAATAATTCTTTGGATTTCCTCAGTATCTGTAGTTATTTCCCCTTTTTTATTTCTGATTTTGCTGATTTGGGTATTTTCCCTCTGCCTTTTGGTTAGTTTGGCTAACAGTTTTTCTTTTTTTTTAAATTTTTCTTAAAGAACCAGCTCTTCCTTTCATTGACCCTTTCTATTCTATTTGTTTCTAATATATTGATTTCAGCCCTCAGTTTTGATAAGCAGAATAAATAGTTGATATTGGTATCAATGATAGTATGGAATTTCTCAACCCATTTGTTGTCTTAAGTATACATATTCAAACTCTGATTTTTTTTCTGTTAACTGTTCCTGTTTTGTAGGTTGTCAGTATATAAAATAAATTTAATTAGTTGCCTTGAGCGGATCTTTACCTAAAGTAAGTAATTTTAAATATGCTACTTATATTATGGTCAAAACACTGTAAAGAAAAACATATTGCTTGGAAACTAATACATTTTATCACCACTATACCTTGACACAGCTTAAATAAATAAAGCACAAACAAAATTCTGCTCTCATATCTCTGAAATCTTTGTTTTTCTGTAGTAAATGTAGATTATTTCTTTTGTTTGTTTTTTTAAACAGATGTATATTTGCATAATGGTAAGATTTACTTAGACTTGAGAATGGAAAATCACATCTCTATTTTAAATGGGACTAATACATATATAAAGGATTAAATAAAGCAATCTAAGAACAAGATTATGATTTACACTTTAGTTCTAACCCACTCTTTGTACTTGAGGAATTACAAAATGTATTGAAAATGTATAACACTATGCCTTTTTCTCAATAGAGTGCATAAAGGTATGTTTCCTCTGTAGAAAATTATTCTCTTTGCATCCTTGGGAAATCAGCTTTGCAGTTCTTCTTCTTCTTCTTCTTCTTCTTCTTCTTCTTCTTCTTAATTTGTTTGCCTGGATGCTTTTCCATGAATGCTAACTCTGAATCTTAGATAATATCTAAACCAACAGCAGATAACTAAAAATTTAATATACTATAATACAAAACTTCAAACAATTGGGCTACTACTGTGTCCTGAATGATAATATCTCATTACTTCAAAATATTTAGTGCCACAAAGACTTTCATGTACCAATTTATTATCTTTCCTTGCTTTTATTCTCCCTGGTATAGAAGGGATGATTGTTTGCACAGCATTTTCATATTACCTATTTTTTATGATGAGCACGAAAGGTAATTTGCCTTATATTAGGACTATGTTTCCTATAATAGAGCTATTTATAGTTTGTAGCATTTAAGAAAAATAGATGCTTGCTAGCCTATTAGCAGAAGATAGGATAATATCAGAAATGCTGAAATCTAGTCCAAGTCAAGACCAGCAAACCTACTATAATAAACAGAAAAATAAAATAAATTGCTGGGTTTTACATTCATAACATTTGTTTTTAACATAAAAATAAGAGTCTATATTGAAGTCATAAGAATCTGAACTAGGATATTTTTCCCTTTTCTCATTCAGTGAAATAAGGACTTCTAGTATTTTATAAGGTTTAACTAAAGATCTTGAATCTTCTCCACAGTTAGGACATGACATAGAGAGCTTGAAGGAAAAATGCAACTACATCACAATGATAAAGAAAAATAAATACATTCAAAGACATTATCTTTTTAACCTAATCTGAAACATCATTGTAACACATTTTTAAAAATATTTGCAGTTACTGTAGTCCAAAGGTCAAAGTCCTGACTGACTGTCTTTAGGTTATCCTTTGATTTATCTAAATAGACTCTATGGAAGAATTTGCAAAATAGAAATAAGGTCATGAAGGAAAAGTCAGATAGCTTTAGGCTTTTAAATAATATATAGGAACTGAAATCTTTCCCAAGACAAATTCTTTTTATTCCATTTGCTATATACAATTCTGGCCTGTTAAACAAACTTTAGTGTACCCATTCTTAAAATTAAAAAAAAATTAGAATAGCTGATTCACATTTCATGAAGTATTGTCTTGACTTCACCCAACTCTATATAATAAAAGTTGTAAAATAAAATATAAATTAAAAAGTTCCCAGATATTATTTTTTCAGAATATATTGCAGTCCAAACCAAGACATACAATAACATTTTGTGATCTAGAAGTCTATTAAGCTACTAGTTGAATAATGATTTTCACTGAACTTGGCTAAAATTAATTCTTTGAATTTTGTTTATATTATTAAAATCTTTAGTAACACTTGCTTTATTTTTGCTTCCATTCTCAGAGAAACACAATTTCTTAAACCACAAGTCAAAGAAGTAGAGAATCTCTGCAAAAAAAATTATACATATGTAAGGCATGCTGTTTTAACATTTTGCTTGCTGATCTTAAAAATCTCATTTATTGGCATCTTAGAGATTTGTGTGTGTGTGTGTGTGTGTGTGTGTGTGTGTGTGTGTGTGTGTGTGTATGTATGTGTGTGTATGTGTATGTGTGTGTGTGTAGACTACTGAAACAATCAATGTACATGTAGCAAAATCTTCTGAGAATTGACTAAATTTGCTATGATAATTTGCATTTGAAACTGGTGGTATGTACAGGCTACTTTATACTTTCATGTATTATAAAACCTTTCCTTTCTAAGCATGAACCCTCAAACCTCACAATGGATTCTACTATTTTTAAAATGCCGTTTTAGAAAAACTAATAGTTACTGGTGTATGTACAAAATGGTAAAACCATGCCAAAATTAAATTTTATAAGAGATTCTATATTCATTTTTGTTTCTGATAGTAAATGTTCCATAATTTCAAAAGTAAATAACACTCTTACAATGCATACTGAAGAGCTATAAGCTAGATAACCTTGCTAGTCTTGTATCTTTCAAATGCATTTCATTTTCTGCTTGCCATATTTTGTCTTTTCCATGATAAAAAGGTGTGAGAAATGATTCTGTTTGATCATCATTCTTTTTTATAGTCCACTATGCCTGTCAGTGACAGACTGTTTTTCTTTTATTCTGTTTTGTTTTTCTCATGTTTTGTTTGTTTGTTTTTAGTTTATTTACATCCATACTTCAAAAATAACATGATTTCAATGATATAGCACTATATAAGCCATTCTTGTTCTGCATTCCCTTAGCTTTAGCGTAATGGAACTTTTCCAGAGTATTTTCAAGTTAATCCATGAACTCATTTTTATTTAAGACCTCTGTAAATGTCATAATACTAGGTCAAGAAATATATGTCAGGAACAAAAAGAAAATAATATATTGGCCTTCAAAGACCTCAAAACAAAAAGCCTTTATGTTTTTTCTTATGCTGAAATTTGTATTATAAGCCAACACGCCAAAGTGCATCAACAGAATGTTTAGCTTTCATTTACCAATTTAACACTAATTCAGTTTCGTACTAGGAACAAGCCAATATTTTCATATAAATGACTTACTTAATCTTCCAAAAATTAAGAGGTAAGTAGCAGTGTTATGTTTATTTTATACATAAGGAAACTTGCCATGAAAAATGAGAGCTCTGAAGTCTTTTCAGAGATCTGAATATTACTTGTATTCTATCAACTCTCTGACCTGGGGATAACTATTCTAAACTGTCTTCTCTGATGCAGGGCCCCTCAGTGGGACCAGGAGCTTACCAATTAGGTTATGATGGCTGGTCGATCAGGCCTAAAGAACTTCTTTCTCCTATTTTTTTACTTGAGTTCAAGGTCATCTTGCTTTACTGGAAGCACTTTAACACTAAGTTATCTCTTAACACATTCTATATGATGCTCAAAATCATCACTAGAATACAGCCACAATCAAATGAAATTAAAATTAGGAAATATTTGCAAATTGGTTTCTCAACCACATCAGCACTTTTCAGGAGCTCTGCAACCTTGTCTGTCTAATATTTATGAGATTACTAGATTAGACAATGCAGACTTAATATGCTATCATCATTACCAAAACCAACTCACAAATCCATATCATGTCATTGGTCTTATTGGTAAACGTGCCAGCAATTTGATCCCTGTAGTATTAGTCAGTAATTCCTGGATATCCTCTGAAGGACACCTATTTGTTAGCATCTGTTAAATACTTCTAGATTATGGCCAATATACACAGAACATAAATTTATCTGGTAGTGACAATATTGTCAGTATAGTATCCATGTTAGAATGGACTCAAATAAGCACCAATGTCTATAAAAATATGTACAACTATAAAAACTCATTGTCATTTATCTGCATCCATAAAATTATTTATCTCATAATTATTCCCCAAGTACAAAGTTAACTATATAATATCATAGGATTTCAAGTATATGTAGAAATTTACAGGTCTGAGTTGGAATATTTAATATTTATATTTTGGTCAATAAGATTTAACCAACTCCAAGCAAGGCATGGTGGTGCATGCCTTTAATCCCAGCACTCGAGAGACAGTGGCAGGTAGATCTCTGTGTTCAAGGTTATTCTTGTCTACAAAGTGATTCCAGGACAACCAGAGATACACAGGGAAACCCTGTCTCAAAAACACAACAACAATGACAAAAAGATTTAGCCAACTCCATCATAGGAACAACTGGAAATTACTTTTTATGTATGTATATGTGAATGACTTATTTGAACACTTCATAAACAGAAGAAATTACAGCCACGAAACATGAATTAAAGATGCTGTCACAAACACACAGATACATATAGATAGTTCTAGAGTAACTTATAAAATTCTTCCTATTTTTCCCTCATGATATTTCCAAGACCAAAGATGACTAAATAGATATGAAATATCAAGGCAGAATGCAGACTGATAAAATTTTATGATGACATTCAGCTGGGTTTTCACTAAATTTAGTAGTCTCAAGGGACTATAGATAAAGAACAGATGGGTAGGTAGATAATAGATAATCAACTATTTCTTTATAGCATATTGAGCTGAATATAAACTCAATATACGTGAATTTAATAAATTGAATAATCTGAATCATAAAACCCTTTGTCCTCCTCTCTTCCCACAAATTTGGGGCAAGTCAAGTTTTGTGGTTTAAATAATTGTCCTCCATAGTTTTATTCACTTGGAATACTTGGCCTCCAGTTGTTGGTGCTGTTCAGGGAAGAGGCGCAGCCTTACTGGAAGAAGTATGTAACTGAAGATGGGTTTTGAGAATTAAAAGTCTCCTGTTCTACATCTAGTTCATTCTTTTTGCTTTCTGCTTGAGGTTCAGAATACGAACTCTTAGTTTGCTCAGAAGGCACCATGATTGCTTGATGCCATTATTTCAAACTGTGACGGACTCTTATAGCTCTGGAATTGTTGGCCTAGCAGGTGCCACAACTGTACTTTTTTTCTTGTTTGTTTGTTTGTTTGAGGTTTGTTGTTGTTGTTGTTATTGTTACTTTCACAGCAATAGAATTATCAAGGCAAAGATAACTGATTTCATGAAATTTAACACAGTTGGCCTTGTCCTTAAAATAAATTATTGGATGCTAGCAACAAATAAACTTTTTAAAGTATAAATAAGAGAATGAAAGCTAAAATTTTAAAATTAGATTTTTACATATTTAATCTCAATCTCTGTTCATGATCTTTAAATAATGTGTTACAATATGAGGTAATAATGGAAGGGATGAAAATTAAGAAGTATCATCTTTGGGTGAGGAGGTCCTGGACTCCATGTGGTGTGTGGATTGCCCTAACTTGGGTTCTTGGCCCATAGTCACCAGGAGGGAGAGAGTAGTCTGTGTCCCAATGAACATGTCTGAGAGCTGGATGTGATACGCATCAGTGAAGGGAACTGTGGCAGCAATCTATTCAAACTGGCTTTTCTACGCGTCTCACGGAAGTGCTCTGCTTGGAAAAACTGCCTCTGAACTCAACAAACTGAACCTCACTGTCTGAACTGACTGCATGAACTGAACTGAACCCCAGGAACTCAATTGAACTCAATTACATACAACTGAACTGTACCAAACTCAACTCTCTTTCCTGTTCTGTTTTCTTGAGAGTTGGGCATATCTTATCTCTGCCTGATCCTTTCAAATCTTTCTCCAATTTGTCACTTTGTCTGCCCCCTAATTAGACTTCACTTTCATACATGTCTGTTTCCTTTATAAGCTAATCTTACTTTCATTGTTTAGGATTAAAGGTGTGTGCTAAGGATATATCTCTATTCCAGCCATCTCATACTTTAATCCAGGGTGTGTCTGCATTCCAGCCAGATCACATAGAAGGTCTTTGGATGTGATCCCTTGCTAGAGCAGCCATGTTGCTGGATTAAATTTTCTCAACATATAAAGTATGTTTGTAGTTTCCTAAAGGCTATAGAAATTGGAGATAAATAGCCAACATGTCACTGGGTATGTAGTTTCATCCATGTATTAAAATAATATCCTATCATGTAAATTGTAAATATGAAGTATGAGTTTACTATGAAACAGTAGTATGAAATTATAAAAGAGATTTTAGATAAATAAGACAGATATGTGTTTATTCAATGTAAGTATGAGAGGTTGAGTAGAAGGCTCAGTGGGTAAACTGCTTGCCTGGGAAACATAAGGAGTAGAAATCCTCATATAAGTAGAGTGGACATGAGAGTTTGCTTATAATTCTACCACTGGCATGACAGAAACAAGAACATAAGGGATATCAAAAGAAGATGGGCTGGTTAACCTAGTCTATCATCAAGGTTTGTATTCAACTTACAGACCCTTCCTTAATGAATTAACCATATTGAAGGAATTAGCTCGTAGATTATAGTGAAATGAATTTCATTTAGATTGAAAACTATAAACTTATGGAATAAAATGGTTAAAAACTTTTTATTTAAAAAGTAATTAACACAAGTTATTAACTTTTGTCTACTATTTTTGAAAACATGGACAAGTATATATCAATGAGGAGCACACATTAAATTTCAGACTTTTGGTTAGGCTTGTAAATTAATTCTTACCAAGAAGCTCAACTTGGTACTAAGACAAAAATAATGCAAGACTCAAAATGTACACTACCTACCTTTGAGACATCAATTTCTCTTTCAAAATTATCACAGACATAAAAATATATAGACTTGTAGTGGAGAAAATTAAGCACCTACAGAGTTCTTACAATTATATAAAGTTTTGCATGAAATTCATTATCATACAAATGCTTGAAATAGTGTCTTGAGTATTTTAATTGGTCTTATGTTAAATTACTGAGTAACAAAGATAGTTTCAAATTGCTAAGGCTGTGGAGAAATAGAAAAATGAAGAGACAATGAGAGAAGAAAACTACAAATATAGAAAGATACATTCTACATTACTAGTTTTGCTTTTCTATAAAGAAATTACAGATTATAAATTACATTTTCATTTTCTTTAAGGAAGTTTAATTGGTAATATTAATAGCCAACTTTTAAGAACATAGACTCATCTAGCAATGGCCTCAGGCATGCCTGTCAAAAGACTGTATTCATTAAAATCTTTGATGTAGAAAAATTTATATTTTAAAGATTTATTTTTATTTTTATTATATGCCTATGAATTTCATGCATTGTATGTATTAACTACCACCTGAAAAAGTCAAATAACATCACTGGACCCTCTTAAATTGTAGTTACAGATGACTGTGGGATGTCATATAGTGCTGGGAAATAAAACTAAGTACCCTGTAAGAGCAGCAATTACTTTTAACTGTCTAGTCATGGGGACATCCATCTTAATTGTGGGTAGGATCATAGCCTTAGCAGAATATTGCATGTATGGCTTACTTAGGTTAGTTTGGATGTTGTAACAATACAAATTGTTCTTAGAAACTTACAGGCAATTAACACTTATTGCTCATATTTATTGATGGTAGATAGTCAGTCCAATACCAAGGTGTTAGCAAATTCATTGTCTGCCAAAGTTCATTCCTATATTAGTTACTTTCAGTTAATACAGTGAAATACCATGACAATAGGCAATTTAAATAATTTATGTTTCCAGAAATATCTAGATATCCATAGTAGTAGGCAAAGCAAGAGAGCAGAAGGAAGAAGCTGAGAAATCATCTCAACTGCACACAAAAATGAGAGCATGAACTGGAAGTGTGGTAAGGCTATAAACTCTCAAAATCTACCTACAGTGCTGAACATTCCTTCACAATGCTGAACCATTTAAATGTTCCATAACCTCTTCAAATAGAACCACCAACTGAAGACCAAATATTTATTTATTTTTATTAAATATTTATTTATTATTTCAGGTTACATCTCCATCTCAGTGTCCTCTTTCCAGCCCTCCCAGTCTCTCCCTCCCACCCTCTATCCCCTATCCCTTCCATCTGACTCCTCTGGAGTGGAGTGTCCCTACATAACAATACCCTGCCCAGGTTCAGCAGTCATATGAGGGCCAAGAGCCTCCTCACACACTGGGGGCCTACAAGGCAAGACCACTAGGGCAAAGTGTTTCATTGATAGGAAACAAAGTCTATGTTCCTGTTTCCCTTGGTGCATTCGTTGTAGTATAGGTATCCTGTTCTATTTCGCTAAAATCCGATCATAAGTGAATAGATGCCATGTGCATCCTTCTGAGTATGGGTTAGCTCACTCAGGATGAGCTTCTCTAGTTCCATCCATTTGGCTGTAAATTGCATGATTTCATTGTTTCTGATGGCTGAGTAGTATTCCATTGTGTAGATGTACTACAGTTTTTTAACCCATTCCTCGGTTGAGGGACATCTGGGTTGTTTCCAGTTTCTAGATATTACAAATAAGGCTGCTATGAGCATAGATGAGGAAACTTCCTTGTGATTTGGTGAGGAATCATTTGAATGTATACCCAGAAGTGGTATGCCTGAGTCTTGAGGTAAAGCTGTTCCAAATTTTCTTAGATATCGCCAGACTGATTTCTCTAGTGGTTGTAAAAGCTCGCACTCCCATGAGCAATGAAGGATTGTTCCCCTTTCTCCACAACCTCGCCAGCATGTGCTGTCATGTGATCTTTTGATCTTAGCCATTCTGACAGGTGTGAGATGGAATCTCAGAGTTGTCTTGAGTTGCATTTCTCTGATGACTAAGGATGCTGAACATTTCTTCAAGTGTCTCTCAGGTATTAGGGATTCCTCCTTTGTGAATTTTCTGTTTAGCTCTGTTCCCCATTTTTTTTGATTGGATTATGTTGTTTCTTGGCATTTAATTTCTTGAGCTGTTTGTAAATTTTGGACATTAGCCCTCTGTCAGATGTGGTATTGTTGAAGATTTTTTCCCAATCTGTAGGTTGCTGTTTTGTTCGAATGACAGTGTCATTTGCCTTACAGAAGTGTATCAGTTTCATGAAGTCCCATTTATTGATTGTTTGTCTAAGATCCTGAGCTGTTGGTGTTCTGTTCAGGAAGTTGCCACCTGTGCCGATGAGTTTGATGATTTTCCCCACTTTCTCTTCTAATAGATTTAGTGTGTCCAGCCTTATGTTAAGGTCTTTGATCAACTTGGACTTAAGTTTTGTACAAGGTGATAAGTATGGGTCTAATTTCAGTCTTTTACATGTGGACATCCAGTTGGACCAGCACCATTTGTTGAAGATGCTGTCTTTTTTCCACTGTATGGTTTTGGCTTCTTTCTCAAAAATTAAGTGACCATGGGTGTATGGGTTTATTTCTGGGTCTTCAATTCGATTCCATTGATCCACTGGTCTGTTTCTATACCAGTGCTTGAGTGAGTCTGCTGACAACTCATGAAATGTGTAATATATATGATATTTCATATTTCATATGGGATATATGCTGTTTTACTTTAAGAAACTATCTGGACAATTGTGGGTGAAACTTAGTAGCACCCTTGTCCAACTCAGACAATGGCCTAGGATCCATGTATACACTGAAAAAAAATAAGAATGCCAAGGATAAATTACTACTAAAGAGTATAGGCATACAAATTGGCCCCACAAGACCTTCTCTTGGATGTGAGACCTCAGGAAGACTTAGAAAGACAAAAAAGATGGCCCAGAATAGCACCAACATATAATAAAGAAGATATAACCATTGGCATTTTAAGTAAGCAATGTTTGTTTTTTTTTAATTCTTTGTTTACCAACTTTAGCTCTCAGTACTATCAGAAATCTTAAATAAGACCTTGCTACATTCACTACTTAAAAGTACTGGTTTGTAATAAGTGAAAGTACAATTATATCTTTTCTTACATCAAATCTCTAGATTCAAAGCCTGGTCAGCAGTGAGAAATGTCCAAACTCTGAAATTAAGTCAAATTGTTAACTTTTACTGGAAAAATATTCAATGCCTAAGAAAAATGTATTAATCTCTTTTTGAAATCTATAACATACTTAGTTGATAGACTGAATTCCATGGATCCATGAAAACTATGTGTCCCTTATGCAAGTAAAAGTTTAGACTATCAATCTGCAAGATTAACATCTAAATTTCATTACTTGAAATTTCCAATCTTGAAACATTTTGTCAGTACTACTCTAAGTAAGGTATATGAGGACTCAACTTTGATATACTTTATATTTCCATTGATATTGTTCCACATGTTTTAGTGTATATCTAATGTACACTTGTCTTTACTGGAAACATTATGGATGATCTTAAGATGTCATTAATTTGTAGATCAATTGTATATAGTATGTGTGAGGTCCTAAATTTGATCTATAGCACAGCAGAGTAAGTAAATAAAGGCATGAAATATAACTATTATGGACTATGCCAGCCATTAAATTGAAAATTTTAAACAGGGGGCAGATATATGACTCATTCAATGTTCTGGCAGAAAAACTGAGTTTGGTTCTCAGCACCTACATGGGAGCTAATAACTTTCTTTCTTTCCAGTTCCAGAGCACATGATGCCCTCTTTTGGCCTCAGGGAGCACTGCATGCACATGATACATATAAAAACATGCAGGCAAAATATCTACACAAAACATAAATCTTTTAAAAATAAATTCAATATTTATTTGAATCTTTTGAAACTAATCCCTTGTATAATAATATAAAAACATATCACCTTGTACTTACTATAATTACTTTTTTAAACTCACTATATTATTTTACAAGTGAAAATTTTATATATTTATTACATACATTAGTGAATAATTATCTCAAACAAGATGTATATTATGTCATATATATAGCATATTTTTGTGACAAGAATTTAAAAATTTGTTTTTTGTCTTTTCAGTTTTGAAATTTAGAATATAACACTATTAATTATACTGAACATTTTTTATTTGTTTGTTTTTTCTTGTGTTACATTTACTTGTTTATTTTGTGTGTATATGTGTATATATGCTGAAAACACCATGTGTGTGGAGGTCAAAGTCAGATACCTCTTTTGGTGACAGGCATCCTTACCTACTGAGCTGTCCCAACACTAACTCTATTGTGAATGCTGTAAACATTACCTACAATCAAATTCAAAAACTTAATCATCTTGTGTAGCTGAAATTCTAAAATTAATCAACATCTATTGTTGCTTACACTTCCCGATTCCCTAAAGTTACCACATTATACTCTGTTTCAGGGAGTTTTGTTTTCTTAGATTTTATATGTCAGTAGTATCATATGATGCATGACTTTAAACTCTTGCCTTATTTCAAATACAGCTTCCTCCAGATTCACCCATGTTGGTGTAAATTACAGGATTCTTTAATCTTTAATGAAAATATGAATTCATTGAATTTATACAGTCTTTTTAACTTTTTGTCTGCTGATGGATATAGAGATTAAATTAATATTTTAGTTTTTATGGAAGATACTAGAGTAAACATGGAAGTGAATAGCTATCTTGTACAGACTGGTGTCACATTAATTAGATATACAGCATTTATTGTTGGATTATATGCTGTGTATACTTTTGTATGTTTTGAGAAATACTTATTCCATTTCCATTAACAGTTGTTTTAACATATCTTGACCAACATTACATGAGATTTATAATTTGTCCATATTATATTCACCACTATTTTTTTTCATGTGGATTTTCCCCAATTTTGTGGTATATAGGCATTTATTTCTGTTTGCATTTTGTATGTCTTGTGGTACTTGTATACAAAGACCCTTTGCTCATTTTTAAAATAAGCTTGTTTTAAAATCATATTTTAGTAACCTGTATGTAGTCTATATTTGTCTAGTTTTCATTGTATCTTAAACACCCTACAATCAGTTTCACAGAAAATGTACACACTACTTTAGCAATAATTGAGTCTAATACATATGTGCGTGTGTCTTGACATTATATTATTTACATATATATATATATTACATCATATATATGACACAATCCTGAAATGCTTTTAATTTTATCACTACTTTATGGACAAATGTCTATATTGTATGCTTTTTGTCATTTAGTCTGTTAACAAAACCATATTTTGCATCATGTTGATGATTAGGAATCTGTTTTGGACTATTTCATGACCAAGGAAATTATCTCTCATAGAAAACTCTTTATATGCATTTTCAAAGATTGTGACTCTGTTGTTTGTAGAATTTGATAGATGTGAATATGATTAAATTCAAGAAAAATACTGTTCAACATATTATACAATTGCTTTTATTTAGTCTGTTTATTGATTGTTTAAGAAAGATTAATAACATCTTTAACAAAAATCTGTATGTTTACTACCTTTCTAGTTATTAATTGCTCCATGGATTTATACTTAAAAATTATTATGCATACTTGAAATAATACATTTATCATAGTGCAATGTTTATTCTGACACTCTAAAATTTTTGTTTGACAAAAATATAATTTATGTAATATTATATAAGAGTTTTGCACAATATTTTCATAATCCATCTATATCATCATGTCAATAGTCCTGAATGTGGTAGTTATTCATTTTCTGTTTGACTGAATTACCAGGGAAACACAAGTGTGTATGAAAGTGTTTCCAGAAAAGTTTACTTGAAAAGAGAAGACTTAACCTGAATTTTGGTGTCATCATCCTATAGGGTAGACTTAATGACTACTAAAGGAAAGGAAGTAGGCTAAACACAAATATTAATCTCCCTCTCTCTCTCTGTCTCTCTCCTTCATGACTATAGAAATAATGTGAACAGTTCATATGAAGCTTTTGCCACCATGATTTCCCTAACACAATATAAACAACCCTTAAGGTATGAACAAAGCTTTCTTAGGTTGTTTGAACAGCAATTCATGTCACGGCAATGAGGAAAATAACTAATATGCATCTTAATGTCATTTGACTTGATTATTTTCTAATTTATGATGATTTAAATATGGTACATGGTACACATCCAGAGAAACTATTCTAAATTTAACTTATTGGACATTTTATATCATTACGTATCATTTTAATTTGTCACATTTTAATTCTTTGCTATGAAGATTTTAATGCATTTTTGATAATTCTATGAAATTGATGGTTTACCATTTCAAATAGAATGTAGCAATGCTGTCATCCTATAAGTGATTTTACTTCCAATAGATCATACCTTGATTATTCTTATTTTTGTAAGTATATCAAAAAGCCTTGAATGTAATTACAATATATTTCTTCCAGATATCAGATGCATATTTTAATTATTGCTTTTATTTGGATGATTATAATGCAAGTACTTATTTCAACCCTCCCTTTTCTCCTTCTAAATCTTCCCATTTACCTCTCCTTATTCTCTTTCAAATTCATGACTGATTATTCTTTGTTTGATGCTACATGAATCATATATGAATATGAATACATACCTAAATATAACATGCTCAGTCTCTATAATGTTACACTTACGTATGTTTTCATGTCTGACCATTGAGTACCGGATAAACAATTGATGTACTCTTCTCTGGGGAAGACTATTTCTCCCTATCTCAGCATTCTTTTGTTGCCTGTAGTACTTTATGTAGGGTTGAGGCATCATTGTCTTTTCTTCAGGCCACTTTAGCATGCTTATTGTTTTTGTCTATGTTCAGCACATGTTTAATTGAGCAGCCATGTTGGTGAGACTTTAGTAATATCAAATATATTTTAAACAAGCAAAGTAGTCTATTCTATTTAACATCACATTTGCTGTTTTATTTATTTGTTTTTCATTTCTGAAGTCACAAAGTTTTGTTTATTATTTCTTGTGGGTCTGAACATATTTCATTGACTTTTTTGTAGAAAGGTACTCTGTTATTTGATAAATACATTATACTGATGATAAAGTCTTAATTTAAAAAGTATACATCAGAGTTACATAAGATGATAGAGGAAGCTAAAGAGTATGCATGAACTAGAAGATTATTCATGCTATCAATTTCTTATTTTTTTCTTTCATAGTAATGTCTTTATTTCACCAATATTGGTGAAAGGCATTCTGAATTATATTTCATGTTTTTTTTTTACTTTGAAAAATACTCCAATTTTTTTATTCGGTAGTTACTTATAGAAAATTCAAAGTTATTAATATACTATAATTGATATATTAGCTTGTAAGAGCTTCTGTGCTAATGTATACTAAAATGATTACCTTAAAATATGTGTTTTGTCACAACTATATCAGGTTGTGTCTGACTTCCAGTTGTTGAAAAGGTTAGTTAGACTCTTGGGAGTCTCTGACTTATAGATTCATCCCAGGTATCATTTGCTATCTCCCCCTCCACATGTCTGAGTATACATTTCATCCTCTTAAGATAAAATTCAGATCAGGACCCAGCTTAATGGCTATATTTCACCTAGAGTGCCCTGTAAAGACCCTATATCCAAGTCACCCTATATACAGTGACACATTCTAATGTGATGAGAGTTAACGACTCTAGGTTTTTGAGGGATAGAATTCAAGCCATAACAAACATCTGCAAGTTTATTTTCTGTGACTACTTTTAGCATTTATTTTAAGTATAGATTTTACAGTCAAATTGTGTTATCATTTTAATGAGTTTTTTGCAATTTGGTGTCCATTTTGCCAATATTTAATGACTTTGCTACTTGCTAATGCTCAGTAGAAAACTGCACTATGTGCTACTTATTGGATAATTAAATACTCATAATTGAGTATTTAATATTTTAAATGAGGTCTAGTCCACATATAAATGGTTTAAATAGGGATCTGGGACTTGATGAAATTTTTTGTGGCATTATTATTCCCAGTTTCTCCCTCTCTCTAATATTTCCATAATAATAATTTTCTAGATCTCCTCATTTTAGCTTTGCATCCAGAAACCTAGAGCTTTATCAACCATGCTTTACTACATATGTCATAACACCACCCATTTCCCAATCCAAGTAGAGGAAGATAATGGAACAAATGCCTTAATTTTAAAAGATGTGTACTTCTTGGGTCTACAATGCCACCTCTATGAAATTTCTAAGGGTTTCATAAGGATAAGTAATAGAACTACAAAAGAGTTTAAGACATGATTACTATTTTTTTTTCATCTTGTTTGAGTGAAAATTTTTTTCCAAGGCTTTCTATGTTTGCTACCTTTTGCCAACTGTTGAAATTAACAGAACACTGTGTTCATACCAGGTGCAATGATTGCTCTATTGCTTTGCTTTCACCATTTTACTTTATATTAGAAAGAGAGTTATAGTTAATAATTAGCTTAGCAAGTTTCCCAGAAAGTTCATATTAATTATAAATATATGGAATGCAATCACAACTTCACAATGTGAATGGTATCTTGTTATTTTAAACCTGTTTTTTGGAGAAGGAAAACAAAAACAAATTGCTAGTTCTCTTGCTGCTATGTATTAGAAATATAAGTATAAATAGCTCTTTTAAAAAATTCTAAAACAAAATCAGTTGAAACATGAACTATGGCTGAATATTGAATCAGACTTGAAGTAGAAAAAGTGCAATATTGTACAAGAAGAAGAGTCCAGTATCCAGCTAACTATATTCACACACTTTGGCCATAGATGGTGTTAAAGAGTAATGCTAAATATTTTTGTAGTGTCTTATCCACAAATTTTGTTGTATAATATAATTTCTGATATGAATAATATATTTACGTTGATCAAATATAAAACATAACTAATTTTAGTAAACTGAACAATATTCAAAACATTTGTTTATACCTTCCTTTTTGAAATATCTGACCCACTCAATCAAAACAATAATGCTATTGTCTTTTTTTGTTTTTTGTTTGAGACAGGGTTTCTCTGTGTATCTCTGACTGTCCTGGACTCACTTTGTAGACCAGGCTGACCTCGAATTCACAGAGATCCGTCTGCCCCTGCCTCCTGAGTACTGGGATTAAAGGCGTGCGCCACCACACCCACCTGCTATTGTCTTTAATATATATCCAGATGTATGCATGTAAGGAAAGACTTCAACATTTCCAAACATGAGGAGAGTAAATGAAGAGAGAAAATCATAAATAGGGAAGGATGAAACATGTTCCACTCTATAAGTTACCAGATATCTTAGATGAAAAAGAAAAAGAAAAAAAGTAATCAAATCATGAAATAAAAAGAAACAAATAATAGCTATTGCAATTCGTAACTTGACTTAAATGTTTTGACCACTCTATATTGGAAAAACAAAACCCCACTATTGTCAGTAGGCAGAAATTGCATTTCATTGCGAAAAATACCTAGAATAAAACTGATAGACTAGAAACAAATATCCCTCCTCCACAAAAAAAAAAAAAAAAAAAGTGAAATCTGGAATCAAATGGAGGTAGTTGTATTCATGTTTGTCAAAGTAGACATGATATCAAAATTTGTCAGGAGAGATAAGGATTATCCAACTTCATACAAATAAAATGTGTAATTCATCACAATGATATGACAAGCTGGAAAAATTACACTCTGGTAGTTTGCATACCTATTGTGCACAAGTCCCTTGGTTTCTAACAAAATCTAAAGGTAAACACCAGTGATTTGGATAAATGATTACTGTGTGCATTATTTTGTTCACTACCTCTCAATATATTGTCTAATATATTTAAATATAAATATTTTTCTGAAAAATTATTAAACCAAACTTTTACATGAGACTGGCTTTGCAAAACACAAGGCTACTTAATTTCTAAAGAGTTTGTTCTAACCTTTCAATGAATTGAATGTTCCAACATTGCTTTAAGTTCTTCTTTATCATATTTTCCCTTGTGTAAATGTTGTTTTTATTTCCTTAGATGATGGAATGAGATGAGAGCTGTATGCAAGCTTAACTAATACATGGTTTGGGTTGAGCCCAGATCATCTCTATCTAACTATCCCTAGGCCTAGTCCTGGAAGCTTCAGTACAATCTACCGCAAATCTGGACCTTGAAAGTTTCAGCTTCCAGCCTCTGTCTGCTAACTGAGGCCTAGGGTGTTTTTCAGCCTTCAAGGCTTACTGTTGAAAATGATCACCCTTTCTAGTTCTTTTTGAACTCTGGCTAGCTGGTTTAACTCAGCTCTTCTGGCTCAAAACTCCTCTCCAAACTGACTGATTCATACTTTTTTTTCACACTTCTCACTGAATTGCTCTGTTTGGAAAAACTGCCTGTGAACTCCACAAACTGAAGTGCACCAAACTGTACTGTAGTGATTCCATGAATTCTACTGTATTCCTGTATTATACTCTATTTTGTCTCTCAGAATTCCCTTGTTCTCTCTCTAAATTGCTTTTATGTAGCTTCTCTTTTCTGTATGTTTTCTTGAGAGTTGGGTGTATCCTATCTCTAACTTATTTTGTCAAATCTTTCTCTGACTCATCATTTTTTTCTGCCCTCCAATTAGGCACCATTGTTTCAGATTAAGGATGTGTACAAAAGGCACATCTGTGTTCCATCCAGAAGGATTAAAGGTGTATATTTAGGGTATATCTTTATTCCAGCTGGATCTCCTAGACCTAGGTCTTGGGATGTGATCCCTTGTCAGAGTAATCCCTTGTTGCTGTTTAATCCCTTGTTGCTGGATTAAAATTCCTCTACACCCTTGCTTGTTTTCATAATACTGTTTTAAGTGATAGAATTGCCAGTGAGTGTCTTTTTTCAATTATATTGGTAGCTCTTAGAGTTTGAGTAAGTAATTTAGCCTTTCAAATAGGTTGGATGGAACAATATTAAGATTTCTAGAAACTACAGCTGCTATTTTACTAAACCAGTATAATCCAGTATCTAGATCATCTTGAGTGAAAAATGGAACCTCAAAATTTTATGAATGTTCAGATTATATTTATAAATAATTTCAAGGCATGAGCACATTTTCATTATAATAAAATTGGCTGAATGTTATAGGATATTTGATCACACTGTGAACCCCAATACTTGTAGGGAAATAAAAAATTATTTCTAGTTGTGGTGTGTCTAAGCCTCAGCACATACCTTTAATTCAAGAGGATTCAGTTTATTGTAAGCAGGATTAAACAAAGTTAACTATAGGTCAAGAGGCAGAGCAAGCAACCAGTTGGAAGTAAGTGAACATAAGAAAAATACATAGAGAGCAAGAAGTCTGGAGGATGGATAGAGAGTTGCACAGAAGGCAGGGCATTGAGTTTGGAGGGTATTTAAGAGAGTGTGGAGAAGTAGAAGGGGCTAAAGGGTGTAGGCATTTAAAGTGAACCCATTGTGCTGCTCCTATGGCATCACATATGAGACTGCTGTGTCACATGGGCATCAGTAGGTAGCAGAGAGAAGAGAGTCTATATCTATATTCAGTGTTCTGAACTATGAACATCTGAATGATTAGTAGCCTAATAGTCCCTGAAAAAAAGCCTCAGACCACCACCAGTTTGGCACCAGGGGGCCCTGACAGGGAGCTAGCCTGTGATGATCACCAGTTCAGCACTAGGCAAACCCAGGTGGGCTCTCAGGACAGGAAACAAGCCAGAGACTAGAAGAAGACTGCCTGGCACCATGGACCCCAGGCAGATGGACATTCCAGAGAGCTGGGCAAGGAGTGAGTTCAAGTAAACCACCAGACTAGTACAATCAGGCCTGCACAGGGAGCTAGCCTGAGATGAACACTAATCTGGTGCCAACCAGACCTGGGTATCAGACTATGCTGGAGATTACCCAGTCTAGGCACCATAACATGTAATGCACAAGCAGACCTATGATTCCTGAGACCACTCATGAGATATGCTCAGACACTCAGAGACCCCAGGCATCACCAAGAGGAATGAGTAAATGGTGGAGAAGTAGAAAAGAAAGAGAAGCAGAAGGATGTAGGCATAGCAAAGAGAGACAGAACTGGATACTTGAGGATAGTGAGGAGGAAAAACCTGGTGTGAGTAGCTGGTGATACCACCTAGGGCCATAGTAGGGTCTTTATCTCTGCTGCCACCAGGGGCCATATCTGGGTCCATGGCTGTGCAGCAGCAGGGGTCCATTACTACCTAATGTCATCCTTGGACATCCTTGGTCTGGGCTGCCACCCAGGGACATATTGATATCTGAGGGCTGTGCAGAACTGGTCCACCTCTCACTTGGGCATCATGGGAAAACTGGCCCTAGAGCCATGAGAGCAGGAGAGCTGGACCTGTCCTTCACCTGCTACAGCACTCAGTAAAGCAGGCCCTGCACCTCACCTGGGCTGATAGTACAGTTGTCCCTGGATGTGAGGGTGGTGGGTGTGCTCTCCCCGAGGGTGAGAGTATGGGAGATCCAGTCATGCCTTTTGTCTGCTTTGTGGTGAAGTTAGTGAAAGAGTTCTCCTCTTTGCCCTCACCACTATGGCAGACAGGAGATCTAGCTCCATGGGCTTACAAGAGTAGGAAAGTGTTATTGCCCCTCACATGTTGCAATACTTGGAAGAGCAGACCCTACACTTTGCCTGGGCAGCACAGTAGAGCTGCCCCTGGAAAAGTGGTTTGCAGGCCCAGAACCAGAGCTTTGAATTTGTCCACCCCAACATCTACCCATGGATGAACTGCTGTAGTGCATGAATAGGCCATTTTAACAGACCCAAAGCTATAGGATCTCTATGACACAGGGTGACAATACGATATCTGAGAGGAGTACCAGTGAGATTCCAGTATTGACAAAATAGAAGAAGCCATAAAACTCGTACCAGACCAAGGAGGCATTATAATGAACATTTGCAAGTAAAAGTGTGGAAAAGGGGAATATTGTAGGCACACTATAACACACTGCAGCTTACATAAGGAGATTTTTTTCTCTCCTGGGAGAGGTTGCAAGGGTGGAGGACAGATCTGAGGGGGAGGTAGGAGATGCATGCGATCAAGGTGCATGATAGAAAATTCACAAAAAAGCAATAAAAAATAAAAGAAAAGGAACCAAGATGGTGGCAGCCGACAGGAACATATTTTGAGTGCAGGGAAAACAGCTAGAACACCACAGAGATATACACATGCTGAGCAACAGTCTGAGAGGCACAAATCCACTGGGACTCACCAGACGAACCCAGGGACTAACAAAAGTCCCTGGGTGAGACTCTAAGACACCAAGAAAAACAGACTGGCCAGCCACAACATGGAAGCAGCAGAAGCAGGAGAGCTTCATTATGAGAAAAGCCCGTGGGTCTGAGAAATGCAAGTTCCCAGCTAGCATCTCTGAATCCCAAACAGGGGAACTCACCAGCTTTCTGAGCTCCCAGTTTCTATGCAGGTGTTCCAGCACCAAAAAGTCCACCAATGGAGCCAACAGGAACAGGTACTCAGTGGAACCATTATAGTGGCAATCCACAGCACATTCTGAGCTATGGGAGAACTGTGGGACCACCTTGGTATATATCCAGCAGAGCGGCAGCCTGGGAAGTGCAAGTATATTTGGGCTCACCCAGAAAGGCTTTGGACAATACAGGTCCCTCTACTGGATATACAAACACTCGGAAGAACATTCCAGCCAGACAAGGCAGTGGGGTTGCATTTCCTGCTGTGGTACATTGGCCTACATGTCTGACCAACTCAGTGACTGATCAAGCAGCTCCAGACATAGGTCCTCTCAGCTCCCTGAGTCTTTAGCTTTCACAAGGATACCCCACCACCCAAAGAAAACCAGCAGAGGCACAGGAACAGTAAGATCAGAGTGAGCTGAAAGGCGGGTGGTTGAGTTAAAGAATTCTACTGACTTCAAGCCCTGCAGATGGACAGCACCTTGCCTCTCCTCAGCTGGATACCCAGTCTTCAGCAACTACAGTTTCAGCTCTGGAGCAGTGGGTTCTTGGCCATTGCACACTGCCTGAGTGACATAGACTACAAGGGCTTAGCGCTTAGGGCCAAGAGGCTCAGAGGTGCCCTGGAGACCACCTAGGAGGAGCTGCTTGGGGAGATAATGACCACAGACCTGATATTAGATCCAGACACAGGAATATCAGGGGATCTGCAGCTCTACCCTACAATCCATGGTCCTCCTACTCACAACAGACCTCACTAGGAAGACCTGCTGGATCTCGGACCCTGCAGGAGAGACTAACAAATCCCATACCTATGCCCGACCTGAGTACCTGGTTGGGACACAAGAAGGGGTGAACTTCAGGTGACCTACTGAGATCCAGCCCCCAACACAAGAGTCCACCCAGCTTGAGTAGAGCTACAGACCACCAAGATTACATAGCCTCTATACCAAAGTTCCTTAGGGGCACCAGGTACTAATGACATTAGGAACAATCCCCTAGGGACAATCAGATGGCTAAAAGTCAGTTAAAGAACAAAACCGACAAAAATCAAGGAAATATGACACCAACAACATTCAGCAATATTAACAGAACAATCCCTGATGATCCCATCACAGCTGAAATACAAGAAAATGACGAAAAAATCCATACTGATGACAATGATAGACGCCTTAAAAGAAGAAAATAAATTCCTGCAAGAACCCGAATCATCAGAGAAATGCAACTCAAGATGACTCTGAGGTTCCATCTCATACCTGTCAGAATGGCTAAGATCAAAAACTCAAATGACAGCACATGCTGGCAAGGTTGTGAAGAAAGGGGAATAATCCTCCATTGCTGATGGAGTGCAAGCTTGTACAACCACAATGATGATGTCATAGAAAACTTGGAATACCTCTACCTCAAGACACAGCCATACCACTTCTCAGTATACCTCCAAATGATTCCTCACCAAACCACAAGGACGTTTCCTCATCTATGTTCATAGCAGCCTTATTTTTAATAGCTAGAAACTGGAAACAACCCAGATGTCCCTCAAATGAGGAATGGATAAAAAAAAAAAAAAACTGTGGTGAATCTACACAATGAAATACTACTTAGCCATCAGAAACGACAAAATAATGCAAATTGCAGCCAAATGCATGGAACTAGAGAAGCTCATCCTGAGTGAGCTAACACAGACTCAGAAGGATGCACATGGCATCTATTCACTTATAGTCAGATTTTATCCTTGTAGTACAGGATAACTATACTACAGTCAATGCACCAAAGGGAACAGGAACATAGACTTTTTTTCCTGTCCATGAGACACTTTGCCCTAGTGGTGTTGCCTTGTAGGCCCCCAGTGTATGAGGAGGCTCTTGGCCCTCATATGACTGCTGAACTGGGGCGGGGGTCTGATATGTAGGGACATTCCACTTCAGAGGAGTGGGATGGAAGGGATGTGGGTATAGGGTGTTAGGTGGGGGCTGGAAGGTGTGGAAAGATGGCACTATGATGGAGATGTAATCTGAAATAATAAACATTAAAAAAAGGAAATCACATTTCTTCAATTGAAAGCAATGGAGAATTATATTAGATATCTCCAAGTTAACTCAGTCAAACAATAGTGGGAAAGAGACAAGGCTATGAATGATTTGCAGGAAAGAACAACCAAATTACAGGAAATGTATAAAACGGTTCAAGATCTGAAATTGGAAATGGAAGCATTGAAGAAAACATAAACAGAGACAATTCTGAAAGTGGAAAATCAAGGAAAAAGAACAGGAACTAAAGACATGAGTATCATAAATAGGATACAAGTGATGGAAGACAATGTCAGGGAAGGAAGACTCAATTGAAGAAATAATTTCAACAACCAAAGAAAATGAGAAATCTAAAAAAGTTCTTACCCAGAACAACCAGGAAACCAAGGATTGAATGAACAGATGAAATTTAAGAATTATGGGCATAGATGAAAGAGAAGACTCCCAACTCCAAGGTCCAGGAACCATTTTCTACAAAATCATAGAAGAAAATTTCCCAAACCTAAAGAAAGAGATACCTGTAAAAATTCCAAGAGGTATACAGAACACCAAATATATTAGACGAGAAAAGAAATTCCTCTCATCACATAATAATTGAAACTCCAAATGTGCAGAACAAAGAGAGATTATTATAAGTTGTAAGATAAAAAGGACAAGTTACATATAATGGCAGACCCACCAGAATTACACCTAACTTCTCAGAAACTTTAAAAGCCAGAAGGGCCTGGGCAGATGGCCTACAAGTCCTAAGAGACCATAGGTGCCAGAGTAGACTACTAAACCCAGCAAAACTTTCTATTTATATAGATGGAGAAAACAAGATATTCTATAACAAAATCAAATTTAAACAGTATTTATCAACAAATCCAGCTCTACAGAAGATCCAAAAGGAAAATTCCAACCCAGATAAGACAACTACACCCATGAAAACATAGGAAACAAAAATCTCTACTGCAGCTAAACCAAAAGAAGACACAACTACCATCTACATCAAAATAACAGGAAATAACAAGCTATGGTCATTAATATCTCTCAGCATCAGTAAGAATCAATTCCCAAATAAAAAGACACAGGCTTACATCATGAATCCGTGAAAAACACCATTATTTTGCTGCATGTGAGAAACATGTCACTAACAAAGATAGACTCACTCTACCTCAGAGTAAAGGGCTAGGAAAAGGTTTTTCAAGCAAATGGTCCCAGAAAACAAGCTGCAGTAGCCATTATAATATCCAATAAAATAAACATTCAACCAAAATTAATCAAAAAAGATAGGGAAGGACACTACATACTAGTCAAAGGAAAAATTCATTAAGATGTAATCTCAATATTGAATAACTATGCCCCAAATACAAAGGCATTCACATTTGTAAAGAAACTCTTTTAAAGCTTATACCACACATTGATCCTCACACATTGATAGTGGCAGACTTAAATACCCCACTCACACCAATGGACAGGTAATCAAGACAGAAACCAAACAGAGAAATAATAAGACTAACAGCTCATGAATCAAATGCACCTAACAGATATCTATAGAATATTTCACCCAAACACAAAAGAATATACCTTATTTTCAGCACCTCACAGAACCTTGAACGAAATTGACCATGTATTGGGGACAAGGCTAGCTTCAACAGATGCAAGAAAATGGAAATAACACCTAGTATCTTATCAGACAACAGTGGATTAACGTTGGATTTCAATAGCAACAGAAATAACAAAAAGCCTACACATTCATGGAAACTGAACAACTCTCTATTCAATGACCACTGGGTCAGGGAAAAAATAAAGAAGGAAATCAAAGACTTCCAAAGCCCAATGAAAATGAAGGCACAACATACCCAAACCTAAGGGACACAAAGATAGCAGTACTATAAGGAAAGTTAATGGCACTAAGGACCTTCAAAAAGAAAATTGTGACAGCCTTTGTTGGCCACTTAACAACAGAAGTAGAAGGGCTATTTAAAAAAATAAAAAGAAGAAGCAAACACTCCCAAGAGGAACAGACTGCAGGAAGTCATCAAACTCAAGGCTGAAAGCAACAACTTACAAACAAAAAGAACAATACAAAGAATTGATGAAACCAAGAGTTTATTCTTTGAAAAAAATCAACAAAATAGGCAAAACCTTAGACAAACTAACAAAAAAGCAGAAGGAAAATAACCAAATAAAGAAAATCAGAAATGAAAAGGGAGAAATAGCAACAGACATCAAGGAAATCCAAAGAATATTTAGGTCTTACTTCAAAAAACTGTAATCTACAAAACTTGCTAACTTTTGTGAAAGGGAAATTTTTCTTGATAGATTCCACCTACTAAAGTTTAATCAAGATCAGTTTAACAAATTAAACATTCCTAAAACCCCTAAGGAAATAGAAGCAGTCATTAAAAGTCTACCAACCAAAAAAAAAGCCCAGGGCCAGATGGTTTCAGTACAGAATTCTACCAGACCTTCAAGGAAGAATTAATATCAATACTCTTCAAATTCTTCCAAAAAATAGAAACAGAAGGAACACTACCAAACTCATTCTATGAGGCCACAGTCATCCTGATACCTAAACCACACAAAGACACAACAAAAAAAGAGTATTTCAGACCACTTTCCTTCATGTAGATGTGAAAATGTTCAATAAAATACTTGCTAACTAAATCTAAGAACACATCAAAAGTATTATACAGCATGATCAAGTAGGCTTAATCCCAGGAATGCAGGGGTGGTTCAACATAGGAAAATCCATCAACATAATCTACCATATAAACAAGCTGAAAGGAAAAAAAAGCCATATGATCATCTCAGTATATGCTGAAAAGCATTTGACAAGATCTAACACTCCTTCATGATAAAAGTCCTGGAGAGAGCTGGCATACAAGGAACACATATAGAAATAATAAACGCAATATACAGCAAACCAGTAACCAACATCAAATTAAATGGAGGAAAACTTAAAGCCTTTCCCCCAAATCAAGGACAAGGTAAAGGTGCCTACTCGTTCCCCATATCTTTTCAACATAGAACTTGAAATTCTAGCTGGAGCAATAAGAAATTAAAGAAGACCAAGGGGATATAAGTTGGAAAGGAAGAAGTCAAAGTATTCTTATTTGCACATGATATGGTAGTATATATAAGTGACCCCAAATATACCACCAGAGAACTCCTACAGTTGATAAACTCCTTCAGCAAGGTAGCTGGATAAAAAAATAATTTAAAAAAAATCAGTAGCCCTTCTATATACTAAAGATAAATGGGCCTAGAAAGAAATTAGGGAAACAAAGTACTTCACAATAGACACAAACAATATAAAAAACTTAGGGGCAACTCTAATCAAGCAAGTGAAAGAGCAGTATGACAAAAACTTTAAGTACTTGAAGAAAGAAACTGAAGAGGACATCAGAAGATGGAAAGATCTCCCATACGCATGGATAGGTATGATCAACATAAAGAAAATGACCATCTTACCAAAAGCAATACACAGATTCAATGCAATTTATATCAAAATACCAACACAATTATTTGCAGACCTTGAAAGAATGACTCTCAGCTTCATACGGAGTAACAAAAACCCAGAATAGTTAAATCATGACTGTACAATAAAAAAAATTCTGGGACTATCACTGTCCCAGCTTTCAAACTATAGTACAGAGCAATAGTAATAAAAACAGCATGGTACTATTATAAAAATAGACCAGTGGTTCAATGGAACTGAAAGGAAGATCCAGAAATAAACCCAACACCTATGGTCACTTAATTATTGACAAAGTAGCCAAAATCCTGCAATGGAAAAAGGACAGTATCTTCAACAAATGCTATTGGTCTAACTTGATGTCAACATATAAAACAATGCCAATAAACCAACATTTAACACCTTGTACAAAACTTAGGTCCAAGTGGATCAAAGACTTTAAAATAAAGCCTGACATACTAAATCTAATAGAAGAGAAAGTGGGGGAAAGTCTCAAACTCATAGGCACAGGTGTCAACTTCCTGAACAGAAAACCAATCTCTCTGGCTGTAAGATCAACAATCCATAAACGGGATTTCATGAAACTGAAAAGCTTCTGTAACACAAAGGACACTGTCACTAGAACAAATCGGCAACCTACAGACTAGGAAAAGATCTTTCTCAACCCCACATCTGACAGAGGGCTAATATCCATGATTTATAAAGAACTCAAGAAATTAAACAACAAGAAACCAAATAATCCACTCAAAAAACAGGGAACAGAGCTAAACCAAGAATTCCCAAAGGAGGAATCTGTAATGGGCGAGAGTCACTTGAAGAAGTGTTCAACATCCTTCATCATCAGAGAAATGCAACTCAAGACAACCCTCAGATTCCATCTCACACCTGTAACAATGGCTAAGTTCAAAAACTCAAATGACAGCACATGCTGGTGAGGTTTTGGAGAAAGGGAAACACTCCTTTATTGCTGGTGGGAGTGCACACTTGTAGAACCACTATGGAAATCAGGTGATTTTCAAGTTTCTTAGGAAACTTGAAATAGCTCTGCCTCAAGATCCAGCCATACCACTTTTGGGTATATATCCAAATGATTCCTCATCAAAGCACAAGGACAACTCCTCATCTATTTTCATAGCAGCTTTAGTTGTAACAACTAGAAACTGGAAACAACCTAGGTATCCCTCAACCAAGAAATGGATTAAAAAAAACAAACAAAAAAACCCCAAAAAACAAAAACAAAAAAAAGGTACATTTACACAATGGAATACTACTACTAAGCTATCAGAAACAACATAATCACGCAATTTGCTGCCAAATGGATGGAACTAGAAAAGCTCATCCTAAGTGAGATAACCCAGACCCAGAAAGATGCACATGGCATCTATTCACTTATAATTTGATTTTAGCCATGTAATACAGGATAACTATCCTACAACCAACACTCCAAAAGGAACAGAAACCTTGCTAGCTGTTAGTGGAACACTTGTCCTAATAGAGTTGCCATATAGGCCCCCAGTGCAAGAGGAAGCTCTTAACACTCATGTGACTGTTGAACTGAAGGGGGGACTAATATGTAAGGGTAACCCACTCCAGAGGAGTAGGATAGGTGAGAGAGGGGGGAGAGGGTGGAAGTGTTGGACCTGGAGGAGTGGAGAGAGTAGATGGAGATGTACCTTGAAGTAATAAATAACAAAAAAAGAATAGAAAAAGGAAAAAAAAGTACAAAAGAAGTACAGTCTCTTATATATAGTTTTTAGGAAAGAAATTAGACCAAGACACGCAAACCCATCATACAATCGTACAAACTCAGTAGGGGGTTAGTCAAGCAATTTTGCATAAGGAGAACACAAAGTAACTGAAGGATGTTAGAGACAAAGCATACAGCAGCCTTGGCACTCCAGGCTCTTCAAGGGAAAAAGTCAAATTCTTAGGAACCAAAACCTTAACTACTTCAAGACTCTTACTACCAGCATAAGACTGAACCTAGCCAATTCTGCTCCTGTGCAAGGACATAGAACTAGGTTCCTTTGGTCCTTTCATCAGGGCTTTGAGAAAGTCTTGGATGGGTCTGGCTCTCAAAAATGACATTTTCTTCTGTTTTCCTTCGTTTTCTGTGTTTGTGTGCCAGGGAGCAAGATGGAGGAAAGAGGGTGGTGCTTTCTGAGAAAGTGAATACTGAAGACTGATTAAAGTGAAGGAGCTTGTCTTGTCTGTTGTGAAGGAAAATATTTCCATAGAGAAGGATGTAAAGTTATATGTCATTAGAGCAAACTTTATGCAAGTGTACCTCCTGTTAGCCATGGAATTCAGCATTGCTTTTCTCTTTCTGGGAAAGTATTTCCTACTCTGTGTTTGTCTCTTAGTCACCATTTAAACCAATGTTACATGATTTCTGTCATTGTAAAAATATCAGTGGCCTTCTTACCAAAGGCAGTAAAACTGTTTAGGTCATCAAAAAAAAATGAGAACAGAGCTAAAACAAGAATTTACAAAAGAGGAATCTCTAATGGTCAAGAGACACTTAAAGAAATGCTCAATATCCTTAATCATCAGAGACATGTAACTCAAGACAACTCTGAAATTTCATCTCACACCTGTCAGAATGACTAAGATTAAAAACTCAAATGACAGCACATGCTAGCAAGGTTGTGGAGAAAGGGGAACACTCCTTCTTTGCTGGTGGGAGTGCAAACTTGTACAACCTCTGCAGAAATCAGTCTGGCGATATCTTAGAAAACTTGGAATAGCTCTACCTCAAGACCCAGCCATAACACTCCTGGGTATACATCCAAACGATTCCTTACAAAATCACAAGAGATCTCTTCAACTATATACATAGCAGCTTTATTTGTAATGGCTAGAAACTGGAAATAACTCATTTGCACAATGGAAAACTACTCAGCTGTCAGAAACAAGGAGATCATACGATTTGCTACCAAATGGATGGAACTAGAAAAGCTCATCCTGAGTAAGCTAACCCAGACTCAGAAAGATGCACATGGCATCTATTCACTTAAAATTGGATTTTAGCCATATAGTACAGGATAACTATCCTATAATGAACAGACCAAAAGAAACAGGAGTATAGATTTTGTTACCTGTTAGTGGGACACTTTGCCCTAGTGGAGCTGCCATGTAGGCCTGCAGTGAAAAAAGTAGCTCTTAGCACACATGTGACTGCTGAACTGAAGGGGGCTGATATGTAAGGCACCCCCACAGCAGAGGAGTAGGATAGGTGGGGGAAGGGAGAGAAAGTGGGAGGGTGGAACCAGGGTTTGGAGGGAGGGAACTGTTATGCAGATATAACTTGAAGTAATAAATAAATATTAAATAAAGAAAAGAAAAGAAAAAATAATGTGGGTCCATTCATTGGAAAAACATGAAATCCTGCAGGTTAACAATAGAGGTAAGAAGGAAGACTTAGGTGAGGTATAAATATTGAATTTTATTTGTACCTAAGATTTTGTTGGGTTTATTTTGCCTGAGGAAGTAGGCTTTCCATTTTTAAAATGGACACATCTCTACATAAACCCTTTGCAGTCCTGCTCACACCATTCTTGCTTGAAGAAATTAATCCTGCCTTCTCTGTGGAACCAACAATGACCTTCCCTGAGCTAGTGATACCTGCTATCTATTGGTTTAGTATTGATGAATGGATTAAAAGGATTAGTAAAATTGAAATGCTAGAGTGATTTTGCCATTTAAAACCTGATTTTCGAAAATAGGAGTTTTATAAATATGTGGCGTTCACCAATACTGTAAGAAATAGATTTATGAGAGGGAAACCAAATTACTTGAGCAACTCTGCCATTGTTCTCTGTTTTCTAGCCCTGGCAGTGAGAAATGTGGCTGCCCTATATTTGTGATTTAAATATAATGACTTGAAATGTATCCTGGAGTAGCAGGGACTAAGTTGCAGCAATGTTCATAATATGACTTTATATACCTTTGTCACTGGCTATTGATTCATGATTCAAGAGGTGAAATTGAAAGGAAGTCTACCACGTTTTTGTCTGCATAGGCAGAACAATTCTGTAACAATGAATTCTGCATTGTTTGTGGAAATGTCAAGAAGACTATACTGATGCCCCTCAATACTCAGCCATCTTTGTCCCCAGACCCATAGTTACCTCCAAGACTCAAATTAAGGGTCAGACAGAAACCTTTGAAAAAGAATCTTGCTACAATATCAAAATATTTTATTATTGAGCTTTCACTGTTACATTCCCAAAGGGATTTACTGCCCTTTACTACAGTAACTGTACATTGGAGAAAAGAAAATATGCATACTTGTGGTAGAAACTAGTGGTTCTAAAGTGACTTGTATTGCAGGACACTGTGGAAATAATTGTAGCCTTCAAGTTAAAGTAGGGGTTTATGGAATACAGAGGATCAGTAGACTTTAAGCTAAGGTCCTATTTACAGTGGATTCAATGTGTCCCCAAACTTATCCTGACATTATTTTTTTTCTATTCCAGAATGCATAATTTTGAAGATATATTTAGAAGTTGGAATAATATTTGTATAATTACACAATAGGTGATAGATGGCATACAAGTTGCAATTATCCTTTGTGATTTGTAATGGTGAGTGTAAGGGGATAGTTAGGCTACCAAAACATAACACAGGTCTTTCTCTGTGTATGTGTTTTTAATTATATGTACATATATATATATATCATATGTGAGTGAAACAAATAATCTTTTCTTTACTACTTTTTAATCTCAAAGAAAATTTTATTATAGTTTAAAAGAAAAATCCCAGGGATATAATAAAACAAAATAGTATTTGCAAGAAAACAGACAGGTTAATCAGTGGATTAGAAATGAGGACTTAGACATAAGTCCATTTATCTACAGATACTTTAATTTTTGCAAAGATGCCAAACATGAACACTGGAGAAAGATGGCATCTTCAACAAATGGTGTTGATCCAACTAGATAACTGCAGGTAGAAGAATAAAACTTAATCCTTATCTCTCACCCTGTACAAAACTTAACTATAAGTGTATCAAGAATCTCAACATAAGAAATTATATGCTAAATCTTATAGAGGGGTAACCATCATAGCCAATTTACCCTGACAGATCTACGTCTGAGATATTCCAGAAGAAATACTGCTGAGTGCATTAAAGGGTCTACCCCAGAGACTGTGTTCCTGGCAACTGAGGACCTGTATCCTTCTGAAAGGTTATGAAAACAGTTGTAATAGTTATCAATAGGTTTAGTGGTTAGGTAATAGGGGTTGTAGTCATTTGTAAGGTTAGTATTTAAGTAAGTGTATATATTTGTTATAAGTGAATATAGTTACTAATAAATAAGTGTTGAATAATTTTTTAAAAGTTGTTTCAGTTTCTATTTCCTTAAGGGTTATAAGGCTGCTTAATCTGTTAACCTGATCATGATTTAACTTTGGAAGGTGGAATCTATTAAGAAAATTGTCCATTTCACTTAGGTTTTCAAATTTGGTGGAGTAGAGATTTTTAAAATAAGACCTAAAGATTCTCTGGATTTCCTCAATGTCTGTTGTTATTTCTCCCTTTTCATTTCTGATTTTGTTGATTTGGGTTTTCTCTCTCTACCTTTAGTTAATTTGGCTAAGGGTTTTCTGTTTTGTTGATTTTCTCAAAGAACCAACTCTTGGTTTCATTGATTCTTTGTATCGTTCTTTTTGTTTCTAAGTTGTTGATTTCAGCCCTAAGTTTGATGATTTCCTGCCTTGTGCTCCTCTTGGAGTGTTTGCTTCATTTTTTTCCAGTTCTTCTAGTTCAGCTGTTAATTCGCTAATATGAGCTGTCACAATTTTCTTTTTGAAGGCACTTAGTGCTATGAACTTTTCTCATAGCACTGCTTTCAATGTCCCATAGGTTTGGGGATGTTGCGCCTTCATTTTTGTTGGATTTTAAGAAGTCCTTGATTTCCTTCTTTATTTCTTCCTTGACCCAGTAGTCATACAGTAAAGAGTTGCTGAATTTCCATGAGTGTGTAGACTTTCTGTTATTTCTGTTGTTGTTGAAGTCCAACTTTATTCCATGGTGGTCTGAGAAGATACAAGCGGTTATTTCAATTTTCTTGTATCTGTTGAGACTTGCTTTGTATCCAACTATATGGTCGATTTTGGAGAAAGTTCCATGTGGTGCTGGGAAGAAGGTGTATTCTTTTGTGTTTGGGTGAAAGTAGACATTGGAGGCTACTAAATAAAAGCCCCAGTAACAGAAATGGGCTATCTCTTATTGCGTTGCAGGCCAATAAGTCCTATAAACTCAAAAACATTACAGGTTATTGCCATTATTCTGTCAGTTACCTGATAGAAACACCCAATTCCTGAAGACACCACATACTTAAATCATAGAACATGGAGAATTTAAGCTGGTACTGACATAGAAATTTCATCCATACTGGAAAGCTTTTATATTTCCAGAAGGTTCTGTGTTTGTTACTAGAAGAATCTTCAGAGTGGGGGCTGGAGAGATGGTTAAGAGCACTGGCTGCTTTTCTAACGGACCTGGGTTCAAATCCCAGCACCATATGGCAGTTGGAACTGTCTGTAATGGCTGGTTTGGTGGCGCATCCTTTTAATCCCAAGCAACCAACCAACCAACAAGAAATCTTCAGAGTCCTCAGTCTTTAATGGGACATCTGTATGACAACCCTCCTCTAAAGGGTCAAGAACCTTAGTGCAAGAGGGGCCAGAAGTATTGTTCAAATCAGAAGAAGTAGATGACTTCAAAGAAACAGTGTTTTTCAGATATAACAAGGCAGCTGCACATATGAATTCATAGTACTTGTGGCAGCATGTACAAGAGCTACATGCTTAAGCCATAAATAATCTCAGCATGGAGGATGAAAGTGAGATCTGATGACCCAATCCTCGCTGTGTACTTTTCAACATTTGATAGCTTCTGAGAGAAAGAGAGTCAGTTTGTTTTAATGGTGTGACATGTGGTGGGTAAACAACTCTTCAGGACAATCCTAATGCCCAGAAGTAATTGACCAACACAAACTGTATTCAGTGTGTTTAACAATCAAAAAAGAAAGAAAACATGGTGTTGGATAGATAGGGATTCAGGTTGGATATAGGAGGTATTGGAAGGTTATTATAATTAAAGTATGTCATAAGAAAATTTCAAAGAATTAATAAAGCACTATTTAAAAATCTTACAAAATGTTAAAGTTAAAAAAGAAAGAAAAACTCTATGGCAGGCAAGCTGCAGATCTCAGCTGGTGCTCTGAAGACAAGAATAAAGAAAATGGAAAATAAAACATCATAGCTGGGAAGGACACTTTGGAGAAATAATAAGAAATTTATTAAAGAAACTGTTCCTAATGCTTATAGAAAGAAAAATGAAAGGAAAAGTTGTGTTTTGGGGGCTAATTAGAACAAGGAGCATATTATGTTGCTCTGTAAAAGATATGAACTCACAAATAATATTTTTAAGTGTAAACAATTCTACAATCCATGCTACAGAGTGTCTTTCCTTTTCTTTTTTTCTATGAATCATTTACTTGAATCCCTGGGCAGTGGGGACACACTCAAAAGAAATTGTTATTTATGTCATTTAGTGAAGGAAAAAGTGTCCCAGATGCAAACAAGGAACCCACAAGGATTATGTGACTTGCTCAAGTTAAATAGAAAGAAAGTAGCAGAGTAGGTAGGTTCTGACCTCAGATCTCTGGATTGTAAAATAATTGATTTTTAACCTTCTTGTGGTCTCTGTTCTTTCTCCAAGTCCTCACATTTTTGTAGTTTCATTTTCAAAAATTATTTTCCTTAATTTTTGAGATTATACTAGAATTACCTTATTCTCCTCTTCCTTTCTTTCCTCTAAACTCTCCCATATACTCCTCGTATTTATTCAAACTCATGGCCTTTTTTTGTAACATGTCAGTAGTAGGTTCTCCTCTAAGATACATGATCTTCCTAGTCCCAGCTAGATGAGTAGTTTTCCACCACCATGCATGATTTCCCTCTTGTTGAATGGGTCTTAAGTCAAATTAGTCCATACCATTATTGCACCCATAGGATCATCATGCTGTGCTGGTCCTTGTTGTGGTCTCAAAGGCATCTTATATGGGTAAGACTATGGGTTGTTTTTCTCTTTCAGAAGCTTACATGAAACTTTCTGGTACAGTGAAAGTTAGCCTCCAGGGAGGAAATGTTCTGCTCAGCTCCAACATAGTCCCAGGAAGCATTCAGTTCAGCTCCAACTTATTGACCTCTTTGAAGTGTCTTTGTATCATATTAGTGATAAGTATCGAAGTAATTTGATGCAACATCCTTAGGAAGTGAGACAGATATCAGATAATAAACACAAAATCAAAGTTCTGTCTCTTTCTGATCATTCTTTTCTTTTCAGCTCCAGAGACAGTAAAGTGAATTTTTAATTAATTGTTCACTTCAGAATACACATAAGAAAAAAAATCTGTGTACCTTGAACCAAATTTTATGTTTAATGAGGACAGTAAATTCTCATTAGTTTCACATATTTCAAAAAAATCTACACTATAGAAACTGCTGTTATGTGAATTTTAAACATGACTGTTTTATATGATTTTATTACTACAATGATAATCACTTTTCTCCTTATATACTTATATATTGGAAAGAATAATGCCCAGAGACTCAAAGTCTCATGACTATACCTGAATTTATAATTATTCTCTAGTATTTAAAAAAAATCGAAGATTAAGTGAAAATCTCATTTAAAATAAACATATATAATTAACATTTTAATGTTCTTTCTTACATAACTTTTATTTTTCCATGTCATATTTACAGATGTTATATATACAGACAATGCAGCCAGATAATAAAACTTCCATAATAATAAAATATCAAAAGGAAGAAGAAAATTTAATGATAGAATTGAAAATAAAAATTGACCACATTTTACTCACAATGTATTTAAGATATGGGTATATGTGTAGAAATACATAAACATTTAAAAATAGCGTTTAGACAACTAGAGAAGGTGATCAGAAATTCAACTGCTAGGATTAATCTATTGAAAATACATTGCTTCCTTGCTAAGATTAAGAGTTTTTCTTGCAAAACTTTTAGTAACATAGTGTATTTCTCTCATGTATGTTTTATATACTGGAAAGAAATTATACACTGCTGCTGTGTGATGATTTGTCAGCAAAACTGCCAGTGACTTCAACAGTGTTGCAAGAGATTCTACATATTCTTGAGAATATGAGCCACAGAAGGCGAAATTGGACAGCACATCATTTCATATTTATTAGCTCCCTTAGGTATAGTGGATTTCAATGCAGACAGAACACTGGGCTGCTGTTTCAGTCATTAGAACACCTATGGGAGAAATTCTATTAGTTATTTATCCACCTTCCAGTGTTTCAAGAAATGCCTAAAACACTGAATTTTTTGTGTGAGTGCATTTGTAGGATTCTATACATCATTCAAGATTTGTTTTTGAAGTGCAATTTGCATTTCTGAACCACTGTAGTTATTTGAAGTATGAAAATTGATTGATAATTAATTATAAAAGTGGTTCTTTGAAATACATTTTAAATTGTATAAATATTTTAATATAATTATAAATATTTCATAAATTTAAAATTTAGTACAATGGCATTTGAATGATAAAATTCAAGGATTCTATACTCATGATTTGAAGTACAATTTTATAAATATAAGATGTTTAGACAGTAGAATGTTAAAGTCACATACCAAGTACATATGGACTGGTCATTGGGAATGTACGTTAAGCCATATAACCCTCATAACTGTGGCCTAATTACCTCTGTTGTACTGTATTGTATTTGTTATTATAAGAGAAAGAGCCATTTGTAGGACTGAAAGGGGAAACTGTAGGGGGAAATAAGATATACCTTAAAATTAAAAGAAAAAAAAAAGGGAAGAGGATGGGGGGTTGAGGGTGGGAGGGTGGGACTGGAGGGGGAATAGGGAGGGGACTGCGATTGAGATGTAACTTGAAGAAATAAAAAATAAAGGAAAAAAATAAACATCCTATGAGATATTTTCTTTGTCCCTTGACCATCAGACTTTGAACTGGTTAACTTTGTATTTTTTTTTTTATTTTTTAACAATAAAGTACAACAAAAATAGACAGATAAAAAAAGAATCTGGGTTTCTTCCAGTGTGAATTACTTTTGTTAAGAAAAAATATGTCTCTACTCTAGCAATAAATATAACACCTTGTATTGTACACATGTGGTTCAAAATCCAGTGTCCGTGTTCACAATGGAGAGCTCCATATAGTCATGTTTGGTGTGTATGTGTGGCTTGAACAAGAAATGTCCCCCATAGGCTAGAATTTTGAACACTAGTTTCTCAGTAGCACTATATGGGGTGGTTTAGGAGTTGCAGGTGGGCTGGAGGAAGTCATAGTGGACAGTCTGTGATTATATATCATCACCATACTTCCAGTTTGTCCACACTTTGCATCATGTTTCTGTTTGGAGAAGTGTGCTCTTAGTGTCCTGATTTTGATGTCATGCCTACACTTGTTGTCATAGTTCCCACACATGATGGAGTCTCTTCCTGCAGGAACCATAAACCAAAATAAACTCTTTCTTCCCTAAGTTGCTTTTATCACAGCACCAGAAAGTTAGTAAAATCATGATGCCCCTTTAGCTGGAAAATTATTCCAAGTATGCACCTTATTGAATGAAATTCAGAGACTAAGTACCAAGCATAACACAACTCAGTTATTAAAAATGTCATGACACTTTCACTGTCTTTAATTTTATTTGTTTATTTTTTTTCATACTGAAAACTGAACTCTGTGTCATTCATGAAGTTGCTTGTAAGAGTGCAAAGAAAAAGAAATGTTGAATTAATAAGGTATGTACACCACCCACAAAGTAACTGTCAAGAGAGGGAGAATGATGTTCAAATCTTTTCTATAAAAATATTAATGAGTTATTATTCAAAATCAAAAATTGAATCTTGTTTTAAATGGAATAAATTACTAAATTAGTTACTAGTGAGTTGGAAAAGTACCACAAAGCCACTTTCATTGTTACCACAAAGTCATGTTTACAGTTCTTGATGTGTGTTTATTTTCTAAGAGAAAGTAGTATTTCTGTAAAAGAATGTAGTTGTCGAAGTTTTTTAATGCCCACTTTCTTAAGTTTTAAGCAGTCTACTATGAGTACAATAAAACATTTCTGATGAATAATCTATTTAGAGGCACTTTAACTATATACAATATACAGCTCATACCAATATTTAAAAATCAGTGTTTCAGCTTAACCACATAAATCAGGTCAGGAGAGGGGATGCCCAGGAAAAAGTCAAAATGAAATTGTACAAATTCATCAATCTTGCCGGTTTTTTTTCTGAAGTAAATATTAGAATGCATCTTTAAAGTTTTAATATATAAAGGGTCTATTGGTCATTTTATAGAGTGACATTCTCAAGTTTGTTTTGCAAGAATAGCCCTAAAGTTTCTGAGGTTTGTGGAATTTATTTAACAACAACAACAACAAAAAAAAGCTTCTTTATGAACAAATGACTCATTACAAAAAAATGTAAAATCACCTAAAAAGCCATGTTATTTTTGTAGGAATATTTATCAAGTTACATGACCCAGGTTCATGTAATTAATTTTGTGTTTATACTCTGCAAAACCAGTTTTACTAAACTTCACATTTCTGTATTTCTTCTTATTGAAATTCAGTCCTACATACATTTTGACCTTTTCAAGAAAGCTAGATTCATAGTGAATTGTGGTGCATTAGGAAGGTAAACACATTCAGTACTTGTTATTCAATGGGCTTGAATTTCGAAAGTCATTGTCAATAGGTTAATCCTTTCATACAGACAGTCTCTTTGGCTAAGAGGCATCTTATACAAATAAGGTTTTGCCAAAATGCTAATTCCTGAGTATTTCTGTCAACTGTCAAAGAATAAATCTCAGAAGTGGTCTTAAAATTGGCTAACTCTAGTTTATATTCCTTTCCCATCAGCAGAATTTAAAAAAAGAACTTTAGTGAACAGTTAAGTCTCGTCAGAGGTTATTTGTAACTCAGATCAAAGACTTAGAAGTTCAGGCTTTCACTTGTATGAAGTTGTGTTTAGTCAATAAGGGAAAACCAAATTCAGGAGTATACTCAAAGATTGCTAAAATAAAACAAGATCATAATCATTCAATTAACTTCGAATCTACAGTTTCTTTTTTTTTTAATAAATGTCCTATAAAACGTGGATCAAGGCTGGGAGAGACTTTATTTACAAACAATAAAAAGACTATTTACATAGGAAGAATGAAGGCTGGAATGTTGGTTCTGCAACTCTGAGCTCTTACTGTTCTTTCAGAGGACCTGAGCTCAATTTCCAACAGCCACATGGTAGTTCAAAATCATCTGTAACTACACTCACATGGGATCCAATGACCTTTTTTGATTAACAATACACACAATACATATTCATACATACATGGAGACAAAACACTCGTACATCCTTGAAAGAATCCTCTATCAGATTTGAATGGTCTCAAAATTCAAGCATAAAAGGATTTCTCTTTTATAAAAAAGAAAAAAGAAAACAAAAGTTAAGAACTAAGATGCTGCAGCATATCTGGGGGCATATTATTTGGTTGAAAATCAGTTTTGAGGAGCAGTCCTTAAAGAAGGATTTTGTTTTGTTTTGTTTTAAATCTCTATATGAATAGATATAGAGATGAATAGATAGAGATGATATAGAGATAGAGATGTAGAGATAGATAGACAGACAGACAGACAGACAGACAGATAGATAGATAGATAGACAGATAGATGATAGATAGCTAGAGCACAATGCCCAGGTATCCCACATCATTGAGCATATTTCTGTAAAGTTGTTAGGATCATAGTAACATGAATGATATAGGACTTGAACTGAAATAGATTATCCCCATAATGTGGATGAGATTCAGCCAGTTGGTAAGTGCTTTGATTAGAAAACAAAACAAAACAAACAAAACAACAACAACAACAAAAATTGACACTATCCAAGACAAATGAATTTTATCATCCACACACTATATTGGTCTTGGACTTTACCATCAATTCTTCTATGCATTTCCATTCTGCAACTCACTACAGATTTTGGCATACCTAAGCTCATAAAACAAGCATTAGCAGAGGTCAATAGGCAGATAGGTCCAGATACAGTAACAGATAGCTCATCCATACAAAAGAAAGCAACAAAGAAAATTCAAAGATTAAAAACAGCATAGAGGGAATGGCCATAACCAATGTCTACAAAGTATTTCCTTCAATGTCTTCATGTCTTCATGATACATACCCTTTTCATTATCCCTTGAAAATTTCTCAAAAATATATCACATAATTGGGCAGTAAAATATGGCTTAACAAGTATAAATAAACAGTGAAACTAACTCATATCTTAAGAGATTATAAAGGAAATAAAATTATAATCATTAAGGTAATAGCTGTGTAAGTAAAAATAAATAGATATGAATAATAGCCCTATGTGAGGTTCTGAACAGAACACAATATTAACATAAAATTTCCAAGAACAAACTATTCATAAAAACATCACTTTCCAGAATCTATGAGACTTAGCAAAATCAATTATGAAGAGGTAATGATATCAATGCTATATTAAAAAATAGAAAGAAATTTTAAATAACTTACTGCTGTACCTGAACTTCTTACTACATAAAGGAAATATAAAACCAAAATTATTAAGGGGAAAATTATCATTGCTGAAATATAAGAAATGGAGATCAAAGATTAGAACATATTATATAAGAAACAAAAGAGGTTATTTAAACTAAGCAAAACACAAATCTAAGTTCCAAATAAGTAAAATTAAAGATTAAATGGTATATTATAAAAGATAACTCTCTAAGTCCAGAGGATTATATGAGAATAATTTGAAAAAATAATCCTCTATTGAATTGGAGATATAGAACAAAATTAATAAGATTCTATACATATATGACATGATAAAATTGAACCAACAGGATATGAATATTTTAAATCCAAATCTGATGTGGTGGCTTAGTGTGTGAAGGTGTCTTCCACCAAGCATGATGACCCAAATTGTTTCCCTCGGCCCCACATGGTAGAGAGAAAAAATTCAAGCAGAAATGAGCTAAATATCCATATTGTATCATATGTTTGTGTGTATTTCTCACACGGTAACTAAATAAATGTAATAACAATTAAGAAAACTAATAAATCTATATGAAGAATTGAGATTAAAACACTAATAGATTCTCACAATAAAGAAAACATTAGGACAGGAAGAATTTGTTGCCAAAATCTAACAGACTTTTTAAAGCACAAACAAAAATATTTCTCTTCAACTATTTTATAAAATAGAAATCAAGGAATCATTTCCAGTCTCATTCTATAAAACTAGATAAATCCAGTATAAAACTAAATGAAGATATGAGTGAACAGAAGCAAAGCAATCAACCAACCAAACAAAGAAAAGATATTGATATCTTTATTGAATACAGATAAAAAACTCATCAATGAAATACTTTCAAAATAAATTCAATGACACATTGTAATGGTTCTTTTGGAAGCATTAAAAACAAGGATGTAATTTGATGAAAGAAAAAACTTTCATTACCTTATTGTAACAGTGCAAATGCTTGTATTTATACATGTTTTGGCACACACATATGTAGCAGCAATAATCAAAGAAAAAGAGGCTCTCAACTTGAGTATGGGGTCATGGGAGGAGTTGGAGGGAAAGTATTTGGGAAAGACTGAGGGTGGGCAGGGAGTAGATAATTGATATAATTATATTTCAATTAAACATATTAAAAGCTCTTTGGGGAAAACATATTTTAGTGGTAATACCACACTAAAATACATTTTGTACTAGGAGTGCAAAGATTGTTCCATATGCATAAAGAAATAAATATGATGCATCATATAAATTGAGTCAAGAAAAAAAAATCACAAAATATTTTCATTAGATTTTATTGTGGCTAGAATGTGGTTGCACTATTTTAGAAGGTTGTGACACCTCTAAAAGGTAAAGTCTCACATCTGAAAGTTGTTCAGTAGGAGTAGCATATTTTATTACCATATTGCTGAAGACGTCACAAACTTCAAACAAAAGTCTTGGAGGAATCATACTGGAATTGACCCAAAAACCTCCTCACCAAGGACTGGGTTTCATAGATTCAAAAAGTGCTACATAAGCTCCCAAGGGAGAAAAGCAATCAATAGTCCCATTCAGCTGTAAAGCCTATGAACTAAAACAAAGACAAGCCTGACAAGTTATCCCCAGTAGTAAAATAGTGTCATTTATATCTTGGAAGTAACTAACAGTTGTCAAGTTGAACTTAAGGCCCATCAAATAGAAGGCAACCCACACTTGGTTGTGTAAACCTAGACAATTACTCATGATTAGTGTGACCGTCGATCTTAGAGGAGAACCTTGTACTGCCACTTTCCTTAACTAGGTAGAGTTTTTGTTGTATTCTAAATACTTGTTCTTATAACAAAGATAAGGGTGGCTTTCTTCCCTCAATAGAGAAGTTTCTTTATGTATCAGCAGAGGCCGTTGGAGAAATTCACAAGTGTTCAAATTGCAGAGAATAAATGACCGTGGTATACCCAGTCCCAACTGATGCATATGCAATACCACTAAGGCTCTGGGAAAATCATGAAAGAGAAGACAGAGTGATTGTAAGAGACAGAGGAACAGGATATGTGCTGTGAGATAGTGTTTTCTACCTGTGACAGAGAAGCTGCATCCATGTAATCTCAAAAATATGGTTACTATCACATGGCCTACATAATACCAGTTCACACTTCAATATGGAGGTAATAATAATAATTAAAGGGGAAGAGATCACAAATTTGAAGAGAATAGGGGAACAAGGGATAAGTTGGAAAAAGAAGGGTGAGGTAGAAATAATATAAATAATATTCTCAAGTATAGAATTCTAAAAAAGTATAAAAATTATAAAAATGATGCTATCTAGTTGTGTTTCTTTTATTATTTTGATGGATAGAAGGTAGTATAGCTGTTAAGTATGATGATTATTTTTGTTATTTTTTTATATTATCTATGTTATATTCATGGTATGGTTTGTGTTATTGTTTATCTGTGTATTAGCAATAACATTGGTCTTCAAAAATTCAGACAGGGGAAAATACATTATATTCAATGTATTATCTATTCCAGAAAAAAATATCATGAACATATAAGATTTTTTTCTGAAAGTGAAAATATACCTACAATGGTTAAAGTTTGCCTGACATTATGTATTCATATTATGTATTCATATGTGTATGAAATTTTAGAGAATTAAGAAAACTTCAATGATAGTCTTTTCCATTTTACACTACTTACTTTCTAAAGGGAAGCAGTAGTACTCCATGACTTAAATATGATTGTACACATAGCACGAAATAAAGTATTTGTTTGAAGCAAAAAGAAACTGAGTTGAAATCTAGGCTCTGCAAATCCAAGGTTCCAAGAAGGAAATCTATAGAGAACACTCTTAGGAGTGTAAAATATAATTGTTCTCAAAATAAAAATGTCTGTAAAAGTTTAAACTATCATTCTCTCATCTCTTTAGTTCTTAAGCAATATAAAATGTGTGAATCTGTGAACCTTTAAAACATTATTTGCATTTTTAAAACTCAGAAGAAAAATGTTGAGAACACACTAACATATATGGAGCAAAATAGATTAATGGTTGTCTATGGATGTACACTGTTATATGGGATATGAGTTAGCAAAATTAGTAAAGAAAACAGTAAAGCTTTATCAAAAATAAAATAAAATTTCAAAATAAAACTGCTATATGATCCAGTGATCTTTTTAACACATTCAAACTAAATATAGTCATCCTTTTAACAATATCTGCACTCCCAAGTTTCTTACAATATTCAAATAGCCCCAAAGAAGAATAAATCATAAGTGTTCAATTGTTAATGCAGAACCCAAAAATCATGAATCTGGGAAAGAAATCAGTAAGAGGGAGTTTGACAACCATAAGAGTGAGATTTAGTGTTGTGGAAGAGAGTAATGAGAATGCATCATACACATGAATGAAATTGTTCAAATCAAAATTAATTAAAAATTATATATATATGTATGTGTATGTATCTTTATATTGATGGCATACACACATGATTTATAAGAATGAAACATATATTAAACAAATCCTGTCATGTGTGACAATATGTGTAAACACAGAAGACATTATATTCAGTCAAGTAAAACAGAAACAAAAAAGACTGCATAATCCCATATATTGATAAGCATAATATAAAAAATAAAAATAATTCAAAAATCACAAGACAGTGGGTGAGTGTAAGAGGCTGGAGTTGGGGTAAATTAGCCAAAATAGAATAATACAAATGTTTGCTTTTGTTATTTTTTTTAACTGTTACTTCTTAATTCTCAGACACATATGAACATTCTTATTTTTCAAAAACAGAGAAATCTCCAGGATAAACAATGTTTGTTTCTTTTAAATTTTGCTTCTTTCTCCAAATTTTTTGACACTTACTAGTGTTCATCTTTCTAGACCTTCAAAATGAAGTTTTTTAATTAACATTTTTACTTCTATTTATTATTTAAATTAATTTTAATTTTTAAATATTGTTTGATCACAATCTTCTACTCCCCTAAGTCCCTTTTCTTTCTGTTGGTTTGTCTTGTCCAACTTCGATATGATAGCTTCTATTTTGTCTTTTTGTATTTTGTTTAATTTTTTAAAAGAATGAATGAATGAAAACCTAGTCACTAGCATAAAGGTTAATAACTAAACTGTCACTTATACTTGTTGAAGAGGAAAAAAATCAGTGTTCTTCGATAGCGTGACACTGGGTATATCAGCCACTTCAGGATAGGTCTCATATTCAGAAAAACATATTTTTTGAGACTCCTGCCATTTTAATCCAATTCTGTTTATGGAAAAAGTCCCAGAAATACATATACCCTTCACGTCTTTTCCTTAAGTGCCTTTACATTCTCACTAGCTCACACATGCGTATCGATTTGTTACCAAATGTAACTAAAACTTTATTGAAAAAAATTGTGTCTGCCTCAATTGATAATGTGTTTTTCTGAGAAGAAGGGAGAGGGGAAAGCAGGAAGAGGGTGGAACCTCATGGAGAGGAGGGAAGCAGCTAGCTGTGATCAGGATGTAAAAATGAATAAATGAATGAATGAATAAATAAATAAATGAAAAGAGTGTGTTTGAGTTCTCTTTATCCCTGTGGATACATGAGTTTCCTTAAGCCATAATTGTGTTGACCTTGCTGTGACTTCAACTTTTGAGAAAAATAAAGAAAATGTATGAATTGCCACTTTATCCAGATTTTTCATATTGTATAGGTGCAAATCAGATATTTTTTATTTCAAATTTGAATGTTCCACATAGTTTCAAACAGACTTTTCAGTTATAATATATTTCACTTATTAAATATTAGACACACTGCACTGCATTTAGGTGACTTAATCTACATATGTGTTTTTGACTTAAGACAAATAGTCATTTCATACACAAGTTTATAGGACTCAATATTACTCAGTAAGGAATCTAACTTTACACTGAAGTTTCAGGAGATACAATGTATATACAGCAGTCTAAGTATGGTTTCACTGATGTTGACATTGCTGGTTCTGGAGTGTTGGGAACAGGAGTTTGACATTTGACAAATTTCTCAGGGTACCAGCAGGGACAGCTGCAAATAGGAATAATGCAACATATTGATATGACCAACCAAGTTACAGATGACTTGTTTCCCCTATGAGCAGAAAGAAGTTTGGATTTATTACAAATTGGAGAATGTCTGAGTTCAGCTGCTAAACTTGGAGAGCTTAAGACCACATCAAGATCTGTCAAGTAAAACTCTGTTACTAAATTTCAATGCTATTCTAGTCTTATCTACTCTTAAAATAAAGGATATGGATGTGGCCAAAAGACAAAACAAATTGGCATATCTAGATGACAAACAACCAAAAACTTAAAGATAACTGTTGCCCTTGAGTAAACATAGATGTTTATGCATTTTATTAACTCATATTTTATGTTTACTTAATCTGTGTTTTTCTTTTTTTGTATTATGTTTATTTATTACTTCAGGTTACATCTCCATCACAGTGCCCTCTTTCCACCCTTCCCAGTCCTGCCCTCCCATCCTCTACCCCCTATCTCTTCCATCCCACTCACCTAAGTAGAGTGTCCCTACATATCAGTCCCCAGCCCCAGTTTAGCAGTCATATGAGGCCAAGAGCCTCCTCATACACTGGGGGCCTACTAGGCAGCACCACTAGGGCTAAGTGTCTCATGGACAGGTAACAAAGTCTATGTTCCTGTTCCCTTTAGTGCATTGACTGTAGTATAGTTATGCTGTCCTATATGGCTAAAATCTGACTCTAAGTGAATAGATGCCATGTGCATCCTTCTGAGTCATGGTTAGCTCACTCAGGATGAGCTTCTCTAGTTCCATCCATTTGGCTGCAAATTCATGATTTTGTTGTCTCTGATGGCTGAGTAGTATTCCATTGTGTTAAAGTACCACATTTTTATACATTCCTTGGTTGAGAGACATCTGGATTATTTCGAGTTTCTAGCTATTACAAATAAGGCTGCTATGAACATAGATGAGGAAATGCCCTTATAGTTTGGTAAAGAATCATCTGGATATATACCTAGAAGTGGTGTGGCTGGGTATTGAGGTAGAGCTATTCCAAGTTTTCTAAGATATCATCAGACTGATTTCCATAGTGGTTGAATAAGCTTGCACTCCCACCAACAATGGAGGAGTGTTTCCCTTTCTCCACAACCTCACCAGCATGTGATGTCATTTGAATTTTTGATCTTAGCCATTCTGACAGGTGTGAGATGGAATCATAGAGTAGTCTTGAGTTACATTTCTCTGATGATTAAGGATGGTGAGCATTTCTTCAAGTGTCTCCTGACCATTAGAGATTCCTCCTTTGTGAATTCTCAGTTTAGCTCTGTTCCCCATTTTTTGATTGGATTATTTAGTTTCTTGACATTTAATTTCTTGAGTTCTTCATAAATTTTGGATATTAGCCCTCTGTCAGATGTGGGGTTGGTGAAGATTTTTTCCCAATCTGTAGGCTGCCGTTTTGTTCGAATGACAGTGTCTTTTGCCTTACAGAAGCTTTTCAGTTTCATGAGGTCCCATTTATTGTTGGTCTTAGAGCTGTTGGTTTTCTGTTCAGGAAGTTGTCACCTGTGCCAATGAGTTCAAGGGTTTTCCCCACTTTCTCTTATGTTAGATTTAGTATGTCAGGCCTTATGTTAATGGAATTGAAGACCAAGAAATGAACCCACACACCTATAGTCACTTATTTTTTGACAAAGGAGCCAAAACTGTACAATGGGAAAAAAGGACAGCATCTTTATCAAATGGTGCTGCTCTAACTGGGTGTCGACATGTAAAAGAATGAAATTAAACCCATACTTATCACCTTGCACAAAACTTAAGTCCAAGTGAATGTGTGTTTTCCTATTTGACCCTGCTATTTGAATAAAAATTTTAATTAGACCTCTGTTTATTTTTTGAAGAAATGATTTCTATTTGGACACTATGAGGATAATGGAGTATTTAACTATGAGCAATAAGCAAACTACTTATAAATTAATTCATGAAGCTATTGGAAAAAATTAGAAAGTTATTCAAGTTTACTTTTTTATTTCCTCATTTGTAAACCAAGATTAATATTATTATTCTACCTTATTCTCCATGACATTTAAATAACCAAATTAGTTAATATTTAATTGGAGCAAAAAGTGTGATACTTGGAAGCAGTTTACTTTTGAATTATTATTCATACTATTGAAAACAGGAAAACATAAATAAACATCTATTTATCAAAGATACTTTTCAAAATAAAGTACCATAAATTGGAATGGAGAGATGCTATAGTTGATCTTATTAATGTAACATAAGAAGTGGGTAATAAGCCGGGCGGTGGTGGAAAAACGCACGCCTTTAATCCCAGCACTTGGGAGGCAGAGGCAGGTGGATCTTTGTGAGTTTGAGGCCAGCCTGGTCTATAAAGTGAGTCCAGGACAGCCAGGGCTACACAGAGAAACCTTGTCTCGAAAAACCAAAAAAAAAAAAAAAAAAAAAAAGAAGTGGGTGATAATTATCAGAATGATGTCAAAAAGATACAGAATGAAGCTGAGAATATAGCTTAGTGGTAGAGTGCATGACTAGCATATAAATCATGGGTTTGATCTTTAGCATGACACATATGTGGAATGGAAGGGCAGAAATTAAAGTATCATCCAAAGGAGGATAAATAGTTATGCTGATAGAGAAGTAAAGATAAAATATGAGAAGCTGAGAGACATATATAACAAATTATTATAATGAAGGAAGATAGCTATTCAGAGGAGGTTGGAGACAGTATATCAAATTTGAAGGACCAATTAAACACCAAAGAAAAATGGCCAATTTATGACTATGTGCAACAAAATAGAAGAAGTTAGCTTTACAATGGAGATGCAAATTTAAGAATTATTTGTATTTCGGTAGTTCTTAAAACCATGCATTAACCTTAGTTTCCTTCCTAAGCTTCAAAAAGCTGTAATTGTTCCAAAATATACACTTGGACTTGAAAATAAGGATTTCAGGGTCAATACAAAATGATGATTTCCATAAAACTATTGAAAATAACTGAGGAGAAAATGAGATGCGTAACACAGACATAATAAAATAAACAAGAACAACCTGTCTGATGGTGTATTCTGATCTTTACAATTGCCCAAATTATACTCCAACTTCAATATTGCTTCTACTTGAAAAAATTAAACAAAAATAAACTATGTAAAAAATTGAAATACAATGGCATTCAAATAAAGTAAATCTGTGCTTAAAAAATCAACTATTAGTATGAGAAGATGGCTTTGTTGTTAAAGTGCCCATGGTACAAGCATGAGGATTGGAGTTCAAGTATGTATCCAGAATCCACATAAAATAATTGAGCAGGCATGGTGGCCCACTTGTAACCCAAGTGCTCAGGAGATATATACAGGGCATGTCATGGTCAGACTAGATTAGGAAAACTGGTGACTTCCATGATCAACAAAAAACATGGCCTTGGAAAATAAAGTGGCAAATATTTGAGGATGATACCTGTCATCAGCCTATGGCTTCCATATATGATAATATAGTGCAAGTGTATACATACATACATACACACACACGTTACAATATAGAATAAATAATATTCTCTCATTCCTGTAAAAACTATTCCTTATTGTCATCACAACTCTAAGATGCCCATCAATTTATAAAGTAGATGAATTTCCAAAAGATAATAAGTAAATTTACAGTAAATAAGTTGAGATAATTTAATGTTTGTTTTATATATAACTAGTGATTACCTGTAACCTGATTTATATTGTTAATTTGGAAATCTGTCAGTGTGACTTTTAAAATTTACGCACAAAGTTCTTTTCATGTGTAGAATAAAATCTTACACACAGTGAAGATGTTGAATTTTGTCAACTTACATGAGAAAATCAAGTCAAAGGATGGAAAAGTAATGACTTTTAAATACACTTTTTATGCTACTATTTTAAAGTGTTTTAAATACTTTAAAATAGTAGCATAAAATTGCAGGAGTAACTAACCAAGATCTGATTTGACTTAAGGCCCACTCCATGAAAATGGAACCCATGCCCAAGACTGCCTGAGTTGCCAAGAACCTGAGACTAGATAGACCATAGACGTAGGAGAAAACCAAATATTAATGTTCCGCCAAATGAATGCAGCAATAAAGTGACTCCCAATGACACCTTACAATAGTCACATATTAGTGTCTTGCTCAGTCATCATCAGAGAAGCTTCCTCCTGCAGTACATGGGAACAAATGTAGAGACCCACAGTCACACATTATTCAGAGAATGAGAGGCCTTAGAGCACTCAGGCCTAAATGGGATATATCCATCAAATTACCTTCCTTAGAGGCTCAGGAAACAGATTAAGCATCAGAGGGGTCTATTTGCATTCTTTTACATGTTAACATCCAGTTAAACCAACAGCCTTTGCTGAAGAACATTTCCTTTTTCCACTGTACGGTTTTGGCTTCTTTGTCAAAAATTAACTGACCATAGGTTCTGAGGGTTTATTTCTGGGTCTTCGATTAGATTCCATTGATCAACTGGAATGGTCTATTTCTGTACCAGTACCATGATGTTTTTATTACTATTGCTCTGTAGTATAGCTTGAAATCAGGGATGGTGATATCTCCAGATGTTTTCTTTTTGTTTTTGTTTTTATTGTACAGGACTGATTTAGCTATTCTGGGTTTTTTATTATTCCATATGAAGTTTAGAGCTGTTCTTTCAAGGTCTGTATGAATTTTTTTTTTTGGTATATTGATGGGAATTGCATTGAATCTGTATATTGCTTTTGATAGGATGGTCATTTTATTTTCTTGATCCTACCTATCCATGAGCATGGGAGATCTTCCCCATCTTCTGATGTTCTCTTCAATTTCTTTCTTCAAGGACTTGAAGTTCTCGTTGAATAGGTCTTTCATTTGCTTGGTTAGAGTTACTCCCAGGGATTTTATGTTATTTGTGGCTATTTTGAAGTGTGTTGTTTCCCTAATTTCTTTCTTGGCCCATTTATCTTTTCACCTTGCACAAAATTTAAGTCCAAGAGGATCAAAGATCTTAACAAAAGGCAGGACACACTAAATCTAGCATAAGAGAAAGTGGAGAAAAGCCTCAAACTCATTAGCACAGATCAGGTGACAATTTGAGGAACAGAACACAAATAGCTCAGACTCTAGGAACAACAATCAATACATGGGACCTTATGAAACTGAAAAACTCTGTAAGGCAAAGGACACTCTCATTAGAACAAAATGGCGACCTATAAGTAAGGAAAAAAATCTTTACCAACCCCACATCTGACAGAGGGATAATATGCATAATTGATAAAGAACTCAAGAAATTAAACACCAAGAAACCAAATAATCAATTCAAAAAATGGGAAACAAAGCTAAACCAAGAATTCACAAAGGAAGAATCTCTAATTGTCAAGAGACACTTGAAGAAATGCTCAACATCCTTAATCATCAGAGAAATGCAACTCAAGATAACTCTGAGATTCCATCTCACACATGTTAGAATGGTTAACATCAACAATTCAAATGACAGCATATGCTGGTGAGGTTGTGGAGAAAGGAGAACTCTCCTCCATTGCTGGTGGAAGTGCAAACTCATACAACCACTGTGGAAATCAGTCTGATGATATCTTAGAAAACTTGGAAAAGCTCTACCCCAAGACTCAGCCATACCACTCTTGTGCATACATCCAAAAGATTCTTCACCAAATCACAAGGACATCTCCTCAATATTTTCATTAGCACCTTTATTTGTACTAGCTAGAAACTAAAAACAGCCCAGATGTCCTCCAGCTGAAGAATGAATAAAAAACCTGTGGTATATTCACACAATGGAATGCTGCACATCTATCAAAAACAAAGAAATCAAGCAATTTGCTGCCAAATGGATGGAACTAGAAAAGCTCATCCTGAGGGCAATAACCCAAACCAAGAAAGATGCACATGGCATATATTCACTTATAACTCTATTTTAGCCATATAGTACAAGATAAATATCCTATAACCAACAGATGGAAAGGAACAGGTACATGAACTTAGATACCTGCTAATGGGCACTTTGCCCTAGTGGAGCTGCCATGTAGGACCCCAGTGCAAGAGGAAGCTGTTAGGCCTCAAATGACTGATGAACTGGGGGGGGGAGATGTGGAGGCACCCCATATCTGAGGAGTAGAATTGGTAGGAGAGGGTGTAGAGGGTGAGAGGGTGGAACCAGAAGGGATGGAGGGAGAGGGTGTGATGGAGATGTAACTTGAAGTATACAACAAGAACTTCAATTCCTTGAAGAAAGAAATTGAAGAGGACATCAGAAGATTTAAAGATCTCCCATGATGATGGATGATAGGATCCAGATAATGCAAATGGCCATCCTACCAAAATCAATATGCAGATTCAATGCAATTCCTATCAAAATACCACCACAATTCATTAATTCATTACCGACCTGGAAAAAGCAATTCTCAACTTCATATGGAACAACAAAAAACCCAGAATAGCTAAAGCAATCCTGTACAATAAAACAACATCTGGAGGTATCACCATCCCTTATTTCAAGCTATACTACAGATCAATAGTTATAAAAAACAGCATGGTACTGGTATAGGAACAGACCAGTTGATCAATGGAATCGAATTGAAGATCCAGGAATGAACCCACATACCTATGGTCACTTAATTTTTGACAAAGAACCCAAAACAGTACAATGGAAAAAGGACAGCATCTTCAACAATTGGTGCTGGTCTAACTGGATTTCAACATGTAAAATAATTTAAATAGACCCATATTTATCACCTTGCACGAAACTTAAGTCCAAGTTGATCAAAGACCTTAGCATAAATCCCTACACACTGAATCTAATAGAAGAGAAAGTGGAGAAAAGCCTTGAACTCATATCGACACAGATGACAACTTCCTGAAAAGAACACCAATAGCTCAGGCTCTAAGAACAAGAATCAATACATGGTGTCTCATGAAAACGAAAAGCTTCTGTAAGGCAAAGGTACTGTCATTCAAACAAAACAGTAACCTGCAGACTGGGAAAATATCTTTACCAACCCCACATCTGACAGAAGGCTAATATACATAACTGATAAAGAACTCAAGAAATTAAATACAAAGAAACCAAATAATCCAATTAAAAAAACGGGGAACAGAGCTAAACTGGTAATTCAAAAAGGAGGAATCTCTAATTGTCGAGAGACATCTGAAGAAATTCTCAACAGCCTTAATCATCAGAGAATTGCAACTCAAGATGACTCTGAGACTCCATCTCTCACCTGTCAGAATGACTAAGATCAAAAACTCAAATGACAGTAGCACATGCTGGTGAGGTTCTTGAGAAAGTGGAACACTCCCCCATTGCTGGTGGGAGTGCAAGCTTGTACAACCACTGTGGAAATCAGTCTAACAATATCTTAGAAAATTTGGAAAAGCTCTACCTCAAGACCCAGCCATTACACTTCTGGGTATACATCCAAATAGTTCTTCACCAAATCACAAGGACATATCCTCATCTATGTTTGTAGCAGCTTTATTTGTAATAACTAGAAACTGGAAACAACCCAGATGTCCTTCAACCAAATACTGGATTAAAAAAAAAAAAAACCCTGTGGTACATTTACACAATGGAATACTACTCAGCAATGAGAAACAAGGAAATCAATCATGCAATTAGCGACCAACTTAATGGAATTAGTGAAGCTCATCATAGGTGAGCTAACTCAAACTCAGACAGATACACATGGCATATATTCACTTATATAATGTTGAAATCGAATGGAAGAATCCTTTAAAACCCCAAATCTGATATATTAAGTTTAAACAAACAAAAAAAGTTTCTTTACAGCAAAGAAATTTATTGACAAACTGAAAAAAATCAATCCATAGAATGAGAGAAAATATTTTTTGAAATATGTATTTGGTAAGAGTTAGTATCCTTAATATACAAAACCCCTGAAATACAGAAAAATGATTAAATACTGGGTAATATAATCAAATCGCATAAATCAAAATCAAAACTTTTTTCCTAAAATCCATAGTTAAAGTTGAGGATTTTGGATTTTATACATAAGTGTTTAGTACCTCTATCCAACATAAATTAGAAATAAAATGTAAAATAAGATGCCCACTCTAATTGGGTTAGAATGGTTTATACAAAAATACTGAAAAGAAAATGTGCATGAAATGATAGAGAAAATGTTTACACATCCTTTTGGAGAATGTAAATTACTACAGCTATTATAGAAATCAGAAACAGAGATTCCTGAAAGAATAAAAACAAGAACTATATAGTACCCAGCAATCACACTACTGGATGCATGCCAAAAGCAATGAGATCAGTATACCAAGTAGATACCTTTATATCAACATTTGCCACAGTCATATTAACAATGACTAAGAAATGAAAGTAACATCAGTTCACTACCTGATGAATATGTAAAGAAAATTAGGCACACATTCACTATCCAGCAATGGTAAGAATGGAATCATATCCCTCACAACAAAATAGAATAGAATTGCATCATAAGTGAAAGAAGCCGATAACAAAAAATAACTAATAAATAATTATATCCAAACGTATAATATAAAGGAAATAGAAAGTAAAATGTTTGTTACTAGGTACTGTGAAGAATATGTGAGAGGAATAATGGAGAATTATTTATTGGTCAATTGATCCTAAGTTATATATAGGTAGGTAGGAATAAAGCTTTATGTGTTAAAAAGCAATAAAGTGACTATAGATAATTCTCATAGACTATTTATGTCAAAAACTTGAGAAATGGATTTCACCATGAGCAAATGACTGAATTAGTAGACATGACATTGCACAGTGAATATCAGAAATTTACATGGTATCCTGTTAATACATATTATTTCATATATAAGTTAAACACAAAAGAAAGATACAAATGAATCAAAGTAGTTTGCTTCAATATTTATTTCTATGTTCCAGTCATAAATGATCTATTTAACTAAATGTTAAGCATATTCAAACAATTTAGAATTCAAAACATAATTTAGACATGATCATGCCTCTAAGATAATTTTTGATAGAAAACTAATTTAAAACATTTATGCAATCTTAAACTAAAATTAAAAATACTACCAACAAGGTAAATTACCTGAACATGTAGTATCCAACTATTTATTAGCATTGTGACTGCAGGTATATTGCTATTTTTCATTTTAAATATTATTTTTTTAATTTTTGAGATAATTACATTCTTTTCCCTTCTTCCTTCTCTCTCTCTCTCTCTCTCTCTCTCTCTCTCTCTCTCTCTCTCTCGGTCTAAACCCTGTCATATACCACTTCTTGCTCTCTTTCTAATTCTTGCCCTCTTTTTCATTAATTGTTGTTACTTGTACATATAGATGCTATATATATATACATATATATAGCATCTATATGGATACATCACATGATATATATATATATCACATATAATCCTACATAAAACCTAAGTGTATGTAGTATGTATATTACTTGTATATATTTTCCAGGCTGAATGTTTGATATTTAATAACCAGTTGGTATGCTCTTCTCTGGGGAATACTGTTCCTCCCACTCTTGTTTTCCTATTTCCATGATTTGTACAATAATTTTGTGTTTTATATATATATCAATGGAATGGAATTATGAAGGACAAGATAGGCAAAGGTTCAACTCTATATTCTCCTATGGTTAGAAGGTTATAAACAAAGGGAAGAATATCTAGATAAAGTTCAAGATCTTATAAAGCATTCAAAGCTAGGCTTAATATTTTGGGTGTTATTAGACATCCAATGGAAATTGAAATATTTTGAATCAAAGTTTTTAAAATAACTGATTTATATCTGAGAAAATATAGATGTATCTCTGGGTAACTAAAATTACTCATTACTTCTAACAAAATTTTAGTGGCTTTTGTTTTCTAGGAAGACATGCAATAGAACAGTTTGAGAGCTACAAAATATCTTAAGAAAATAGGATCCAGTATGTTGTTTAATGTTGATGAACATTTATTTGTATTTGTTAATTATATGTATGTATTAATTATGAAATATACCAAATGTACATAGTGATTGAATGTTAAATTGTGTATATCATTTATGCTTTTAATAAATATTTACTGAGCCTTTCGTATGGGCTGTTTTATTCTTGGAGTTGATGGTACAACACTAATTTTAAGTCCTTCCTTTCCTAGAGCTGGTATCCAAATATACACTTATTATAATATGAGCTTTAAAGAAGAATAAATCAGGGTTAGGAATAGAGAGCTCTCAAAAAAAAAACCTGTTAGAGAATTGTCTGATCTCTGAGGGAGAGATCAAAATAAAATGAGGAAGTGAACCAAGCAAATACCTAGGGAAGAGATTTCTGGACAGAGAAAACTATACAAGTTCAAAATCTTCAGATAGGGCCTGCTTGGTTTATTTTAGACACATCAAAGTCTGCGTAGTTTGAGGTCAAAGAACAAAAAGAGTCATAGCAGATGAGATCAGAGAGATAACCTGGGGCAAGATCACAGCAAACAATGTAGGCCAATGGAAGAACTTCAAGGACTAACATGTTCTGAAATATATTTTCACAGCACACTGTCACTGGACAGAGAATAGACTTCTCAATGTGTTTCATTAGGGTGGACTTTAAGTTTTAAAATTAGATAGTTGGTTTTTTTCAACATTTATTTATTTATTGAAGTTGCATTTCATTCACAGCCCCCTCTATCCTCCCCTCCCAGTCCCTCCCTCCCATCTTCTTCCCCCTCTCCCTCCTATTCTTCTCCTCTGGTGAGGGAGACTCCCACATATCCATCCCCCCCAATTCATTAGTCACCTGAAGGCTAAGAGCTTCCTCTTGTGCATGAGCCTGACATGGCAGCCCAACTAGGGTAAGGTGTCCCACTAACAGGCAACAGAGTCCATGACAGAGACTGCCCCCACTTGCTAAGATATCTGTATGAAGACCCAATTGCCTATCATTTATATGTGTATAGGGATGTCTAGGTCTACTCTAAACATTTTTCTTCTCTTCTTGTTTAGTGTTTCAGTCTCTGTAAGCCTCTAGGACCCTAGATTAGTGCCATTGATCTTCATGTGTTGTTCTTGTCCCCTCCAGGTCTATTAAAAAGAAGAACTAGTATCTTGACTTATGTCTTAGAAAATATGGATCATTTTTTCAGTAAAGCAAAACTAGGCTTCAAAAATCTGAGTTTGTCTTACATTGCCTGGGTCCAGGTATGCAAAAATTGCCCATTAATATTATTCATGTTCTAATTATCTTAGACTATTATGAGATGGCTTGCTATGGGATACTATCATAAAAATATCTTCATGTAGTTTATAATTTATTTTTAAAGACTGTATAAAAGTGACTTAGCTAAAATAAATATGAAAGAAGTCATTCCACAAATTCTAGGTGAAATACTGATTTTATCACTGCTTCTTTCCTTCCATTTCTTCCTCTTCACAAAATAATCTAAATTACCTAATTTTTCTAATTCATTTTTCCCATAGCACCCTGTGCAGTTAAAATTAACCCCATAAACTACTCACATTTTCTTTTATGGCCAGTCATAAGGATTTTGCAAGTCATCTGAACAAGAAGCACTATCTGTCTCAGCAGGTGTGTGATCTTTACATCTACTTTGACAACCTGAGTTCAATATCTGTAATATTCATACTGGAAGGATATAATTTATTCCTGCAAGTTGCTCTTCAATCTCTATTTGCTCTCTGGTATGTTTGCCAGCATATGCACAAACAACTAATAAATGTAAACTTTAAAATCTAAAAGTTTATGTTGATACTTATAAAAAATATATATTATTCTATAATAAGGATGGCATATAAATGATTCAATTTTATTATGAAAGTAACTATCAGAATATAAAAGTACGGCCTGCTAGATACTCTATTAGGTAAAAAGCACTTGATTAACAATCCTGAAACACTTGAATTTAATCCATGGAACAGCATGTATAAAAAGAAATCCAATTCTACAAAGTTTTTTTCTGGCATGTACACACATGTCTTTCCACATGTATACATACACAAAACTAGGCACACTTAGACACACAGTAATAATACATAATTTAAAATAAATTACTGGGAGGATCCAAGATGGCGGCCAACACAATTCTTTATAGACCTGGAAAGAACTCTTCTAAAATTCATATGGAACAACAAAAAACCCAGAATAGCTAAATCAATCCTGTACAATAAAAAAACATCTGGAGGTATCACCATCCCAGATTTCAGCTGTGCTATAGAGCAATAGTAGTAAAAACAGCATGGTATTGGTATAGAAACAGACCAGTAAATCAATGGAATCTAATTGAAGACCCAGAAATGGACCCACACACCTATGGCCATCTAATTTTTGACAAAGAAGCCAAAACCATACAATGGAAAAAGGACAGCATCTTCAACAAATGGTGCTGGTCCAACTGGATGTCCACTTGTAACAGAATTAAATTAGACCCATAATTATCACCTTGTACAAAACTTAAGTCCAAGTGGATCAAAGACCTTAACATAAGGCCGGTCACACTAAATCTACTAGAGGAAAAAGTGGGAAAAACCCTCGAACTCATTGGCACAGGTGACAACTTCTTGGACAGAATGCCAACAGCTCAGAACCTAAGACCAACAATCAATAAATGGGACCTCATGAAACTGAAAAGCTTCTGTAAGGCAAAAGACACTGTCATTCAAACAAAACGGCAGCCTACACACTGGGAGAAAATCTTCACCAACCCCATATCTGACAGAAGGCTAATATCTAAAATCTACAAAGAACTCAAGAAAGTAAATGCCAAGAAACCAAATAATCCAATCAAAAAATGGGTGACGGAGCTATTTAGAGAATTCACAAAGGAGGAATCCCAAATGGCCAAAAGACACTTGAAGAAATGCTCAACATCCTTAATCATCAGAGAAATGCAACTCAAGGTGACTCTGAGATTCCATCTCACACCTGTCAAAATAGCTAAGATCAAAAGCTCAAATAACAGCACATGCTGGTGTGGGTGTGGAGAAAGGGGAACCCTCCTATGTTGCTGGTGAGAGTGCAGGCTTGTGCAACCACTATGGAGGTCAGTCTGGCGATATCTTAGAAAACTTGGAATAGCTCTGCCTCAGGACCCAGCCATACCACTTCTGGGTATACACCCAAATGACTCCTCATGGAATCATAAGGAAGTTTCCTCATCTATGTTCATAGCAGCCTTATTTGTAATAGCTAGAAACTGGAAACAACCCAGATGTCCCTCAACTGAAGAATGGATTAAAAAACTGAGGTACATCTACACAATGGAATATTACTCAGCTATCAGAAACAATGAAATTATGCGATTTGCAGCCAAATGGATGGAATTAGAAAATCTCATCCTGAGTGAGCTAACCCAGACTCAGAAGGATGCACATGGCATCTATTCACTTATAGTCGGATTTTAGCTATATAGTACAGGATATCTATACTACAACCAATGCACCAAAGGGAACATGGACATAGACTTTCTTTTATTTTTTATTTGTTTGTTTGCTTGCTTGTTTTTTTAGTTTTCTCTCCCTGGAAATGAGACATTTTCACTGGTGGTACTGCCTTGTAGGCCCCCAGTGTATGAGGAGGCTCTTGGCCCTCATATGACATCTGAACTGGGGCAAGGGACTGTTATGTAGGGACACTACACTCCAGAGGAGTGAAATGGAAGGGTTAGGGGGTAGAGGGTGGGAGGGCAAGGCTGGGAAGGTGGGAAAGAGGACAATATGATGGAGATATAACCTGAAGCAAAAATAAATAAATTTATTTATAAAAAAATAAAAAATAAAATAAATAAATTACTAGACACAAATAAATAAATTATAAAATAAGTAACAAAAAGTGTGGAAAAATGAAAATAAATGTGAGTAGAATTAAGAAGTTATCAGTAAAAACAGGAAATCTTTGTGAAGCTCTCTAAGTAATCACATCAAAATACCCATTGAAAATACATAAAAGAAAAAAGTAAATTAAAAGGAAATCATAGCATATAGAAATTTATTATATATACCAACAAGAGTACTAAGGGAAGTTTATATCAAATTGTAGTCCATTTAAAAAAGAAGACATATTTAATAACCTAAACATAAATTTCAAGCATAAAGAGAAAAGAGAAAAAATAAGCTTAACAGTAAGTGAAAGAAATGCTAGTAAAATACTACAACAAATACTAGTACACAATTGAAACAGACTAAGAAACCTAAAAAAGTCAAGCAAACAAAAACAAAACAAAGCAAAAATAATATTGACAAACTTTCAGCTATCTTAAGGAAAAAGAGAATACACTCATTATATATATATATATATATATATATATATATACAAAAAGAAAGAAATCCTTTCCTATGCTGACAACATTGACTCTTGAAAATATTATGCTAAGTGAAATATTCTTCAGTTTTAACATATACTATATGGGGGGGGGAATCAAGATGGCAGTGATCAGCATGTACATATTCTGTGCTATAGGAGGACAGACTGACCACTACGAAGATATACTTCTGCTGAGTGGCAGTTTGAGAGGCACAAGCCTATCTGGGATGCCCAGCAAGGCCAGGGACAATAGAGGACCCTGTGCTAGACATACACACATTAGGAAGAACAGAGACACCAGCCATGGGAGAAAGAGCACTTCCTGCTGCAGTGGAAGAGGGGGCAGATCTGATGGATTCCAGACCCAATCAGGCAGCTTTGACCTCCAAACAGAGGCCCACTCCTGTTTCCTGAGTCCTCAGCTTCCATATGGTGGTTATATAAATATATAAGACTGATTAGTTCTTTGGATTTCAATGGTCAAGAAAACTTGAGGCACTTGCAGTGGCTCTGCATTCAAGATGGGGTATCTATACTGATATGTTCACAAGCACTTGTAAATCCAGCTCCAGGGGTTTTGGCACCCTTCTGGCATCTATGGACATCCACATATATGGCAGGCACTCACAAAGATACCCACACATACACAAAATTAAATCTTTAAAAAGATTATTAAGTTCTAGAGATTATTTAAAACTGATTGTGTATAGTTAAAAGTGTATTAAATTAGACTTTTCAAATGTTGAAAAAAGAAGAAAAAAAACACATGATAATCTCGCTAGATGCAGAAAAAGCATTTGACAAAATCCAACACCCCTTCATGCTAAAAGTTCTGGAGAGAACGGGCATACAAGGACCATACCTAGAAATAATAAAAGCGATATACAACAAGCCAGTAGGCAACATCAAATTAAATGGAAAGAAACTTGAAGCATTTCCTCTAAACTCAGGGACAAGACAAGGATGTCCACTTTCGCCATATCTCTTCAATATAGTACTTGAAATTCTTGCTAGGGCAATAAGACAACTAAAGGAGATCAAGGGGATATAAATTGGAAACGAAGAAGTCAAAGTATCCCTATTTGCAGATGGTAAGATAGTATACATAAGCGACCCCAAAAATTCCACAAGAGAACTCTTACAGCTCATAAATGCCTTCAGCAAGGTGGCTAGATACAAAATTAATTTTAAAAAATCAGAAGCCTTTCTTTATACAACAAATAAATGGACTGAGAAAGAAATTAGAAAAACAACACCCTTCACAATAGCTACAAACAGTATAAAATACCTGGGGATAACTCTAACCAAGCAAGTGAAAGACCTGTATGACAAAAACTTCAAGTCCTTGAAGAAAGAAATTGAAGAGGACATCAGAAGATGGAAAGATCTCCCATGCTCATGGATAGGTAGGATCAATATAACAAAAGTGGCCATCCTGCCAAAAGCAATATACATATTCAATGCAATTCTCATCAAAATACCACCACAATTCTTTATAGACCTGGAAAAAGCAATTCTCCACTTCATATGTAATAACAAAAAAACCCAGAATAGGTAAATCAATCCTGTAAAATAAAAAAGCATTTGGGGGTGTTACCATCCCTGATTTCAAGCTGTACTACAGAGCAATAGTAATAAAAACAACATGGTACTGGTATAGAAACAGACCAGTGGATCAATGGAATTGCATTGAAGACCCAGAAATGGACCCACACACCTATGGCCAACTAATCTTTGACAAAGAAGCCAAAACCGCACAATGGAAGAAGGACAGCATCTTCAACAAATGGTGCTGGTCAATTGGATGTGGACATGTAAAAGAATGAAATTAGACCCATACTTATCACCTTGCACAAAACTTAAGTCCAAGTGGATCAAAGACCTTAACATAAGGCTGGACACATGAAATCTACTAGAAGAGAAAGTGGGGAAAACCCTCGAACTCATTGGCACAGGTGACAACTTCCTGAACAGAACACCAACAGCTCAGGACCTAAGACCAACAATCAATAAATGGGACCTCATGAAACTGAAAAGTTTCTGTAAGGCAAAACACACTGTTATTTGAACAAACAGCAGCCTACAGATTGGGAAAAAAATCTTCACCAACCCCACATCTGACAGAGGGCTAATATCCAAAATCTACAAAAACTCAAGAAATTAAATGCCAAGAAACCAAATAATCCAATCAAAAAATGAGGAACAGCGTTAAACAGAGAATTCACAAAGGAGTAATCCCTAAGGGCTGAGAGACACTTAAAGAAATGCTCAGCATCCTTAATCATCAGAGAAATGCAACTCAAGAGGACTCTGAGATTCTATCTCACACATGAAAGAATGGCTGAGATCAAAAGCTCAAATGACAGCACAAGCTGGCGAGGTTGTGGAGAAAGGGGAATACTCCTCCATTGCTAATCGGAGTGCAGCATTGTGCAACCACTATGGAGGTCAGTTTGGCGATATCTTAGAAAACTTGGAATAGCTCTGCCTCAGGACCCAGGCATATCACTTCTGGGTATACATGATTCCTCACCAAATCACAAGGAAGTTTCCTTATCTATGTTCATAGCAGCCTTATTTGTAATAGCTAGAAACTGGAAACAACCCAGGTATCACTCCACCGAAGAATGGATTAAAAAACATACATTTACACAATGGAATACTACTCAGATATCAGAAACAATGAAATCATGCAAATTTGCAGCCAAATTGATGGAACTAGAAAAGCTCATCCTGAGTGAGCTAACCTAGACTCAGAAGGATGCACATGGCATCTATTCACTTATAGTCGGATTTTAGCCATATAGTACAGAATAACTATACTACAAACAATGCACCAAAGGAACATGAACATAGTCTTTTTTTTTTTTTCACTTCAATGATACACTTTGCCCTAGTGGTGCTGCCTTGTAGGCCCCCAGTGTATGAGGATGCTATTGGCCATCATATGACTGCTGAACTAGGGCGGGAGACTTTTATGTAGGGAGACTCCTCATCAGAGGAGTATGATGGAAGGGGTATGGGGTAGAGGGTAGGATGGCAGGACTGGGAGGGGTGGAAAGAGGACACTGTGATGGAGATATGACCTGAAGTAACAAATAAATATTTTTAAAAATTTGAAAAAAGACCTCATGTTGAATTCTCTTTACTAAACAAATAGAGCAGAAATAAATTTATAGAGGTGATGAATATTCTTATTTCCTTGATTATGTGGTAATGATATCATATGCGTTCAAATGTATGCAAGCTCATTAAATAGTATACATTAGTATGTGCAGCTTATGTGTATTAACAGTAACTCAATAAAACTCTAAAATTAAATTACATAACCGTTGTATAAAATACCACATAATCTTTTCAATTTCAAGAGGAAATTATTTGGATTAACATGCAAACACTCATCTAAATTCTATAATATTTGAATTTTATTTTCAAAAGCTTCTGTAGCATCTTAGAATAAGATTTGTCACAAATGCATAGGATTTCATAAGTTTTGATATTTTTTCTCAAATTATTATTTAGTTACAGTGGCTGTAGTTTCATTATTCTGAACTCTACTATCTTATTTGGCATTGTTCCAACTATTCACTATCTCCATTTATATGAAATAACTTCAGCTATATCTCTGAGCACTGACCTTCTTCATGTTTATGTTCATAAATAATTGGTTTTTGATAAAGAAAAATGATTGGTATTTTATATCACCAAATATCCAGAAAACAGTGGTAGCTAGAGTGCGACACAGTGAACAGAAAAATAGATACAGCTCAGCTTAGCTTGCGGTTAGTTTATGCCAATGAACATTAGTTTCATTGTTCCCTCATCACACACCTGGGTTCAGAATATGCACAGACTATAGTTAACAAGACTGCATGATTTCATACAAATGACTAATACTCTATGCCTTAGTGTATTCCTGTATGTATTAAGAAAAAAATTAGAAATTGGTTTCTTATAATTTCCAAGCCTGAGAAATCTAAGATCAAGCTTATAATAGATTTAATACTTAAGTGAGGAAAATTATATCATGGATTGGGACTTCTGTGTTTATACTATACACCAGAAAGGGTACTCTCTTCCAATATTTTCATATGGAAACTTATACCATTAGTAAGTGTGAAGCCTTGGTGGTTTAATTATTTTCCAAAAGGCTTAGCCACTAGATATCATGAAAAATTTTCAATACATAATTTATGAGACTATATTTGGATTATAGCATCTTTTAAGTCAATTTTATTTTTAAAAGTGAATTATGTTGTTAGTTTTCAGAATTCATGTGTATGTAATTACAAATAATATACAAATACAAAAAATACAAAACATACAATCTGCCTTTGCTTTTAATTTCTTTTTTAAAATTTATTTATTTGTTGCTTCAGGTTACATTTCTATCATATTGTCCTCTTTCCCCCCTTCCCAGCCCCTCCCTCCCACCCTTTAATTTCTAAGGTTCTTGATTAGTCTTTGTTTATTAATTGTTGGCCTATTATTTATTTGTTTACTTATTTATTCATATTTTTAAAGCAAGATATCATGATACTGTAGCCTCTACTGTTCTGAAATACATTTTGTGTTCCAGTTTGGCTGTGAACTTACTGAAATCTTATCACAGCCCTATGAATGCTAGAATTACATTTCTGAGTTCCCAAGTCCACCTAATAATGTTGAGATGTGTTATCACATATAAGTAAAATTTTATAATCCTGAATTTTTTCATTTATAAAATATGAATGATACTAACAACTTATTTTTTTATGACTCCAAAGCTTTTATTCCATATATAATAGATTCATTATTATATATATAATCCAGTAATTGATTCCAAAGATGCTATTGTATATAGATATGTGTGTGTATAAATACACATATTTAAGTATATATGTATGTATGTATGCATGCATGCATGCATGTATGTGTATGTATGTATGTATGTATTAGCACATATCCTCCCATGTGTATATTGTGAACCTGACATTCAATTATGAATCATTTCAATTCAGGACAGAACTTGAGTGGTACAACAAAATGCCTTCATAACAAACTGAAAATATTAAATTTCAAAAATGTGTCTAAATAGACATGAGCTGAATAGGATCAGCAGTAGACATGCAAAAGTAGATGGCAGAAAGTCCAGGGGGCCTCAACTCTACACAAAGAACTGCAGGAAAGTAAGGAATGCTGAGAGTGGGAGAAATAGTCTCCAGGAAGAGCACACCAGTCGGTTTTCCAACACCAAATGTATGTAAATGCTCTAGAGAGCAAATCAAGTCAGCCCAAGCTACAAAGAGAAACCCTGTCTCAATAAGGATAGATATATCTACATAGAAATTAAATCTACAAAGAAAGGAGAAAAGGAAAGAAAAAATATATAAATGTATACCTTTGATCCCAAAACATGGGAGACAAAGACAGAGACAGATTGGTTCCTTTTGAATTTGAGGCCAACCTAATCAACAAAAAGCCAGAACAACACAAAATAAACCTGTTTTAATCAACTAATAAATTTATGTCAATTGTAGAGGACAATACTTAAACTCCATAAGTCTTATACTGTATTTTCAATTTCAAATAGATTACATATACCATATATATGTAACACTATTACATGCCGTCGTTTTATATAACATGAATGGAGAATGTGAAGTTCTAGTCCTTTTGACAGTAACTATCACAAACTGTTTAGGATAATTAAGAAATACAAGTTGATAGTCATTCAAAATTGTTATTTTATTAAGATAATTAAGTTAGTTAATTTCAGAGGTTCTAAGTTAATCAGATATTAAGTTGTTAGAGACAAGCAACATTTGCTTACTCAATGGATATGGATAGATGGCCTTCAAAAACCTCAAGAGATCTGTAGAATATGGCATTTAAAGATATTTTTATTTTTGAAAAAATTCTTTGACATAAGACTCTCAGCTCCTGACAGTTCCCATTGGATTTGGAAGGAGACGATGAGCATCAAAAAATCTCCATCAGGAGATAATTCCTACTGGGCAAAAATGTCCCTTCTCTCTCAACAGACTATATACAGTCCAAAGATGGACGAGAGCTTAAATGCAGGTAAACTGATGGCCTGATTCTACAAAGAGAGAATGGGAAAATCTTATTTCCTGCTCCACAACTAAGTCTGTGAGACATGCATGGCCAGAAAGCTGAAGATGATGCTCCAATGTTATAGAAACTGGGGACTGTCTAGGCAACCAGTTGTTTGTTATTTCATAGTTTTGGAAGTTGCTTGCTCTGCACTTCCTATCTATTCACATATATTTATCCTTCTCAGATTTCTGATGTGATTGAAAACTACATAGTTATAGCATCACTGTAAATTTTGAGTCATCTAGGAATTAAAATGATATTTTAAGATTAAGATGGTTTAGTTAATAATGTAAGTTAGGATGGAAGTTGAATTAGGTATAGATCCTTAAATTCATCAAGAGAGATAAGTAAGAGTATGTATGTCCTAGTTGACTAGTCAAATACATATGGACTGCATGTTGAGAATGTATGTCACACCTTTTAGTTTTCATAATTGTTTTTATTGTATTGTTTTCATTGTATTTATTGTTATTGTTACTGTATTGTGTTTATTGTTATACTTATTGTTATTAAGAAAAGGAGACTTTTGTTAGACTTAAACGGGGAGATGTTGAGGGAAGGTCTAATATCATTGCTTCTGATAGGTTAAATTCAATGCTAAGATCTGGTTAGCGCCCCTTCTGAGGCATTCTCTTAATAGGTTAGTAAATGTCACTTATGGTCAATTAGCTGGCAGAAAGAATATAGGAAGGCAGGACTTCCTGAGATTAGAACAGGAACCCTAGGCACACACAGAGACTCTCTCTCTTTCCACTCAGAGACACAGAAGGAGACAGACATCTGGAGAATGCTGCAAGGTAATCACAGGCACATGGTGGTTTGAGATTAGGTGATCTGGGTTAACTTAGAGTAGCTAATTGAAAGTCTGCCCAGCTAAGGTCTAAGTGTTAAAACATTAAAAGGTCTTGGTGTATTTAATTATTGGGGAAAAGACTGCGGTGGCTTATAGGCCCTCAGTCCAAGCAGTCCCAGGTCTTTGGAATTCCAGACTCCTGGGACTCCCCTGGGGCCCAGGCGAAGCTGCTGCCAAGCTGCTGGTAATTCTACTGACCTAATATAACAACTTATATTAATTAACAGAGTTTAGGTTACAGGTGGTGTAGGCCACCCTTGGTCCCAAGGGCTCTTTCTCCAGGATAAGTTAGGTAATCGGTTAAGGCATGCAGGCCAGGCTGCCACTCTTCTGCCAAGCTGCTGGCTACTCTGCCAGCCTAATCTTACAGTTTATATTTACTAATAACTATATTAATTAATTAATTTGCAGTTTCAGAAATGTCTGTTGAGACAGCCTGTCTTCAAAGATAATCTTGCCTTGGGCAAACAATTCATGAAGGAGAGACTGTAGACTCACACAGAACTCCCCATAGCTGCAATAATTTCATCATTTTCAAGCTCCCCATCCCAACTCTATAAAGGTTCTCTGACAGCTTTTTCACCTATGAAATTCCTCAGTTTTCCATGGGAGAGCAGCTGCACCATGGTACATGTGTTAATAAGCACAGTCTCATCTGTTGAAGTTCAGAATCTCGTCCTCTTCTACCTTCTGTTTGGCAGAATTCTAACAGATACAAACTCAATTCAAATGAGTTTAAGTAGGCACACACATAAACATACATTGAATATTTTATTGAATTATATTATTGAAAATGTGATGGTTTACATGACATAAACAGGATTGTGTTTCTACCACATCATTCAAGGTTTTTTTTTTTTAATTTTGGCTTTTTTTTTTTTTTTACAATGAAAGATTGTACCCTTTAATAGCAAAAATGGCTACTAGAAGCCTTAGGCATAGGTAATACTTATAATTAAAATTTTTATCCAAAAGATAATTTTTCTATTTTATTTATTGGTCTAATATATTCAAGGATATTTTTTTCTTTAAACTAATCACTAAGGTGAAGGTGAGGAGAATATTTTCATTATGATTCCTGTGAGGGAAAGATCTGAGTTACAATCTATAATGAGACCAGAATCATTGAAATTGTCTCTGTCTACAAAGGTGAACTCAAATTGAATGGTGGATGATTGATGAAATTTATCTACTCGTTATATTTTTTAGGAAATCTTCCTTTTCAGATATACTACAGATACACGGAGAATTTTGTACCCATTTTATCTTTATTTGGGGCATTTGGTTGAGACAAGGTTTCTCTGTGGGTAGCTTTGGCTGTCCTGGTACTCACTTGTAGACTAGTATGGCCTCGAACTCCCAGAGATCCACCTGCCTCTGCCTCCCGAGTACTGGGATTAAAGCCATGCACAATCACTGCCCAGCTCAAACCCATGTTAACATTTCCAGTTATACACATTTTTTTTTTACTGTTTTGCTTATTTGTACATTTATTCTTTAGTATTTAATGTTTAGTTTCACCAAAAAAACCAACAGAGATTAAGAATGATGTTATTACTCAAATATAAATAACTCCAAAATATTTGTGTATAGAGTCAGGGTGGTGTAACTGAATTTCAACACTTCATTCCATTACAAAAATTCAAATGATAGTTTTTCAAGTAATTATATTCTAAATGAGACTGTGGCATAGTGATACAAGTAAAATGTGAAAATCTATTTTCAAAAAACTATTAATATGTTTTCAAAGATATTGATAAATATACAATACACAGCAAATGGTTTCCCTATCTCAAATAAACCAAACTATTGCCTACTTCTTTACTAAATTTTAAAATTAGTTCCACTCTTGTAATGAGTTTAGGGAATGAAGGAACATAAAAGGGATCTTATGTTGACTAATGCATTTTTAACATTTTAAAAATAAGTTTGTTTTTCATCTGAGATTCATGAACTTTTTGATTATTGTATCTAAACTTTGAATATTATGTTTTTAAAGAGCTTTTGAAGATAAAATACATCAAAGCATCCATTTTTCATTAACTTAACTTAGACAGATGCTATTACGTTAAAACGAGTTGTTCATAAGATTTGATTCAGTTATTTAATCTTTCCAGAGAAGCTTATGTGTAAGATAAGCATAGTGGCGTATGATATATTATACATCTATAAATCATCTGTTAATATATTTAATCTGTAATAAAAGTCTACATATTCTGCTACAAAAATTTTCTAACATTTATATAATTTACATTTTCATTGAGTTATGTGAAATGCAGAGCATTAGCAATATTGTGGGTACTAAAAATACTGCATATAAAAAGTAGATGGTGCAATGTATACCGTACATATATTATAAACAGTAAAATAATCCTTAAGTGGATATTTTAAAAACTTTTTTTCATCTTTTTATTGTTTTTTATTTTGTAAACCTCACATATGCACCATATTCCTACTCATCTCAGGATACTTTTTTTAGCAGAGGTATTAGTCCAGCATGATTTGGGTTTTTATTTCTGGGTCTGTGGTGAGACAGTACATCATTCTGTGAAGGGAAGCTTTGACATGATTGTATATGCCAGGGACAAGATATATTTCCAAAGAACATGCTCCCAAGTTACATGCTCTTTACAACTCCATTCCACCTCCTACATTTCTATCACTTCTCAATTATCCAATTGCCAAATGTCAAATATATCAGTGAGTTGATGAATTAATTAGAATTAACTCATTCTTTATGATCCAGTCACATACCCAAAGCCCTCCACCTATGACATTAACGTGGAGCATTTAAAAAATGACATATGCATACTCTGGTTTCTCTTCAGATCATATAAATCTTTCGCCTTTTACTAAAAAATGACATATGCTCTTGATATCCTAAAATTCATGTCCATTTGAAAATACTCCATTATTATTTTCCTAGGGTAAATCATATCTTCCTAGTATTATAATGATTGAATCATATCAAGAGTAAATTAGTATTCATTGATTGTATTCCTTTCAAATTATATTGCTTTCTTTATTATTGAGACCTTTTATGTTTTAATATAAATAGATACATATAGGGTCATGTATGGAAAGGTGAGTACCCAGGATTTGATCTTATTTTGAGATGCTCTACATACATTAGGAGGTAGGACATAGATAGAGTAAGTACCTCACTAGAAGAAGGTCCTTGAAGAGGGTATTACTAAGCCTTGGCTATATCCTGTCACACTTCCTATTTTATAGTCCAATGAAAACTATTTTAGCCATGAGAATTTTCCACTTCCTTTTTGAACCAGGTAATGTAAAAGGTGCAAGAATTTTATATCTAATTATGACATTTGTGCTATGCTAGACTGAAGAGCATTGAATTGGGTACTTGTTTCCAGCTTGGTGTAGTAAACATATTCCTTTTTGTTACGTTAATTTATTAGTTCAAGTTACAACTCCATCACAGCCCCCTCACTCCACCCCTCTATGTCCCACTCTCCCATGCTCTCCCCTCCCTCCCACCTATCCTACTCCTCTGGTGTAGGGTGCCCCAATATAACAGCCCCCTTCAGTTCATCACTCATATGAGGGTTAAGAACTTCTTCTTGCTCTGTTTGCCTACATGGTAGCTCCATTAGGGCAAAGTGTCCCACTATCAGGAAACAAATTCCATGTTCCTGTTCCTTTCAGTATGTTGGATGCAGGATAGTTATCCTGTACTATACTGCTAAAATCCAATTATAAGTGAATAGATGCCATGTGCGTCTTTCTGGGTCTGGGTTAGCTCACTCAGGATGAGCTTTCCTAGTTCCATCCATTTGGCAGAAAATTGCATGATGGGCTGGAGAGATGGCTCAGCCATTAAAAGCTAGGCTCACAGCCAAAAATAAACATTCTTCAGCTTCAATTTATCACAATATAAATTACATACATTTTTGTGTTATTTCTTCAATTTGTGTTCTCAAATTAAGGTACATGTTTCTGTTCTTTCTTTTAATTATTTTTTTCAGTAAATTACATAACAATCTAAGTCATGCATAGTTATTTTGAGTGATACATTTATCTATCACATTGCTTTCAGAGATACATTTTGTGCATGGAGTAACCTAAAATGGAGAGGGGTAAGTAATATATTTTCTTCTATTCCAAGCCTTACAGTTTTATTTTACAGATGTACAGAAAATTAGCAATATGATATACAGATGAGTGTATGTGTGTGTGTGTTTGCAAAAGAACACACTTGTGCAACAGAATGAGGAGGAAGAGGAGAAAGAAACTGCAAATATCTCTGAATTTGTTACTATTCATAGTCTCTTTTTTGCTACTAATTCTCTGATTAAAACTAAAAACCACCAAGGCTGTGTTTATAATAGAATTACAGCCCTGGACTGAGTATAAAATTTAGGAAAACATGAACATTTATCAAAAGAATTAATATTCCAATGTAATAAAAAATAATGACAAAACTATAATGGAAAATATGATGAAGATTTGGACTTCCTAATGAAGAATTCATTCACTGGGTTTATGAAGATAGATTGGGAATGACCATACAGTACAGGACAATTTTTAGTGAAATTATGAAGGAAGGAATATTTTTCAAAGAATGTAAAATGAATATCCATATAACTTTATTTGGATATTACTGAAAAAGGTTACCCGATATGCCTAGCATATGTACAATCATTTAAGTTTCATACATAATGCTGCAATGAATAACTCGTATCTCCAGGTGAATTACTTATTAAACATAAATTCTTTTTTAATGTTTATGTATTACTTCAAGTTATATCTCCATCACAGTCCCCTCCCTCCACCCCTCCTGGTTCCAAACTTCCACCCTCTCCTCCTTCTCATGGAATTCATACTTCTTTTTGGAATAATCAGGCCACAATTATGAAAATTATAAAGTATAACATATATCCCCAATGCACAGTCCATACATATTTGGCAACTAATAGTAACATTGTATTATTTATCTGTCTCCATGAGTTTAAAGTTCTATACCTAACTCAATTTCCATCCTAACTTGCATTGCCAACTTAAAAACATCTTCTTGGACCTAGAACATCCTTTTAATTCCTAAGCAACTTAAAATTTAACTGTGAGACTATAACTATCTAGTCTTCAACCACATAAACATATCTTATTATATAGGAAGCACAGAACTAGCAGCTTCCAAAACTAAGAAATGACAGAGAACTGGCTGCCTGGACAGTCCCCAATTTCTCTCCATACATTAGAGCATCTATCTTCAGCCTCTTGGCCCAGTATCTCTGACAGACATTAATTATGAAGGAGTTACCTACCCTATCGTGGCAGAGCTAAGCTGTTGACTTACCTGCTTCCAAGTTTTGTTCTTTTTGGACAGCATTCTGTCTACAGTTGAAGCAAGGGGTTTTACTTGTCCTGTGACAGGCTTGCCACTAATGCAACCACCTCCAAATTGAGCTTCTTCAATGCTCATCCTCTACCTAAAGTAGAATAAGGGGTGCTGTCAGGAGCTGAAATGTCTCAATATCAAAGTGTCTTAAGTGAAGAAACCTTCTTTGAATGCTAAATTCAAACATATATTCTTAATACTGATTTTCTAGGTCAAAGGCTAAGATTCTTCTGACTTTTATTTTAGAAGTATTACTTAATGGAAATAATTTGGTCATTGGACACAGAAAACCTCACTTTCAATTTTTCCGCAATCTTTTTTAGCATGCTTTTGGGCAACTTGTTATATGCTTCAAGCATAATTTGTTTTCAACCATAAAACAAAAGTTTCAATTGAATTAGATAAGATAAGATAAGATGAATTAAGATAAGATAAGGGAGATGGGATAGGATAAGATAATATATTAAAACAAAACATTGTGGGACTTCCTCAGTGGAATCCAGTAATTCCAATACTCTTTTTCTGTGTTGTTACTATAAAATATGGCCACATGCAATGGTGTTTAATTTATTAGAAGAATAGCAAAGCAGTGTATATCTTACACAAGAAAGAGTATTTGTATAATGAAAACTCTCTCAAGGAGATTAAGAAAGTTTAATGAAGTTTTTACTTCAAGGGAAGAAGTATTATATCCATAGAAAGTTGATAGCCCTGGCATTTTTCTTAAAAGAAGTAGCTATTTGAGGATAGTTTTGAAAATGAGTACATAAGGAACAAAGAGATAAATCTACAAACAGAAAAATATGCATAGACACAAACAAAGGAAAGGTATGGACAAAGAAGAGAAAGATACAAACAACCACACATTGAAACTGATACAGGTAGACAAAGAGAAATGCCACTGCTTGGAAGAGAGATGAGACACCATTAAAAAGAGAGGGCAAGGACACAAAACAAGAATTTACTTGATCCCTACTCTTTCTGTCACTTAGTTATATCTTTTACTGGGCTACCATGTGATTCTCTAGATGTCCTTTTGCTTTCCCAGTCTTAATTTATACTAAATTTAAGTGTTCTGTTCTAAGAATCCAAAATTCTCTTTACAGGATAGGCATCTAGGTTAATATCAATATTCATTAGTACAGAGTTAATGTTATTAGCCTGTTTCAAGTATCCACAAGGCTTTATGAAATGCTCAGCAATGTGACAAAAGAGCTGATGTGTAGTGACAAATTATCAGAAAGAGTTGAAGGATGCCACTATCCATAAAATATTTGAATTAAAAAAAAATAGAAGTAAAAGTACTTTCTATGAGGTCAAGAAACAATAAGACACACATTAAAGACCCTCTTTTATTTTGACAGAAGCATCTGCCCTTTATATAAAGATTTACTTCTATGGCAACCTTTCTTTTCCATTGCCTGCACATTTTAACTTGTAACTTAACTTTTGACAATTTTATACATGGATAAAATGTATTGCTAACATTCGTCATTACTCTCTGTTATCTTCCTCCCACTCCTACAGACATTCTTCTTTATCCCAATTAGTCCTTCTATATTCATGTTGTGTTTTTCAGTGCAGGTCTTTACAGGTAGCTACAGATGATATATGTCCATGATTACATTGTTATCCATCCAGAAGGTAGGATTTCATAGCATGCCTCCCCATCTTCTAATTCTTACAATCTTTCAGTCTAGGGTTCTGTAGTGTTCCCAAGGCCTTATACAGGTTTATAAGTGATGCAAAATTAGAGTTGTACACTCAACAATCAATTAATCTCAGCATTTAGAACAGATATGAATTTATGCATTAACCATCACTCTCTAAAAAGATACTTCTCTGACCAAAGTTGAGAGAGACATAAATATATGGGTACAAACATAAATACTTAAAGGCAGAAGGAAGTCCATTTGGCATAATGTCAGTTATAGTCCTTTTGATGGTCTACCTTTTTTTAACTGCATGTTTAATACAATTTTCTCCCTCTTTGTACCCAATTTATATCAAAATTGGAAGTTATCAATAATAATGAACTTTGTAGATCAAGAAGATGTAAATACACAAACACACACACACACACACACACACACACACACACACACATACACAAAGTGCATGGATGCTCCTGCACACCTAATTACTCTTTTCCAACAGAGTCTGAAGGCTCTTGGTGAAATCCTGGGATGTAAGAAAGACTTTGATGTACCTCTGGGTTCTCTTGTTTTCTTTTTGTGTTGTCATTTAGGCACCATATCTCCAAGTGCATGATTATTGTCTCAGCTAAGCAATGAGTACCTCAAGAGATTTCACACAACTTCAATTTTCTCCATATTATCCCATGTTATAAAGAACAATTCCCAAATCGATGTCAAAATTTATTATTTAGTAATTGCTTGAAAAAGTAATATTTCTTAAAATAAGTCAGTTTGTTGGCCTTTTAAACTCCAGAAAACATATTAAGGTATTTTTAAAACAAAATCATGCATAAATAGATTGTATCTTTCTTTTCAAAGATAATACAAAACTCAAAAAACATTATGTCACATTGATCATATTTATTAAAGTGCATATTTTCTGAGAGTAGCTAAAATAGCCTTGCTTCTTTATTCGATGCTTTCCATCTCAGGACTCACAACATGTTACTTAAGCCTTTAAGGTCCATGATTTTCATATGTAAATGTCAGTGATAAAATGTTATGTATAATGAGACACAGTATAGCATCAAATTCATTAAATGAGTGAAAACGGATTAGTAAAGTAGAGGGGACATAGTAAATGTCTACCTATGTTAGCTGTATTGACTTCCCCATTTTATTTTGACTCCAAAAATTAATATATCTATCAGTTTTATGCCATACTTTAATAAAATTATACATTTTGAAACCCATGAGGTATTTAAAGATCTTCATTCATATTTATTTATTTTTTTTGGTTTTTCGAGACAGGGTTTCTCTGAATATCTCTGGCTGTCCTGGACTCGCTTTGTAGACCAGGCTGGCCTCAAACTCACAAAGATCCGCCTGCCTCTGCCTCCCAAGCGCTGGGATTAAAGGCGTGCGCCACCACCGCCCGGCTTTCATTCATATTTAAATAGAAACAAAATTATTGAGGTTTTTTTATTCTTTTGGGTTTTTTAATTTATTTTTTATTTCTTCAAGTTACATCTCAATTGCAATCCCCTCCTTACTCCTCCCTCCAGTCTCACCCTTCCACCCTCTTCTGCCTCAACCCACCCATCCCCTTCCTTTTTTTTTTAGTTTAAGGTATATCTTTTTCTCCCCAACAGCTTCCCCTTCAAGTCCAAAAAATGGCTCTTTCTCTTGCAACAACAAATACAATACAAAACAACAGAAATGATTAGGCCACAATTATGAGAGTTATATGGCTTAGCATACAATCCCAATGTCTAGTCTATATGTATTTGGCACCTGACTTTAAAATTCTACTATCTACCCATCTCCATGAGTTTAAAGTTCTATATCCAACTCAGCTTTCATCCTAACTTTCATCACAATTTTAAAAACATCTTCTTAGATCCAGAACACCCTCTTGAATCCTAAACAACTCAAAATTTAACTATGAGACTCTGGCTATCTAGTCTTCAACCACCTCAGAGACCTGAGAAGGATAAATATATCTGATTATATAGGATTTGCAGGGCCCGCAGCTTCCAAAACTAAGAAATGACATACCAGTGGCTGCCTGGACAGTTCCCATTTTCTCTCCATATATTACAGCATCAATCTTCAGCCATTTGGCCCGTTTCTCTGACAGACATTGATTGTAGAGCAGGAATTAGGAAGGACTTGCCTACCCTGTCTTGGCAGAGCTAGGCTGTCGACTTACCTGCTTCCAAGTTTTGTCCTTTTTGGACAGCATTCTGTCTACAGTAGAAGCAGGGGTTTTTCTTGCCAAGAGATAGGCTTGCCACTAATTCAATCATCTCCCACTGGAGATTCTTCGATGCTCATCTTCTACTTGGAGTAGAATAGGGGGTGCTGTCAGGAGCTGACATGTCTCGATATCAAAAAATCTAAAGTTAATAAAACATCTTTGAATGCCATATTCTGCAGATCTCTTGAGGTTTTTGAAGATGCCCTATCTATCTCTTATATTTAGATAAGCAACTGTTGCTTGTCTCTTAGCAACTTGATTTCTGATTAGCTTAGAAAAGAGCTATAATAGACTGTCATAGTACCTAACAAAATGACAGGCTTGCATGGCTATTAGTTTGCATTTCTTAATTATCCTAGACAGTTTATGACAATTGGTAGTAAAAGGCCGAAACTTCACATTTCATTTTTTTTTTTTTACTCCCTAACCCTTCCATCCCACTCCTCTGGAGTGGAGTGTCCCTACATAACAGTCCCTCGCCCCAGTTCAGAGGTCATATGAGGGCCAAGAGCCTCCTCATACACTGGGGCCTACAAGGCAGTACCACCAGTGAAAAGTGTCTCATTGCTAGGGAGAGAGAACTAAAAAACAAACAAACAAATAAAAAAAATAAAAAGTCTATGTCCATGTTCCCTTTGGTGCATTGGTTGTAGTATCGATATCTTGTACTATATAGCTAAAATCCTACTATAAGTGAATAGATGCCATGTGCATCCTTTTGAGTCTGGGTTAGCTCACTCAGGATGAGCTTCACTAGTTCCATCCATTTGGCTGCAAATTGCATAATTTCATTGTTCCTGATAGCTGAGTAATATTCTATTTGTGTAGATATACCCCAATTTTTTAATCCATTCTTTGGTTGAGGGACATCTGGGTTGTTTCCAGTTTCTAGCTATTACATATAAGGCTGCTATGAACATAGATGAGGAAACTTCCTTATGATTCTGTGAGGAGTCATTTGAGTGTATACCCAGAAGTGGTATGGCTGGGTCCTGAGGCAAAGTTATTACAAGTTTTCTAAGATATCACCATACTGACCTCGATAGTGGTTGCACAAGCCTGTATTCCCACCAGCAATGGAGGAGGGTTCCCCTTTCTCCACAACCTCGCCAGCATGTGTTGTCATTTGAGCTTTTGTTCTTAGCCATTCTGACAGGTGTGAGATGGAATCTCAGAGTCGTCTTGAGTTGCATTTTTGTACCTATAATTTTGTTATTGTCTTTATACTTTTAATTTTAAGAATGTGAAAATATATAATTGCTCAGAAATGTATATAACTAAGGTGTTATGCACGAATTATAATGAATTTTCATAGGCAGAAAAATTATGTTAGTGTGTAACAAAATTTATTTGCCAAATATATGTTGTGTGTTTCTATTCATTATTAACAGAAAATATCCTAAATTGTTGAATAATCATTTTGAATAGGTGAGGAGTGATTTTACTAGCATGTCATTTATAGAACACTGATATGGTATGATAGAAAGAACAAAGGGAATATAATTCAAGAACTAAATCTATTTTTCTTCATATATACTGAAACAATTGAAATTTCTCAGTTCATTATCTTCAAAGTATGGAGAAAACAATATATAATTTTTTCAGCATTTGTTTGTTTTTAACTTAAAGAATTAAATTATTGTCATTCTTGCATGGGTGAGATAACATATCATTGTAGTTTAATTTTAATTTCATTGATGGATAAAGATGCAAATTTTTCATATATTTATTGGTCATTTGTCTCTCTCTCCTTTATGAAGTATTTATACAGACTCATAGTACATTTTTAATGATTCTGTTTTAATTTTAAGAGTTTGAGTTATTTATGTGTTCCAGATATTAAATGTCCACCATTGAAATTGCTCATAGACATTTTACTTTTAAGAGTTTGAGTTATTTATGTGTTCCAGATATTAAATGTCCACCATTGGAATTGTTGGTAGACATTTCTTCCAATTTAATATGTTATCTGTTATCTCAAGGGAAACAGTTGTTTCATTTATTGTAATTTTTTCAAAATTTGTTTGTAATTACTGTGCTTTTGTGTCATTTTCAGAATGGTAATGCCTTTACCACCTGTTTAATGAAAATTTGGAATGTGAATTAGTACAACCATTATGGAATTTCTTCCAAAATTAAAATTAGAACTACTATATAACCCTGATGTAATATTGTTTAATTTATATTCAAAGATGGCAAGCATGTTTATTGTGACCCTATTTACAATAGACATATTTTGACATAAGACTAAGTGCCTATTAAATGATGAACAGATTGTGGAATTATAAAAAATACACAGTGAACTTTATTCTGTCATTGAAAGTGAAATCTTGGGCTAAGAATATGTTTCATTCAGCAAAGTGCTTATTTCACAAACTTAAGGAATCTGAGTTAAGTACCTCAGTAATCACATAAAAATCTTAGCATGGTTGAATACAAGACCTGGTATCACAAAGATGTGAGGATTCCTGTGGTAAGACTGCTAAGAATTCTAGCCAAATCAGTGAACTCCAGGTTCAGTGTATGACCCTATGTTTAAAAAAAGAAAACAAAACAAAACATGGCAGAGAGTGACTGAAGATCATGAGCACCTGAGGCACTTGTGCACAAGCATGAGTTCATTCATAAACTAAGAGAGAGGATACAAATAATAACATCTTGAAATTTGGAACACGATGAATGAATTGGAGAATGGTAGATAGAATAAGCCAGACATGTACGACTCTTGCATTATCTCCCTTAAAAGTGAGAAATAAAAGACAAAAGTTGACCTGAAAATAAAAGTGATTAGTAGGAACTAGGGATAGTACCAAAGGAGAACTGGAAGAAAAACTGAATAGTATGGTCATTTGAATAAGAAATATCCTCCATTTATTGGTGCATGTTTTAGAACATGTTGGTCCCCATTCTGTGGTGTTCTGTGGAAGTAAGTGCTTTTAAGGTTTGTGGAGATTTGCTGGAGGGAATACATTACTATAGGTGGGATTCGAGGGTGGGTTTATACTTTTCCTTAGTTCTTGTTTTCCCTCATGATAAAGCATCTTCCAGATCCTGTGGCCCTGTCATGCTTTCCTCATCATTGTATATTTTAGCCCTCTGGAACTGGAGGCCAAAATACAATTTCTTCCTTAATTTGCTTTTCATCATGATATTTTTATAGCAACAAAAAGGTACCTAACAAAGATATGAAAAATGCTCTATTCATGTATAGAAATGCCATACTGAATCCCACTAACATGGGGGGGTAAAGAGAAAATATTTTTGGAGTAATAACATTTGCAGAATTGCAGATTGCCTGTGTAAATAGAGTGCCAGTAAATAACAAGGCTCAATAAAAAATACTTGTTAAGGTTATTTTTCTACCTACCCACAATTGTTTTTAGATTATTCCACAGATATTTAATATTTTAATCTTTTATAGTTTCATATTTTGCTTTTGAAGTATCATTACTTTGGTTTGTAGCACATCTAAATATTTTATTTGATCAGTAATGCCTTGATAAAATGAATCACACCAGTCTGCTTTTATATTTTAAGCTGTATTTTAAAAACAGGTTGAACATTAAATTTTTAATCCAGTGTGTCTAAATTATTTACAGGGATTTTCAGTAAAAGAAAAATTAGAACCTCTGCTCCTTTTGTACCTTGCCTTTATTTGAATAATTTGAGTCATTTGGCTACTATGTATTCTGCTGATGGTTTTCTTTGTACTGTTCTGTCTCCAAATCTGTCTTGCATTTTTCAAATAAATAGCAATAAATTATTGATGTTTTTTGTTAAACATACTGAATTTTGATGAAAGGAAATAAGGTTTTGATAAAGAAGAATCATATGGATATTAACCATATAGCACAGGACAACCATGCTACACACACCCAAACAGACAGGAACATAGAATAACTATCCAATGAAAAACTCCAGCCAGAAAGGAGTCATGGACCCTGTTGCCTGTTAGTGGAACACATTACCCTAGCTGGGCTGCAGTATCAGGCCCCAGTAGAAGAAGAAGTTCTTAGCCCTCATGTGACTTGATGAACTGAGGGAGGCTGATAACTGAAAGTTCCTCTCATCTGAAGAAAAGGAGAAGATGAAAATGAAGAAGAGAGGGGGAAGGTTGGACCTGGAGGGGAGGAGGGAGAGGACTTTGATCTAGATGTAACTTGAAAAAATAAATTAATAAAAATGAAGAACCATGTAAAATGAGTATATTCCATACCAATTAATGTGGTATATTGATGGTTGATCTGGAAAAAAAAAAGAAACCAATGGTCATGACGTTCATGTAGTACCTTTTTCTAGTGCTTCCTATACTCATTATCTGATATTCATTAATATACAAATATAGTGATATATACATATGCACACATGTCACTAATTTAGATCACGTCATCTCATTTTGAAAATAATAAACTAAACTGTATATCATTATGTCATATTAAATCAATGAGTCTATCTTTTTAAACTCCTTACATGTCTCCTTTAAATTGAGATGCCATTGTTTCTTTTATCATCCTATTGCTATAATTCAGAAATAGGCAAGTTAGAAAGCTGATATATTATATATGACTTGATGGCCATCTCTGCTTGATTTAGTATATTTTCTTCCTGATGTCTACATTTAAGTTTGATATTGTTTAGGTTCTCAAATGATCTAACATTTCAAAATAGAGTTGACTTTTTGAAAATTCATAACTGATATTTCTATGTCACCTAAACTTTAATTACGATAATGATACTTTCATTCTAGTGGAACTAGTTGATCTTTTATGTGAGAAACAAAATGTATCAACAGGCAAATCAGACATGAAAATATATATTTTTATTTATTCTGACATAGTGACATATAATAACTCAGAATGTATGCAGACATAACTTCAAATATTATTCTTGTAGCAGTAGAATTTATAAGGGCAATGATACCTGACATTGTGGTTCCTTTTAAGGCATTTAATGACTTATTGGATCATTAAACTCCATTCTCTCTGTGCTTTTCATGGCTCCTTGAGCTAGTCATTAACTCCATGATAAGGAACGTGAACAATGGAATTATTGCCTAATTGTAGCTACAATATTTTCTCCCCTGTTTAACATGTATCTATAAAACTAACATCAGGAACCTTGTTATTCTTACTACTTCTATACTGACTGATACTTTCCCTAAATTAATTTTAAATAAATATTTTATAAAAGAAAAAACTAACCGTATAAATGAAGTATACAGAATTGCTGTTTTCTTCAATTTTTCAGGAATAAGCTGAAAATCAATAGTACTTATAAAACAAAAATTCAAAACTGAAACTTGAATAGCACTATAATACAACTAAATTATAAAGATACATTTAAATTAATTATTTCTGATCATTAAACAGCTTAATTTAGATTTCCAAATTTGACTGTTTCTACTTCAGTTCCTAAAATTAGTGGCATATTGACACAATCTATCAAGTAAATTGAGAGATGATTAATGCTTTCTTAAAGTAAGATTAAATACTATTTGCAAAGTACTTGCCTTTCATAAGTTCATGTGATTATCCCTCAAAAAGTTTCATTTCTTTATTTATTTTTATTAGAAATTTCTTCTTATTATAAATATATGATCACAAACTGCAATTCACAGCCCCAATTCAACTCATGGTTACATGAATTTTAATAACTCTTCAGTAAGCTAATACAAGCATCTATTTAAAATAGAAGCAACTCTAATCAGAAGTGAGAGATCCATTAACATATGGGAATAATGACAAGTCAGTAGGAGTCAGTTTAATATTGTGTCTACTTAGCAGTACAATTTTAGTAGATTCTACCATAAAGCCTGTGATCTGTGTATACACAGTTTTTTCATCTTCATTTCCTGAGGTCCCATTTATTATTTATTGGCCCTAATGCCTGTGCTGTCAGGATTCTGTTCTGAAAACCCTTTCTTTTCCCAATGAGTTAAGGAAAAATCCTCTATTTTCTCTTATGAGATTGAGGATACGCTTGATATTCTTTAGCCATTTGCAGTTGAGCTTTGTGCAGGGTGTACAATAAAAGAAAATTTTTATTCTTCTTCATGTAGCTATTCAGTTTGACTGGCACCATTTGTTGAAAATACTGTATTTTCCAATGTGTATTATTGGCCTCATTAAAAAATAAGATTGTTCTAGGAGGGTAGGATTATGCATAAGTCCTCAATTCTAATCTATATATTAATGTGTTAGTTTTTATACTAATATCATGCTGATTTTATTAGTATTTATCTGTGATATTACTTGAAATCTGGGGTGGTGATTCCTCCAGCAATGTTATTATTCAGGATTGTTTTGGCTATCTTAGATCATTTTTTCATATTAAATTGAGGAATTCAAGATTTTTTTCAGTGTGTATAAAGTACTGCTTTGGAATATTGAGAGGGAATACAGTGAATCTGTAGATTACATTGGGTAGAATGGAATTTTAAAAATTATTTGTCCTTTGGCTTTGTCGTGGAATATCTTGTTTTCTTCATTAATGGTGATTGAAAGTTTTGCTGGGTACAGTAGTCTAGGCTGGCACCTGTGGTCTCTTAGGGCTTGTAGGACATCTGACCAGGCCCTTCTGACTTTTAAAGTTTCTCAGGAAAAGTCAGGTATAATTCTGATGGGTCTGCTATTATATGCTACTTGACCTTTTTCTCTTATAGCTTTTAATATTCTTCCTTTGTTCTGTATATTTGGAGTTTCAATTATTTGGTGAGAAGAATTTCTTTTCTAGTCTAATCTATTTGATGTCCTATATGACTCTTGAAATTTTACTGGAATCTCTTTCTTTAGGTTTGGGAAATTTTCTTCTATGATTTTGTTGAAAATGTTTCCTGGTCCTTGGAGTCCGTAGTCTTCTCTTTCATCTATGCCAATAATTATTAGGTTCTGTCTTTTCACTGAGTCCTTGATTTCTTGAATGTTATGGTTGAAGACTTTTTCAGATTTCTTATTTTCTTTGGTGGTTGTCGAAAGGCTCATTCTAAATGAACTAACCCAGACCCAGAAAGATACACATGGCATGTATTCATTTGTAACTGGATTTTAGCCATTATAGTACAGGATAACTATCCTACAACAACAGACCTGGAGGGCTGGTATGTAAAGGCACCCCACACTAGAGGAGTTGGATAGGTGGAGGGGGGGAGAGAGTGGAAGAGTGGGACTGGGAAGGGTCAAGAGAGGGGGCTGTGATGGAGATATGACTTGAATTAATAAATAAATGCTTAAACAAAAAATTATTTGTCCTACCAATCCATAAACGTGAATGGTCTTTTTATCTTCTCATATACCATATACTCTTCATTTTCCCCAGTATTTTATACTTTTCATTGAGCCAAGAACTCCAGAGGCAGAGGCAGGAAGATTTCTATGAGATTAATGCCAACTTGGTCTACATGGCAAACTCCAGGGCAGCCAGGACTATAGAGGAAGACACAGTCTTAACAGTAAGTTTGCAAGGCCCTCTAAATCAAAATGATCAAAGCTCATATGAACTCACAGAGACTGAGGCATTATCCACACAGCCTGTATGGAGCTGCACCAGGTCCTCTGCATATATGTTATGGCTTCCACTTTAGTGCTTTTATGGCATTCCTGAGTTTGGAAATGAGTCGTTCTCTAATTATTGTGCCTTTTCTTGGGCTCCTTTCCTTCTCTTTATCTTGTCCAACTCTAATATGATAGTCTTTGCTTTATCTTGTTATCTTTTATTTTGTTATATTTTATTGTTATCCTTTAGAAGCCTGTGTGTTTTCCAATGGGAGATAGAAGGAGAGTGGAGTTGGGGAGAAACTTTGAAGAGGTGAGGGAGGGAAAACCATAATCAGATTATATTATGTGAGAAAAATCTATTTTCAATGAAAGGAAAAAAATTCATTGTATAAATCTTTCACTTTCCTAATAAAATTTATTCCATGATATTTTTAAGGTTATTGTGAAAGGTATTATTCCGAGATTTTATTCTCTGCCTGTTTGTCATTTGTACATAGGAAGACTAAATTATGTGAGTTACTAGTGTATTCTGCTACTTTACCAAATATGTTTATCAGTTGTAGATCTTTGGTGGAGTCTTAAGGATATTTTATGTATAAAATCATATCATCTGCAAATTAGGATATTTTGACTTCCTCCCTTTCTACATGTACCCACCCCCTTTTCTCCCTCACTTTCCTTATAGCTCTAGTTAAGACTTTAGTATTTATGAGTAGAAACTCATATTTTGTATGAAATAAAATTTTAAAAACTGAAAGGTAGAAATGTAAATTAGTGACACTGTGCTTATAATGTGATTCTTTAGCTGGTAGAAAGCTGTAGGTTCAGTCCTTAACACTGCATTTAAAAAAAATGAGAAAAATACAATCTAAAAACAGGCATTGCTATAGTAACAAAATTTATAACAAATATAATTTGTCATGTCAGATATATAATATTAATTATTATAAACATTTTGAAATGGTAGTTGTTAGGTTTTAAACCCAGGAAAAATGGCTAAGGTGCCCACTTAACATATCAAGGTGGACCTGGTCACGAGGTTCTCCCAGTATCCTTTAGTCCCTACCTGTTATAGGGTATGGCGGGCATATCCTGCTCCCAATCCTGAACTCTCCAGCTTCCATTTCCTATAAAATCCATCCATTTTGGTTACCTGGTCTCTTTTGTCTATCATTTACTCTGGTGGTCTCCTGGCATTCCACTATCCCCTCCCCCATCTCCTGCTATGTCCCAGCTCAGGGTCATGTTAACTCTAGACTTTCCCAGATGTCCCTGCCTCTGACTGTGCTCTCTCCCTTTTATCTACAGCAAACCTTCTCCTCTAACATACCTAGGTGAAGCCATATCCTTCCTTTTTATTTCTATATTTTATTCAACAGTAACTGGAATAGTTACACTGAAAAATTTCACTTATTTCTAGGGTCAAGGATATTGTCAGACAATGGTATTTTTTTTTTTTTAGATTCTGTGCTTTATTAAGCTATTAAATGTTGTACCTTGGTTTCACTTTCATCTAATCAGTCTATCAACATTATGCTGTCACACAGACTCTTAGTCCACTTAACTGCCAACATAAAAGTTACTATACTTTTAGAGACATACTTTTTTCTTTTCATTTTCATATCTTCTTTGTTCCGGACTGTAGACTAAGCAACTCTGAGTTTTTCACTTGCTCACCATTGGATAACATTTTAAAGTTGCTATTCATCCTAATTGTTTTATTATGAACATTGTCAATATCTCATCTCTTTCTCAAAGACACATATATCCTGGATATAACATAGAGATAACAATTTTGGTTATTATATTCTTTGATCTATAAAATTTATTTATTTGCACTTGAGTTTTAAATTATAGTTTTGTCACAAATATTTAAATGTAATTCACATGTAGAAAAGTAATCCACCTTAACAAAAAAATTTCTTCTAAATTGTAACAAGTTTATTAACCAAGTGCTATCACTATTATAAACACATAGCACATTTCCATATCTACAAAAGGTTTTCTTAATGTTCGTTTTTATTCAATACTCTTCATATAACCAGTTTATTAAAACAGTTTCAGACAATCTTTGATTTGATTTGCATCATTACAAAGTGTTATTTTGTTGTAGAATTTCATTTAACTAGAAGGATCATGATGGGTTCTATATATGACTTAATTTCACATGAATTTTATAGTTTGCTTTCACCGCTATATAAATGTTGTAGTTAGTAAAGATTAAAAATAGAAATGTATTTTTTCGATGTTCTAAGGTCACGAAAACTTAATTCAATGCCAGTTATAGTCCATTTCTGGGGATGACATTCTTTCTAGCTTTCATAGAGCTGCCTTCTTGCTATGTCTTTACATTTCTTATCCTAGGTACATATGTTCATAAAAAGACAAATAAAGAAATAGAAAGCAGGCTGTCTGTTGGTTATTCCTTTAACAGAACTAATCTAATAAGGTCAGGACATATCCTTATGGCTATACTTCATTTTAATCACGTCTCCAAAACAGCCATAATGGACTAGAGTGTATTAGGACAACAGCATAGGAATTTTCGATGAGCATAAGCATTCATTTTCAGCCCATTATAAACATACTATTTTATAGATTTATCTATGGTATTTCAGATATTCATTCTCTTATTTCTGAGTAATATTATATTTTATGGAAATATTGTATTTGGCTTTAGTCATTCAACTATTAGTAGATATGTTGATTATAGGAGATATAGGTATATTGTATGAAAATTTTTATAAAATTTTATACAAGTATCTTTGTGGGAATAGATACTTTATTTTAGCTAATACCTACAAGTGTAATTGTAAGTTATATGGTACCCAGAAATACATAGTATTTGGTATATAAATATCTAGTAATACAGGTACAAAAATTAATACAATGAAGGTATCTTTTTAAAGCTTTCATAAAAGGCAAATTATATGCTCTATATTATTATGAATACTATGTTTTGTGAGATTGTTATTTTACTACTAATAATTGTTTAATGACATTGTGATTATATTTATTTGGTGATGAACAATTTTGTGAATACCTTTGAAATCATCACTTGCCTAATATCTGTTATGTGATTTTCAATGAGAGCTATCACATTTTCTATTATTTTATATTTATATTGAGTATATACTGTAATAATTACATACATGTATAATGTGCATTCTGATTATTATAAGCCCCATAAACGCTCTCGCCCATATCACATTAAAGAATTTTATTATCTTGAGTTTTGTTTAAGTTGTTGTCATTAGAGATAATTACTACCAGATTTTTGGAGGACATATATTATTTTACATTTCGATGTTGTGTTATTATGATGGGGCCTGAGCATCTTTAGGTTTTTGGTTGTGTCTTTTAGTATAGATGTTGTGTCCACTATTGTTGAGCAGGAGTTTAGATCTTGTGTTTCTTCTAATCTAAATCAGTAGATTTAGATCAACTAGATGAAGTTTCAAGTTTAGTCTTGCAGCCAGTCAGTGCTGATCCATAACTGTCATAGAAGATGTAATCCTAGCTTAGCTAGGAAAAGGATTAGTTTCTTACCTCACCACCAGGTGTTTTGTAGAATTTGTTGGTTCTTCCAAAATTAGAGTCCTAGCAAGAAGAAGAAGTGAGAGTTAATAATGAGGAACAAAAGTGCTCAGGACATTCCCTATGTTGGCAATCTGAGGGATGAAATGAGAGATTCCCATGGAACAAGCAGATCCAAGATCCTCAAATGCTTTTATGGGCACAGAGGAAGGCAGAAGGGAAGAGATTCTGTAGAAAGAGCAGGAATTCTGCACAGAAGGGAAGGTATCCTGTAGAAGGAGTAACCATTCTGCAGAGGTTCTCAGATAGTGAGATCAGAGTCACAGAGGGAGGAATGCAGCAATTAATGCTACCTATGTTACCTCTGTAGAGAAGAGGCATTCAACACAGGTCCCTAGATGGGGTTGGAATCCCAGGGGAAAGTGGATGTTAACTATATGGCAAGCAGGTATTCCAGGAATGTCTTCACAGAGCAGGGTTATAAAAGAATGAGGAATTAGTTCTAAGACCAACAACCAATAAATGGGACCTTATGAAACTTAAAATCTTCTGTAAGGCAAAGGACACTGTCATTAGAACAAAACAATAGCCTACGGATTGGGAAAAAATCTTCACCAACCCCATATCCGACAGAGGGCTAATATCCAAAATATATAAAGAACTCAAGAAATTAAAAACCAACAAACCAAATAATACAATCAAAAATTGGAGTGCAGAACTAAGCTCAGAATTCACAAAAGAGGAATCTCTAAAGGCCAAAAGGTACTTTTGAGGAAATGCTCAGTATCATTGGTCATCAGGGAAATGCAACTCAAAATGACCCTGAGATTCCATCTCACGCTTGTCAGAGTGGCTAAGATAAAAAATCAAATGACATTACAAGACTGGCAAGGATGTGAAGAAAGAGAAACACTTGTCCATTTCTGGTGGGCATGCAAACTTGTACAACCACTTTGGAAATCAATGTGGTGATATCTTAGAAAATTGGGAATAGTTCTACCTCAAAACACAGCCATACCACTCCTGGGCATATATCTAAAAGATTCTCTACCAAACTACAAGTAAATAGCCTCAACAACGTTCATAGGTGCTTTATTTGAAGTAGCTAAAAACTGGAAACAATCCAGATGTCCTTCAATAGAAGAGTGGATTAAAAATAAAAACAAAAACTGTGGCACATTTACACAATGGAATACTACTTAGCTTTCAGAAACAAGGAAATCATGCAATTTGCAATGAAATTGATGGAACTAGAAAAGCTCATCCTAAGTGAGTAAACTCAGACCCAGAAATATACACATGGTATGTACTCTTTTAAAAGTGGATAGAAACCATATAGCACAGGACAACCATCCTACAACCCACAGACCCAAACAGACAGGAACCTAGCAAAAAACTTAACCCAGCAGCAAGTCATAGACCCTGATGCTTGTTAATGGAACATCTTACACTAGCTGGTGGCCACATCAAGCCCTAATACCAGAGGAAGCTCTTAGCTCTCAAGTGACTGATGAACTGAGGTGATTGGATATTTGGAGGCTCTCCCTCAACCTAAAAGAAGTAGAGAAAGGAGATGGGAAAGAGGAAGGAAGAGAGGGTGGGACCTGGAGGGGGGGGATGGGGACTTTGATCAAAATGTATCTTGAAAAAATAAATTAGTAATAAAAGAAAGAAAGAAATAAGAAAAGGAAGTATACCTTAGAGGTCCTAGGCATTTTGGATAGACCCCAAGATTACAGGCTCAGAATCACAGAGGAATCAGAGAAGGGGGGTGAACTACCTATCTTACATTATATTTTTGTTAGATAATATCTTATTTCTTGTCTTAGTGTCCTACGTTTGGTCTCACCTTATTTTTTGGCTAAATTAATGTCCTAAAAGAATGTATAACAAGTTGAAAACTTCAAATTATACCTCCACTCACTACAGAGTTTACAATTTATTGATTTTTCTCTCTTAATAATTTAGAGAACTAGGAATTTAATTCTATTAAAAATAACATTATCTTCATTTATTTTTCCTATTTTGGATTTTATTTACTATTTCTGAGTGCTTTCCATCATGTGTATTTGAATATATTTTTTCTATTTATTTTTTAAAATATGTAATTATGTATTTTTATTCTTTTAAACACAAATTATGAAGTTATTTCTACTTGATATGTTATTTTTCATTTTCATTTTCATTTTATTTTGGAAAATGCTCTTGTCATCATAACTTTTTTTTAACATATGAAGCTGTTTAATTAGGTTGTTAGCAATTTAGAACACCAGTTTGTGAGTATACATCCCATTTGTCAGGGTGAAGCAGGATCACAGGTAACCCTGGAGGTGAGGAACAGCTTTGATCTTCAACAAAATCTTGGAATCTGCAGTTTTCTGATCAGCCTTGTGCCACTCTGTAACCTCGTATTTCTCTTTTTCTGTGTCGAAGATCTCGCCCTCCTGGTGCATGGACTTGTGCAGCTGCTTCTTCTTGAAATAAGCATCAGTCAGGTGTTTGGAAATTTTAACTTTGCTGATATCAACTTTTGAAGAGATGGCGATAACAAACTTCTGGTGTGTTCTGCACAGAGGAACTCTGTTGAGGGCAAAAGGTCCCCTTACAAGTAGCAAGCCACTGCCCAGCTGCTTCAGGAAAACCATTCTCTTGCCCTTATGGTATCTGGTGAGAATGATCAGGATGGTCCCAGGAGTGATGCTAGCCCGCAGCTTTCATCAAAGGGCTTTTTTTTCCCATGGTTTAGAAGCTTCCGAGGCACATCTTCAGTAGGATAATACCTAGGCATTTTTTTGAAGCTTCACAAACCTCGCACCACCATTCTTGTCACTACCAACTGATTTTGTGACAGTAGCAAGGACCTTCTCCCTTTTCTTCTTGTTTTCAGCCATTGGACTTTGCAGCTGAGTATTGTATTTCCTTTTGTACAAGCCCTTTCTGGAATACATAGCAGATGCCAATTCCCCTAATGAGGACAGGGCTTCCACTGCAATGGGGCATCCACTTAAACTTTTATCCTTAGGGGCGCCTGCGGCAGCAGTATCACTGCCAGCGTTCTTGGCTGCAGGCTTCTCCTTTGTATCAGGATTCTTGTTTTTTTTTTTTTTTTTTCACCTGCCATCTTGCAAGATAAGAAAGAGGTCATCATATGTGGCGACCCCTGACACAGTGGTCACCACACAGGGTGTTCTCAGGGAAAAGTGAGTGAGCTGTCTGCCTGTTCCATCAGCCTCCCCTCAATCAGTGGCAGAGACAATCAGACCAGACAGGGGTGATGTCTAAGCATTTCCCATTTTAATATTTAGTTCTCTGGCTTATATACAGAACCAAATGGGGGCTTTCCACATGGGCCAATAACATTAAAGGTCATCCCATCACACCACATAGCACAAGCCTGGTAACATGGTGATCATTCACTGATCACGAGCTCGGAAGTCTTGCTCACCTGATCAGCTATACCCACAATTGAGCCTCAGCTCTGCCCCAGCATCTTCCAGCTGGCACCATCTTAGATATCTCCCACAAGTTAACTTTCATTTTCCCAGAAATGAGGCATTTCTCATAAGCCTCCATTTTCCAGGTCCCTACATCTCCCCCCTGTTTTTTTTTATTTAAACAACAGTGAGATAGGGAGGGAGAGAGACCCATGGAGAGAGAGACCAGCCTCTTGCCCATTACTCATCAGCAGCAAAGAGAGAGATCAGAGAGGAACTGGTGCTCATCACCCCTCAAAGGTCTTGCATGACCTTGTTAAGGGCCATGTTAATCCAAGGATTGTGGGGGACCCCATTAGGGAGAACCTCCTTGATCACCTGATCAAGCATCACCAACTTGTGACTTACTTGTAAAATTTGTTGGCAGTACCTCCAGTATCGATATTGACTCAAAACTATTAAAGTGTAAACAAGATTAAACCCCATCAATGTCAGGTTAGGCAATCATAACCGTGAAGTCAATTGACTCCAGAAATCTTGAAAGAAGTTGATAGTAGGGATAATCAGAACCCTAGTATCATTAAATTTTATAACATCATTAAGCAGCAATCTTGACATTTGTAAATATTTATCATTTCAGGCCCCTTCATATATGTAGACAAATGAGCAATCATAGCAGTAGCATTTACTCCTTAAGCGGTCTGACACATATGTACGTATTGAGGATTACAGAGATGATGTTGCAATAAGGTGAGTCTATGAAGCTGTTCCTGCTAAAAGGTCAATCTCTTCTGGTAGCCTGGTAAGATGATTGGCCAGGGTAAGTTGTTGTTGTTGTATCCCAGAGATACCATGGATGACTGTCTGGAGGGTTTGAATTGTAGTGGTGATTTGTGTCAGGGCCACAGCAGATATGGTCACAGCAGAGGCAGAGTCAGCATTTCCTGGTTGGAGATGATAGCCAAATATTCTATTCTCACCTTTGGGATGTGTAACCCTCTAATCAACAGCCACACCAGGTACACCAGCATCTGGAAGACAAGATGGGAAAAGAACCTCTCAGGAGCTCTTTATTTTATTTATTTATTTATTTTTGGTCCTGGAGCTCCTTGCGTTAGGTGTTTATTGACCTATTTTCTCTTCTTTCCTCCTTTTTTCTCCTTGTAGGAACTTTTCCCTAATCTGGCCATGTGGTTTTGAAGCCACCAGAAAGCCTTTCTCTCCTTACTGGTCATTTGTTTCAGCCAATGTGGTGGCGTCATCAGTGGCAAGGGACCCCCCCAACCTGTGGAAGGAATTTAAGGTTCTTTGTAGGTACCCATATAGGGCTTGGTTGTCCTATTGGGAACATACACCCAAATCCTTGTCCTATGGTAATAAGTGGATCAGGTCCCCTCCATAATCCCGTGGAAAGACCTTTCCATTTTACCCATATGTCTATTTTATAATCTTGAGTTGACCAATGTTTTTGGAAACATGAAAGTGTGTCTTTTTTTTTTTTTTGGTTTTTCGAGACAGGGTTTCTCTGTGTAGCCCTGGCTGTCCTGGACTTACTTTGTAGACCAGGCTAGCCTTGAACTCACAAAGATCCACCTGCCTCTGCCTCCCAAGTGCTGGGATTAAAGGCGTGCGCCACCACTGCCCGGCAAGTGTGTCATTTTTTGAAAAAAATATTTAAAATAAAACAATGCCAACTCAAGCTGTTGATGAGGGCTCATTCCAATGTTTTGTTTTTGTAGTTGAGTCTTTAAGTTTTGGTGATGTCTCTAAACAATTGCCTGTCCCCTAGGATTATGAAGAATTCCTGTAGTATGCTTAATCTGCCATTGGTGAAAGAAGTTTTGAAGGGCCCTGCTAACAAATTATGGTCCATTATCTGTTTTTAACCTGATGAGGTAGGCCTAATGTTGCAAAACAGTGTTAAAAATGGCTTTGCACATGTTTAGCCTTTCCCTCCCATGGGCAGTGAGTGGCCCAAGAGTGTGAAAGTATCAATAGAGACAAATATGTATTTAAACTTTCCAAAGGGTGGATATTACATCACGTCAGTTTGCCATAGTGTATTATGATTTAAGCCAAGGGGATTTACTCCCATCTGTTGTGAAGGAGGGGCTTGTAGAAAAGGTAGGTAGGATTTACAAGTATGAGCAATCATTTTTAAATCTCCAATAGGGATCTGGTGAAACTGTGACAGCTCTTATTAACGAATTAACAGAAGAACTGGAAGAACTGGAACAAAAAAGAATCAAGTACTCCCAAGAGGAGCAGAAGGCAGGAAACCATCAAACTCAGGGCTGAAATTAACAACTTAGAAACACAAAGAACAGTACAAAGAATTAACAAAACCAAGAGTTGGTTCTTGGATAAAAATCAACAAAATAGACAAATCCTTAGCCAATTTAACTAAAAGGCAGAGAGAAAAAATGGAAATCGACAAAACCAGAAATAAAAAGGGTGAAATAACAACAGACATTGAGGAAAACCAGAGAATCTTTAGGTCCTACTTTAAAAATCTGTAATCCACCAAATTTGAAAACTTAAGTGAAATGGACAGTTTTCTTGATAGATTCCACTTACCAAAGTTAAATCAAGTTCAGGTTATCAGATTAAACAATCCTATAACCCCTAAGGAAATAGAAACAGTCATTAAAAATCTCCCCCCCCAAAAAAAAAAAATCCTGGGACCAGATGGTTTCAGCACAGAATTCTACCAGACCTTCAAAGAAGAGCTAACACCAATATTCTTCAAACTCTTCCACAAAATAGAATCAGAAAGAACACTGCCAAACTCATTCTATGAGGCCACAGTCACCCTGATTCCTTAACCACACAAAGACCCACAAAAGAAAGAGACTGTCAGACCAATTTCACTCAAAAACATAGACGCAAAAATACTTAATAAAATGCTGGCAAACTAAATCCAAGAACACATCAAAAGTATCATACCCCATGATCAAGTAGGCTTCATCCCATGAATGCAGGAATGGTTCAAAATACGAAAATCCATCAACGTATTAACCATATAAAAAAGCTGAAAGAAAAAAAACACATGATCATCTCAATGGATGCTAAAAAAGCATTTGACAAAATCCAACACCCCTTCATGCTAAAAGTCTTGGAGAGAATGGGCATACAAGGACCATACCTAGAAAAAATAAAGGCAATATACAGCTAGCCAGTAGCCAACATCAAATTAAATTGAGAGAAACTTGAAGCATTTCCTCTAAACTCAGGGACAAGGCAAGGATGTCCACTTTTACCATATCTCTTCAACATAGTACTTGAAGTTCTTGCTATAGCAATAATAAAACTAAAGGAGATCAAGGGGATACAAATTGGAAAGGAAGAAGTCAAATTATCCTTATTTACACACGATTTACATAAGCGATCCCAAAAACTCCACCAAAGAATGCCTACAACTGATGAACATCTTCAGCAAGGTGGCTGGATACAAAATTAATTCAAAAAAAATGGAAGCTCTTCTTTTTACAAAAGTTAAATGGGCTGAGAAAGAAATTAGGGAAACAACACCCTTCATGATAGCCATAAACAATATGAATTACCTGGGGATAACTCTAACCAAGCAAGTGAAAGACCTGTATGACAAGAACTTCAAGTCCTTGAAGAAAGAAATTTAAGAATTAATCAGAAGATGGAAAGATCTCCCATGTGCATGGATAGGAAAATCAACATAATAAAAATGGCCATCCTGCCAAAAGCAATATACAGATTCAATGTAATTCCCATCAAAATACCAACACAATTCTTTACAGATCTTGAAAAAATAATTCTTAACTCCATATGGAATAACAAAAAAACCAAAAGAGCTAAATCAGTCCTGTACCAAAAAAAAAAAAAAAAAATCTGTAGGTATCACAATCCCAGATTTCGAGCTATACTACAGAGCAATAGTAATCAAAATAGCATAGTACTGGTATAGAAACAGACCAGTTGATCGATGGAATCCAATTGAAGATCCAGATTGAACCCACATACCTATGGTCACGTAATCTTTGACAAAGAAGCCAAAACCGAACAATGGAAAAAGGATAGCATCTTCAACAAATGGTTCTGGTCTCACTGGATGACAACATGTAAAAGATTGAAATTAGACCCATACTTATCACTTGTACAAAATTTAAATCCACGTGGATCAAAGTCCTTAACAACAAACAGGACATACTAAGTCTAATAAAATAGAAAGTGGGAAAAAGCCTCAAACTCATTGGCACAGGTGACAACTTTCTGAACAGAACACCAATAGCTCAGGCTTTAAGACCAACAATCAATAAATGGGACCTCATGAAACTGAAAAGCTTCTTTAAGACAAAAGACACTGTCATTAGAACAAAACGCCAACCTACAGATTGGGAAAATATCTTTACCAAACCCACATCAGACAGAGAGTTAATAGCCAAAATTTATAAACAACTCAGGAAATTATACACCTACAAACCAAATAATCCAATCAAAAAATGGGAAACAGAGCTAAACAGAGAATTCAAAAAAGAGGAATCTCTAATTGCTGAGAGACACTTGTAGAAATGCTCAACATCCTTAATCATCAGAGAAATGCAACTCAAGATGACTCTGAGATTCCATTTCACACCTGTCAGAATGGCTAAGATCAAAAATTCTAATGACAGCACATGCTGGAAAGGTTGTAAAGAAAGGGGAACATTCCTCCATTGCTGGTGGGAGTGAAAAGTTGTACAACCACTATGGTAATCAGTCTGGCGATTTCCTCAAGACCCAGCCATACCACTTCTGGGTATACTTCCAAATGACTCCTCATTGAATCACAAGGAAGTTTCCTCATTTATGTTCATAGCACCCTTGTTTGTAATAGCTAGAAACTGGAAACAACCTAGATGGCCCTCAACCGATGAATGGATGAAAATACTGTGGTACATCTACACAATGGTATACTACTCAGCTGTCAGTAACAAGGAAATCATGCAATTTGCAGTCAAGTGGATGGAACTAGAGAAGCTTATCCTGAATGAGCTAAAACAGACTCAGAAAGATACATATGGCATCTGTTCTCTTATAATTTTAATTTAGTCATATAGTACAGGATAACTATTGTGCAATCAACACACCAAAAGGAACAAAAACATAGACTTTGTTGATGGTCTCATCAACTTTGCCCTAGTGGTGCTGCCATGTACGCCCCCAGTATATGAGGATGCTCTTGGCCCTCATGTGACTTCTGAACTGGGGTGGGGCCTGATGTGTGGGGACACTTCACTCTGGAGGAGTAGGATGGGAAGGTGGGAGGGTGGGACTGGGAGGGTTGGAGGGAGGGCACTGTGATGGAGATGTGGCTTGAAGTAATGAATAAACATTAAAAAAGAAAATGATAAGACAAATGATTGCATATTATGTAGTCTCCACTCACATTCATACAACATGTTTTAAGAATCATAAATAAGCTATTCTTGAAGACTAAAACTCAATCTCAGAGCATTTGAAGTAAATATTTACTAAACAGTTAAAATATATTAAGTATATCTATCTATATCTTTTCTAAAGGAGCAACAGCACTCTAGAGCCAGTTACTGAATTTGACTTTCCTATAAATTTATCAATCAATATAATTCTTTTATATCAAGTTCAATTAGCAAGGTTGACAGGTAATGTTAAAATTGTGTTCCAATGTAAAAATATAGCATTTGTTTACTGAGTGACAATATATTTGATTACATTTGGAAACGTCATGTCAAAGGTCAAAGAATGTAAAGATAGTGACTGTACAGTAAGAAAATTCATCAAGAAATAACCAAACAATAGTGATTTTTTAGTTTCTAAATGTATACTCTGTAAAGGTAAAAGTTCTAGAATATGTTATTATTATAGAGTGGACCATGAGAGAACACCATAAACCAAAGAAGACTTTTGTGATGAGACATAATGAGTAAATTCTTTAAGTGCATTTGCAAATTCAATTTAGAGTTATACAAAATTCTGGAGCTACTGAAAATTCACAGCTGGAACTAAGGTCTGCAATCATATTCCTTGTCATCTGATTTTTTCTACAACTATTTTACAACTTTATCACAACATGAATGTACTTACATAAAATGTTCTGAATGAAAAGTATTTTTTTCTATCTTTCCTGGGACAGGATGACAAAAACTAATAGAAAACTAGTTATTTTTAAATTAAAATTCTCCATTTCTTCTGAAATTCTACATATCAAAATAAAGTGTTATCTTTATTTAAAATTTTAAGAAAATTCTCATGCCATGTGTAGTGATGCATGCCTTCAATCTCAGCACTTGGGAGACAGAGGCAGGGGGATCTCTGTGAGTTCAATGCCATCCTGATCTACATAGTGAGTTTGAGGACAGTGAGAACTATATAGTGGGACTCTGTCTCAAGAAAAAAAATCTCATTATCTGATTGGTAGCAAAAAATGTAGCATGTAACATGTAAAGAGCACTAATAATTTCTCTGCTCTCATATAACTCAAGAATAGATATATAACTACTAATTTTGGTTAATCTCAAAATTTTGTTTCAGTTTGATCATGAATCAGCTCTATTTTGTTCACAAAAATTGATGTTTGACTTAATTGTTTTCTTAGGCCTTTAAGCTGACAATAAGGAATTTAAGATTTCTATCTACTTTTCGGTTTCACTCTAGCATTTACTCTCCTGGAAATCAAGGAGCAGAAAAAATTGTACATATGCAAAATTTTCAGTTAAGGATGAATAACACAAAGGAATTTTAAAGCACATTCTTCAACTAAAAGGGTTTAGTTGTAAATACTTTTAGATAAAAGACACAATTATTTCCTGACAATATGAGAAAGACTTCCTAAAATGAAGATGATTAATTAACTCATATACCCTTGTACTTTGTTAAGGGAATGATCAATTATTTAAAGATTTCTTCAAAGATTAATTATTATCATAATATGAAATGAAAAACATTTCTTTTCATATTATGCAAAAGTCATGATTAATTAAATGTCCAAACAATGCTTAATTTTTTCTTTAAATGATTTTCAAATAACATATTTCAGTAGTTTCAAATTTGAAAGAACAAGAAGGGGTATAATGGAGGGTTTCAGGAGAGGAAAATGAAGGGAGCAATGTTGTAATTATATTTTAATCTTTAAAAATAACCATATGGATAGAAAAATATTACCTAATGATTATATTCTTCTTTTAAAACAAACGTAAAATTTCATGATAGTCTTCTTACTAATAGTTGAGTAGTATTCCATTGTGTAAATGTACCACAATTTTTTTTTATCCATTCCTTAGTTGAGGGACATCTAGGTTGTTCCCAGGTTCAGGCTATTACAAATAAAGCTACTATGAACATAGTTGAGGAAATGTCTTTGTGGTTTGATGAAGCATGTTTTGGTAAATGCCCAGGAGTCATATAGTTGGGTCTTGAGGTAGAGTTATTCCTAACTTTCTGAGAAAACACCAGAGTGATTTCTAAAGTGCTAGTACAAGTTTGCACTCCCACCAGCAATGGAAGAGTGTTCCCCTTTCTCCACATCTTCTCCAGCATGTGCAGTCCTTCTGATTTTGATCTTAGCCATTCTTACAAGTGTAAGATGTAATCTTTTTTATTTTTTATTTTTTCATATGAAACTGAGAATTGTTTTTTCAAGGTCTGCAAAAAATTTTGTCACAATTTTGATGGGAACTGCTTTTAATCTATATATTGCTTTTGGTAAGATACCATTTTTACTATATTAATCCTACCTATCCATGAACATGGAAAATCTTTCCATCTTCTGGTGTACTCTAGTTCTTTCTTCATGGACTTGAAATTTTTTGTCATACGGATTTTTCACTTGCTTGATTAGAGTTACACCGAAATATTGTATGTTTTTTTGTGGCTATTGTGAATGGTGTTTTTTCTCTAATTTCTTTCTCAGCCCATTTATTGATTGTGTAAAGGAGAGCTACTGATTTTTTTGAATTGATTTTGTATCCAGATGCTTTTCTTAAGATGTTTGTCAACTGTAGGAGCTCTCTGGTAGAATTTTGGGGATTGCTTATGCATACTATCATATCATCTGTGAATATGGATGCTTTAACTTCTCCTTTATAATTTGTTTCCCCTTGATCTCCTTTAGTTATCTCCTTTAGATTGTCCTTTAGTTTCTCTTGCTAGAACTTCAAGTATGATATTAAATAGATATGGAGAAAGTGAACAATCTAGTCTTGTCGCTAATTTTAGTAGAATTGCTTTCAGTTTCTCTCCATTTAACTTGATGGTGGCTACTGCCTTGCTGTATACTGCCATTAATATGTTTAGGCATGAGCCTTGTATCTCTGACTTCTCCAATAATTTTATCATGAAGGGGTGTTAGATTTTGTCAAAGGCTTTTCAGCATGTAGTGATATGATCATTTGGTTTTTTCTTTTGCTCTTTTTGTTTCTAATATTTTGATTTCAACCCTGAGTTTGATTATTTCCTTCCATCACTCCTCATGGGTGTGTTTGCTTCTTTTTGTTCTAGAGCTTTCAGGTGTACTTTTAAATTGTTATTAAGAGAACTCTCCAAAGAACACAGTGGTATGTACTCACTCATAAGCGGATATTAGCCATTACATACAGGATAACCATGCTACAATCCAAGGACCCAAAGATACTAAGTAACAAAGAGGGCTCAAGTGATGATCCTTGAATCCTTCTAAGTAGAGGAAATAAAATGGACTTCAGAAGTGGATGAAGAGAGGAATCTGGACAGGAACCCAACATTACTTCCATCCAAGTAGTTTTATCCATCTCTTAATGAAAACCCACAGTCAAATATTAGGCAAAACTCAGGGAGCATTGTGGAAGAATTAGGGGAAGGTTCAAGGTAGTTGGGGGAGTCAAGGACACCACAAGAATACATAAATAGCCCATAAATAGCCAATTAACTATGTCAGAGTGAGGCTCATAGAGGCTGATCCACCAACCAAAGAGCTTTTATGGCCTGGTCCTAGGCCTATTACACATATGAAGCTATTGGCCTGCTAAGCCCTCAAAAGGATCTCCAGCAATTTGGAGTATGGACTATATCATACTTTATCTCTGTTGTCTCCCTATGGACCCCATTTTCCTAGCAGAGCTGCCTTGTCTTGCCTCAGTGGACAAGGAGGTACATAGTCCTGATGCAATTTGATGTGCCAGAGTGAGTTGGTACTGGGTGGGGGATGGTATAGGAGATGTGAGTGTGAGGGTGAGACTGGGAGGAGTGGAGGGAGAGAGATTGAGATTGGAATGTAGAATAAACAAATAAATACATTTAACAAAAAAATAAACATAAAATGTAGTTTCTCTCTAAAAATTGTAAAACCCATTCCCCTAATTTAAACATACATAGACATTGACTTTTAGAACATCATTTCAAAAACACAGGAAATTGTATTAAGATTTATTTTCTGTACTATTTATTAAAATGATGCATTATTCATTTATGTAAGAAAAATATTATAATCCTAAGCACATATTTTAAAATCAATTATAGGAGACACTCACCTTCTGATGACACATTTTTAGAATGTTTAAGATTATATATGATATAAAGCAAAGCATATAGTTCAAAGATCACAGAACCCATTATCAGTGATATTTCTTATGGACAGCAGGACAGCTAATAAAAGCTATGGAGAAAATTATGTACTGTAGTCAGTTTTGAATACAAATCCCAGTTTTTAAATTTTGCAATATATTAATTTATTTACTTATTTTTTATTTATGAAAACACAAGTAATAAAGTTCTGGCTTCCATATTCAGCACTGAAAAAAGATAAAACAAATTCTATAACAAAGATCAAAATGAGAAAAAGCTTTGTGCATTTAATTGAGAAATTCATGTGCTTTAACAATGGTATCTCTTGTTATCTGAGATATAGTTTATTTATTGAAACATAATAAACCAAAAAAAATAATTGAACTATTCCTTTCTCAAACACTTTTTTTTTTCAATTTTAAAAGGATACAACCTCAAGTGTCTGAAATGTTAAAATTTTTAAGTTTTAACACAAATAATGACACATAACACATTGGATTTTCCATAATATTTTGGTTTTAACACCAATAAACTATATTTTGAAAAATAAAAGTTTCTGCATAATTGCCAGTAATTTTAGAGAATTGCTAGTAATCTTTAATTAAATTTAAGAGATTAACCCCTCAGTTCCTACAGCAGTTCATAGCAGTGAGAAATTATGCAAGTTGAACCCAAAAGTTTACTTTTCAAAGTTTGGATTTATTAGAAAATAGTGTACTCTGGGCATTTGAGAGATGACTCAACAGTTCAGAGTGCTAACTGTTCTCTTTCAGAAGATGTAGGTTCAAATCCTAGCACCCTCATGATGATTCACAATCACATGTAACTCAAATTGCAAGGGATCCAACGCCCCCCTCTTCTGGCCTCTGTGAGCACCAGCCACTCATTTGAGTGTAAATACTCATTAATAGATGAATCCAAGTTACTAAGTTAATGAAAATTTGGAAAGACTTAGTAATAATTGACTTTTTCAACACTAGTGTCTATCAAATCCAGAATAATTTCCCCTCATTTTTTTAACAGAAAATTATTTATTTCTTTTTGAAAATATTTTTCTCTTCTATAATATAATCCAGCCACAGTTTCCCTTCTCTCTTCCCCTTCTAGCTCTCCCTATCTCCCCTATCCCCAGATATACTCTTCCTCTTTTTCTTCTTCAGAAAAGATATGGCCTCCAAGGGACAACAGCCAACTAGGACAAAACAGGATACAATAAAACAAGGTGAAAATTGTTATATCAAGACTGGGCAAGTCAATCCAACAGGAGGAAAAGAGTATGAAGAGCAGACAAAGGAGTCAAAGATATACCTGCTCCCACTGTTAGGAGTCACAAGAACATCATGCTAACAGCCATAACATATATGTAGAGTATCTGTTGCAAACACATTCAGGCCCCATACTTGCTATTTCAGTCTCTGTGAACCCTGCTTTGTTGGTTCAGTGAGTTTTTTTCTCCTGGTATCCTTCATCCCCTCTGAATCCTCTGAATCCTTTCCTCCCCCTCTTCCACAGGATTCCATTATCTCCAGTCTCCTAGGATCGTTTGTCTTTAAGTAGAAATTCTGTTGTTCTTAGTGGCTTCACTGAAATGGCTTGGAATTTTATCCATGAGCTTCAATACTCTTCTTAGGTAGAATTTGTTGTACTTTCTCATTTACCATTATGAATAAGAGATTTCCAAAAGAATCATTTTTGCACTAAATATTTTTCTCTCTCTACACTGTAAATGAGGTCCTTTATTACCCTAATCAAGGTAACTTCCCCTACAAAGATGGCTACTCCTTTTTCCCTCCTGTTGGCAATAAACAATGTCAAATATTTCTATTAACTAATAAGAAATTCTGATTAAGCAAATTATTGTATCTCTTTAGGAAGCATGTTCAACTAAGTCTACATATTCTTGTTTTAGAAACAAAAACCATAAATTCTCTCATTAGATAGCATTTAATGAAGGCAAGCATAGCTAATTTTCCATCCTTGCTTTGGATTCATTGGACTCTATTCTGGCTGTACACAGAAATAAAAGTCATACAAAGGCATTTCCATAAAAAATTCCTGCCTGTTAATTTGGTCTCATTGTCTGATATAATGTTATATTAGCTTCCATTTCAGCAGAATAACTAACTGTTCTGGGAGTCCTTAAATAGTGGTGTCATTTGATAGCCCAGGAAGAAGAGGGAAACACGCAGACAAAATATGCTTATTTCTGTTCTTTTTTTCTTTTATTAGGTCTATCAAAATCATCAGTGTATTATGCTGAAACATGATACCACTTATGGAGTTCATGCCAGATTTCTTCATCATAGCCAATCATAAGGATTTCAGTATATAATTAGTCCTATTTGCTCAGAGTTTTCAAGGAATCTGTAAATTTACAATTTCTGTGATCTTGATATGATTTTTAGGATCAAAACTTACTTCAAAGTTGCCTGTAAATGCAGTGATATGGCTTGGATATTTGGGTATTTCTTGTGAGTTTGAATTAGTTTCCATGGGAATATATAAGTTCTTATACGAGTTGGTAATTGAGTTGGACATGGTAGTTCATTACTGTAATTCCAACATGTGGGAGGTTGAGAGAGGATGACTGCTTAAAGTTTGAGGCTAACTTTGGCTGCATAGTAAGTTCTAAGCAAGTCTGTGATAAAGGCTCAGACACTATCCTAAATAAAACAAAACAAAAACATAAAAGTGAGCTGTTCTAAATGAATTTCGATAATTTATCCCTACAGGTACCCCCATTCTTTATTTTCTTCATGATTTGAAGCAAGGCATGGCATCTACCAGAAAGGTCAGATACCGATGCCTGTTTTATTTTTTTGTTTGTTTTTGCTCCTGTTTTGCTTTACTTCTAGTTTTCAGAACTATGAACTAAATATATTTATACTTTATTAAGTCTCTAGTATTTTGTTATTGCAACAGAAAACAAACTATGACACTATGCCATTTAGTCAATTTTCTACAGTTTACCAACTGGAGCCTTTACATTTAATAACACACCTGCCTTGTTTGGAACTTTGACTCATTTAGAGTTTACATATTTTTATAATGAAATACTGAACTCATTCTACACTTGTGTCTGAAACTCTTACTGGAGTAGACCATTATTTTAAGCTGTAAACAAAATGACCTTCTGGCTGTCATAGTTATACTGTAATTGTCAATTAATCATTTTCACTCTTTTCTTACACTTTTTAAATGAAGCCTTTCAAAACAAAGTATATCCAACTGAGCTTAAAGTGATTACTTTCCCTTTCCATTTTGCAAAATGCTACATACATTATGTACATAATTTTAAGAACATGCTCTCCTAATTGACCACAACTACATGGATTAGGCATTAAAACTATATTATGCCAGTGGTTGTTGGAGCTCTACTTATGATTTAGGTGTTTCATTACCAGCCAGAAATCATATAATTTCCCAAAATTCTAACATGATCTAGTTCTAAGATAACTGCTGGTTTGAACTGCAGACAATTATTTCCCTAGGAAGCATGTGGTTTAAAAAAGGATTCACTGTATTGACTAGGGATCTTTCTGAAGGTAAAATTTGTGAAAGTACAGGTAAAAAAATGGATTTATAAAAATGAAAAGTTTATCTCCAAAAAAGTTTGAATAAAAAGTGTCAGTCAATATGCATGATGTTGAGTGAATTATGATTCTTTATACCTGTACAGAGTTGGAGCAAAAGAATCAGGACCTTATAGAAATCAACCATTGGATGCCACCTAAAGGATCTTGAGAAAAAATCTATGTCGCATGAGTTGACTTTGGCTAAAAATTCTAGAAGGTAACTGAAGCATAAAGGCTGGCATTCTCAGGAGTCCAGTATATCAGCTTATTGTCAAAACATACTTATTAAGAAGCTGTAAATATTTCAAATGAAACTTTAGTGAAAAGTTTGCTGTTCCTCTTTGCAGTGCCTGCCAGTTTTTTATTTTTCTAAGAAACTACACTAGTCTTTCTATACTGAAATCCACTGTTTGTGGAATTTCTCATTAACAGGTTTTTTTTTGTGTGTATGTGTGTGAAATTTGTGTCTGATGCTAGAGGTAATACTCAAAACTGAGAAGAGAAGTAAATGGCTTGAAGTGACTTATGCATACAGGAAAATATTTTGACAAATTATTGATACAAGATTAGAAAGAAGACAAATGAAGACATAAAACCTACCATTACGCCTATATTTCTGTGCTAACAAATACTCCTCTTTGAGCATCTGCAAAGGAGTCAGACTCTCAGCTCTGTCAATCAAATGGAGGTCATGTATGTGCCATAATTAGGAACCCAGGATGATTGATTATGAAGACCAATGAGCAAAAATATAATGTATGTAAAAGTATTTCAGGAAGACCACTTTGTTAATCAGTGGCATGGATTTCAAACTACTCCATACTTTTCACAGCATTATTTAAATGAGTTTTCCTAAAAACAAGTTTCAACCCTAATGTCTTTAATAATTTGCCGAGGAAGTCACCTTTTGATATCTCTCAATTGTACTGAAGAATTACCTGTTTAAGACATTACAGTTTTGTTGTATTGGGATTTTTTTTTGTTTGGTTGTTTGATTGGTTTGGTTTGGTTTTTGTTTGTTTATTTGTTTGTTTGTTTTGGCTTTTGTTATTTATTGACTGATGATAATGTTGAATTACTCTCAAATTTGAAGTATCTATGCCATTGTTGATCCACCAGAACCTGACTATGTGTTTCTATAGTCATCATTCTTTCTTTGTGCTATTCAACTATATGTTACTGAAAATGAATGGCAACCACAGTAATAATTATCACCCAAGTAATCTTGTTAAAAGTGTTAACTGGGTAAAAAATGAAATTTCAGCCTATGTTTAATTTCTATAATATATTTTAGAACTTCAATATGATGTAACATGGTAGTTGGCAATGCAGAATCACTGTTATATGTTTGATGTGGGAGTACATTTGAAACTCCATGAATGTGATGAAATGAAAATATTTACATGCACCACCGCTACAAATTTGCATATCATTTTTGGGGATGTTATAAACTTTCCAAAGTCCACTCATGACTCCTATGTCAAAAATAGAATTTTTGGCAAAATAAATAAATGTTCAAATGCACATAGAATGATTAAAAGTAAAAGAAATACCACAAATTTAGATTGGCTCAACACTATAGAAATCTAGTACAAATAACTGATTTCCATATTTACAGTTCCTAAATGTATGATACACAGATCATATTTCAAGACATTGGTTGTATTTAAAATCTAATTTAGAATGACATCTCATCTAGGCTAACATTGGTCAATAAACTATAATTTGAATTACTATATGAGTCACATGTGTAATTTTGAAGTTTCAAGTAACCACATTAATAAACAAAATTCAATAAGTATAATAATACAGCAAAGTAATCTACATGAAAACATTGTTTGAAATTGTTGCAGTAAAATTTTGAATACTGGTTTGTATTTTATTTTCACAGCACACCTAAATTTCAGGCTAGCCACAGGATTATTCATGAAAATTTAATTTTGTAGTAATATAAATATTTGCCAGTAGTTGCATGGTTAAGAAAATGTATGTGTGTATTCTGAGAAGTTGGCCATATCATTAGAATGTTTGTCACACAAACATGAGGATCTGAGTTCAGATGCTCATCAGACACACACAAAAAAACTGGGTTCAGCAATACATGCCTTCAATCCCAGAGTTTGGAAGGTGGAGACATCTAGAACCTTATAGCTAACTAGTCATACAACCTACTAAACCAAGTGAGATCCAGGTTCAATAAAATACTCAGTCTTCATAAATAACATGAAATGCAACTCAGACAGACACTTGATGTTGATCACATATGTGTACACATACATGCACATAACCATCAATGTGCATATGCACATTCAAGGGAATACCTACCTACAAAAATTTCATATATATATATACATACATACATACATACATACATGCATACATACATACATACATATGTATCCAAATAAAATCAATATCTATAAAGAGAAAGAATTCAAGAATTATCAAACTTTAAGAAACAATTTCATCATCAGGGAAAAGATGGATAAAACCGAAAGGTTTTTTATTATAATGTTTATTTATTACATCAAGTTACATCTCCATCATAGTGCCCTCTTTCCACCTCTCCCAGTTCCACCCTCCCACCCTCTCCTACCTCTCCCACACATCCCACTCCTGTGATGTGGAGTGTCCCTACAAATCATCCCCTCTCAGTTTAACAGTCATATGAGGGCTAAGAGCTTCCTCTTGCACTGGAGGCCTACATTGTAACACACCTAGGGCAAATTGTCCCATTAATACGTAACAAAATCTATGTTCCTGTTCCTTTTGGTGTGGTGGTTGTAGTATAGTTATGCTGTACTATATGGCTAAAATCCAATTATAAGTGAGTAGATGTCATGTGCATCTTTCTGGGTCTGGGTTAGCTCACTCAGGATGAGCTTTTCTAGTCCCATCCATTTGGCTGCGAATTGCATGATTTCCTTGTTTGTGATAGCTGAGTATTATTCCATTGTGTAAATGTAGCACATTTTTTAAATCCATTCTCCAAAAATTCCACCAGAGAACTCCTACAACTGATAAATACCTTCAGCAAGGCGGCTGGATACAAAATTAATTTTTAAAAATCAGAAGCCCTTCTTTATACAAAAAATAAATGTGGTGAGAAAGAAATTAGGGAAACAATACCCTTCACAAGAGCCACAAACAATATAAAGTACCTGGGTAGAACTCTAACCAAGCAAGTGACAGACCTGTATGACAAGAACTTCAAGTCCTTGAAGAAAGAAATTGAAGAGGACATCAGAAGATGGAAAGATCTCCCATGCTCATGGCTAGGTAGGATATAATTTAAGTTTTCTTTTAAATGAACAATAAATCTGACACAGAATGCCTCAACACTGAGTATTGTGGTAACTTGTTTATTCATCAATTTATTTATTTATTACTTTATGTATATGATTATTTGCCTACATGTATGTACTTGCACTACATGCACATCTGGTGTTGGGAGAGGTCAGAAAACTGTGTTAGATTTCTTATAACTAGAGTTATGAATGATTGTGAACCACAATGTGGATTCTGGGAATGACTTCCATATCCTATGCAAGAGCTCTGAACTGCTAAGCTAACTCTCCACTCTTACATTAGCTTGCTTGTATGTACAGTCTATAACAGCAAATTCATAGAATGTGAACAATTAGAGTTCTTCTGGAGTTGGAACTTTAGAGGAAATTAGGATTTATTAATATAGGGTTCAAAGTTTCTATTATACAAAATAAGTTCTGGATATATAACATTCAATATAGGCCTTATGATTAAGCTTAGTATATTATATGCTATAAAAACTGTTACAAATTAGGTCTTATGTTAACTATTTTTGGTACAAAAGCATAGAGAAAAACACACAAAGAAAAGGAAAAGAAAATGGCAGATACTGTGATAGGACATTTATGTACAGACCGTGAGTAAATTTGTAGCATAGATTGTTGTACCACTTTTATGGGCTTATAGTTTTCTACAACACAGAATATCTCCTGCTTTGCACATATAAATCATACCAAAATAAATTAAAATAATTATATACTAAACGTCCTGTCATGAGTACTTGTGGAATACCTATAACATGGTGCTTTTTTCATGATAACAGAAAATATTTTGTAGTTATTCTGTATTGTATTATCAGTAAGGAATTGCAGTCCAAAGAAAAGAAAGGACAGAAGTGAGTCTATATGACATACAACTAATGAGAAAAAATATATTATAGAAGATGTGAAAAACTAATGGAAAGACATAAATTCCCCAATGTCCAATAATCACAAAATTAAAACATAACCTTTGGCCTATAATGTAGCTTCACAATCTAACCAATCTATTGCTTTAATGCACGTGCCTCCTTTCCCACCTCTTTTCATTCCACCTTCCTTGAAATACATTTATACACACATTTCCTATTTTTCTATTCTTTTATGGTTAGTTTGTACAGTTTTGAGGAGGTGTATTAGTATAATTCATCATATCCTAAATGTCAAACATTTGACATTGTTTGCCTCTGGCACAAATATAATGTTTTGTTCTATCACTGTCTTTACTTCCAACAAATAGGTAAAGGAAAGATGAAATTCTTGAAGTGAGACTAGCAGGAAAAAAGTACCAAAGTTACTACCAAAGTTATCACAGCAGAAAAAATTGCAAATATTTTCATTGTTGATGTTGTTATTATTCTATGTATGTATGTATGTATGTATGTATGTATGTATGTATGCATGTATGTATGTATATATGTATATATGTATGCATGCATTTAATTTTTTTTGAGACAGTTCTCTGTTTGTATTGCTGGCTATCTTGAATTCACTCTGTAGATCAGACTGACCTCTCACTCAGAGATTCACCTTGCTCTCCCTCCTGAGTGTTGGGATTCAAGGTGTGTCACCACACCCAGTGATGTTATACTATTTTTAAATAGGAACAAAAACAGTGTCTTTCAGTGTTGATCAGTAGGTCACTTTGTAAGCTTGACAGAATATTTCTGCATGTCTAGAAATCTCCTTTTACACAAATATTAATTTGCAACTAAAACAGTGATTTAGAATCATGTTTACTGTAGCAGCAGTATTTCTACTTTTGGTCATCTTGACTTTCCAAGTCTTGTCTAACTGGAAATCAATATTCTAAAGACAGAAAGTAAAGACCAATTTACACCTTTAAATTAACTGTGTAAGTCAAATTTTAGCACTTGTCTGAAACCAATCAGGCAGCAATCACTTTAAACTGTTGTGAATGTATGCAACAGTAAAAGGGTTTTAATTAATGCAGTATTATGAACAAACTCTTGAATATTAAGTTAAAGATAGTAAAAAACCCCGTTAAACAAATATTTTTAATAATGCTTGAAAAGATTCACTTATCCATTGAATTTTACCTACTGTTCATTGTCTAGATACACAGCTAGTGGAGATGTAAATATATTTCAGAAAATGTTACCTTTCATTTCACTGCCATTAATTGGAGAAAACTAAATACTTGTTCAAACTTTTTTACCTTTATCGAAATTAGTATTCTGTATATTTGCACAGTAAACACAGCTCCCAAGAAAAAAAATCAATATTTTAAAATAAACACAAGTTAAAATCACATCTCCACATTTATATTTTATGTTTCTATTGCTTGTTTTCTAAATTATGTCCTTTTTATTTAATAATTCCTTGTGTATCTTACCAAAGCCTTACATGTTTACAGTTATAATTTAATGTTCAGTTTCTATACTATAATTCACTTAATCAACTATTTTGACATGCATGTGTGTTTCAAATATTTGCTTACTATAGATAATGCTGTAGAACACATCTCCTTATGGAGTAAAATAAGTTATCCAAAATTTATGGTTCATTTATTTTGCCAAACTTCTTTAGAGGTAATACTATTTTATACTGCAACAGTATAATAATAAATCACATGATTGCCTGCCTGGAATTTACTTATTATTTCTCAGCCTTAATGGACATAAAGTAGCATTTCAATATTATTTCCAATGTCAATACTTCTTAGTGAGTCTTGACATTTTCCCTGTTTTCTGATTTGGTTTTTTGTTTGTTTGTTTTGTTTGCTTTTTCATTTTTTCTTATTTTACTGACTGCTCATTCCTCTTATGTATTCTTTATTCTTCATGTTCATATGAGATAAAATCTTCTACCACTATTGATGTTAATTTTTTTGAAATAATATTTAAATGCCATTTTGTGCTGATTAAGGTTGAGAAATAGCAAGAAATAACAAGTCATTTCAAGGCAGGCATACCTGTGATTTTTTAGTATACTCTTGCAGCATAAACTAGTCTTACATGGAAAGCAGTTTAGCAATAAATATGAAGAGACATCATAAAATTTGACATACGTAATAGCAGCTAATATTTTTCTTTCCCATTTCATTTATTGTTCTATTGAATAGTTCTTTTTAGATTCCTTATAATTGAATACCTCAGTCTTACTTTTTAATCTTTTCTCAAGGCTTCAAATTATAAAATGTTTTCATCTATCTCAATTTCTCATATTTACCATATTCTAATTTTTCTAGATTTTATCACATTATTTTACAACCTCCAAATTATCTTGAGTTTACTTGATAGATAAAATATTATCTATATTTTATAGCAAAGTATAATAAATTAAAATAGTTTTGGAAATGAAAAAATTCTCTCAAAGGTACTACATAATTAATTATCCAAGCCTCATTTGTTAATTCTTTGTTCAAATGAAGCTATTTTAAGGTGTTTTGGTTACATATGTCCTTTACGACCACATGATGCTTTTTCAATTATAATATATTTTTCTTAGTCCAGCATCCTTTAAAGTATAGTTCTTCCTTTCCCTACTTTCCTCTTTATAAAATCACATGTATGTGTGTTTAGTTTCCAGAGTTTTACTCTATTATAGAACACATTTTGTTAGAATTTTACTGACATTTCATTATGGAAAATTAGCAAGTAAGAGGTTTTAAGATGATTCTTTTTGCTATATTTCACTGGCCCAAGCTATTAGACAGTAAGACTTTATTAGATACTTGTGTTAAAATATTTTCAATACTTCTTGAAAGTATATTTCACTACCCAGGATACTAATAAAAGTAATAAAAATGTCATTTAAATCTTACAGTACTTTCAGAAGGTTTTGAACAGAAAGAAACATCCAGGAACAAATTATTGATATTACCAAATTACTCCATCGTTTTTGAATTCCTAGATTCCTATGTATGATTATGTAAACAGCATACCATGTGTTGTGAAAATAAGCATTTAGTATCATTTCAGAAACTGTCATTTTTTATTCATAATAATGGTATTTTCTTCCTATTTTTCAGTAAGCAAATATCTATGACTTGTGTGGAATAAAGGAGGTAGCAAGCTTATCACTATTTTCTGGGAAAAAAAGCCTTACCCTTTATCATGATGAGGAAATTCCATGTATCTAAGGTATAGCTGTTTTTATTGGAAAATATTAAATTGCTATACGATAAATCTAACCTCAATTGTTTACTGTTTTTATTTAAACAAATATGAGAAAATTTCCCTTGCTAGTAATAATGACTATGATTAATGTTATGCTTACAGTATACATGTTTTGCATATATTGCAAAATTGCAATTTAAAATAAACATAGCTAGGTATTTTATTAGTTTCCTAGAACTGATTCAATGAATTACTTCAAATATTGTGACTTAAAACAAAAGATTTCATCATCTTAGAATTTTGGAAGCTAAAATTTCCAAACCAAAGTGATGGCAGGACTAATTGCTCTCAGATGCCTGTAAAAGACCATAGATCCTTGATCTAACCAAACGCCTACCTTTGTGTTTCTTGGCTAGCATTTTCTCCTCCATGCTCTACTCAAGTCTCTGCATCTGTCTTTACATTATTTCTTCACCTTATATGTTTCTCTAGGGATGGATAGATGGCACAAAAGTTAAGAGGAGGTACAGTTCTTGCAGAGGACCTTAGTTTGGTTTCCTTTTTATGTCTATTCATTACTTCAAGTTACATCTCCATCACAGTCCCCTCTTTCTACCACACCCAGTCCCACCCTCCCACCACTCTCTCACCCCTCTCCCTCCTATACTACTCCTCCGGAGTGGGGTGTGCCTACATTTCAGCCCCCCCCTCCACCACCACGTTCAGCAGTCATATGAGGGCTAAGAGCTTCCTCATGCACTGGGGGCCTACTGTACATGGTAGCTCCACTAGGGCAAAGTGCCCCACAAACAGGAAACAAAGGCTATGTTCCTGTTCCTTTCAGTGTGTTGGTTGTAGGATAGTTATCCTATACTATATGGATAAAATCCAATGATAAGTGAATAGATGCCATGTGCATCTTTCTGAGTCTGTGTTAGCTCACTCAGGATGAGCTTCTCTAGTTCCATCCATTTGGCTGAAAATTGCATGATTTCCTGGTTTCTGAAAGTTGAGTAGTATTCCATTGTACAAATGTACCACAGTTTATTTTTATCCATTCCTTGGTTGAGGGACATCTGGGTTGTTTCTAGTTTCTAGCTATTACAAATAAGGCTGATATGAACATAGATAAGGAGATGTCCTTGTGGTTTGGTGAGGAATAATTTGGATGTATACCCAGAAGTGGTATGGCTAGGTCTTGAGGTAGAGCTATTCCAAGTTTTCTAAGATATCGTTAGACTGATTTCCAAAGTGGTTGTACAAGTTTGCACTCCAACCAGAAATGAAGAACTGTTCTCCTTTCTCCACAACCTCGCCAGCATGTGCTGTCATTTGAGTTTTTGATCTTAGCCATTCTGACAGGTGTGAGATGGAATCTCAGAGTCATCTTGAGTTCTATTTCTCTGATGATTAAGGATGTTGAGCATTTCTTCATGTGTCTCTTGGACATTTGGGATTCCTCCTTTGTGAATTATCCGTTTAGCTCTGTTCTCCATTTTTTATTAGATTAATTGTTTTCTTGGCTTTTAGTTTACTGAGTTCTTTATAAATTATGGATATGAGCCTGGTAAAGATCTTTTCCCAATTTGTAAGTTGCCATTTTGTTTGAATGACAGTGTCCATTGCCTTACAGAAGCTTTTCAGTTTCATGAGACCCCATTTATTGATTGTTAGCCTTAGATCCTGAGCTATTAGTGTTCTATTCAGGAAGTTGTCACCTGTGTCAATGAGTTTAAGGCTTTTCCCCACTTTATCTCTATTGGATTTTGTATGTTGGGCTTTATGTTAAGGTCCTTGATCCACTTGGACTTAAGTTTTGTAAAGGAGATCAAGGGGATAAAAATTGGAAAGGAAGAAGTCAAATTATCCCTATTTGCAGATGATATGATAGTATACATGTGACCACAAAAATTCCACTAGAGAACTAATACAACTGGTAAACACCTTCAGCATGGTGGCTGGGTACAAAATTAACTCAAAAAAATCAGAAGCCCTTCTTTATACAAATGATAAATGGGATGAGAAAGAAATTAGGGAAACAACACCCTTCACAATAGCCACAAACAATATGAAATACCTGGGTGTAACTCTAACCAAGCAAGTGAAATACCTGTAGAACAAGAACTTCACGTTCTTGAAGAAAGAAGTTGAAGAGGACATCAGAAGATGGAAAGATCTCCCATGCTCATTGATAGGTAGGATCAACATAATAAAAATGGCCATCCTGCCAAAAGCAATATACAGATTCAATGCAATTCCGATCAAAATACCAACACAATTATTTACAGACCTGGAAAAACAATTTTCAACTTCATATGTAATAACAAAAAAACCTATAATAGGTAAAGCAATCCTGTACAATAAAAAAATCTGGAGGTATCACCATCCCAGATTTCAAGCTATACTATTGAACAAAAGTAATAAAAACAGTATGGTACTGGTATAGAAACAGATCACTTGATCAATGGAATCGAATTGAAGACCCAGAAATGAACCCACACACCTATGGTCACTTAATTTTTGACAAAGAAGCCAAAACTGTACAATGGAAAAAAGACAGCATCTTCAACAAATGGTGCTGGTCTAACTGGATGTCTACATGTAAAAGAATGCAAATAGATGTAGTTTGGTTTCTTAGCATCAACACTGGACAACTCATAACTGCCTATAACTCTAGCTCTATGGAGATCAATGCCTCTAGCCTAGGTAGGCACCTGCATCTGTGCACATAACCCACAGAGAAATACACATAATTTTAAAAGATGATAAATATTTTTAAAAGAACTATGGTTTTGAAATAGTCTTTCTGGAAAAGATAGACATAAAATAAAAGATTGCTTAAAATATATAGAACTCTGCTATTTTTATATGTGTTGTTTTTATGTTTATTTCATTTTGATTTGGGCTTAATTTTCTAGTTTTTAAAATCTGTTTGAGATAAATAATGGATGAATCATTTTCACTTGTTTGTATATATTAATATAGTTTGTCTTATGTTTGTTAACTTTTCACTTATAATTGATATATTAAATATGTCAAAATACCTTAAGGCATATAACCTAACCTAAATCATAAAAATAACATAGTCCGTGTTAGTGCAATTTCTGCTCTTAAAGTAACTTCTCTGAGGTTTTGTTACTTATAAAGTCAGGGACAAATTTAACTCAATACTTTTGGTAGCTTAAAATTCAAAATCAAACGTATACATCTCTAATCTTGTGAGAGTTTCAGGATAGGTGGAGTAGCAGTGGTGGTAGCACTTACAAAAAGATTACATGCTGAGTAATGAATACAGAGGCTTTCATGAGTAAATTTCCCTCCATTTGTAACAATTTCCTTTCTCTAGAAGTAAGTGGAGTTTTAGGCTTTCTTTATTCCCTTTTTAGTGTTGGCTACAATGACACAATCTTTTTTGAGCTGTACCAAATTAAGGTTCCACTGCAAGTTAACATGAGAGCCGTTTGAAGTTTCATGATGAAAATATAATGGAAAGAGGATTTGTTGACCCATTAATGCCATCTAGATTACTTTGATCTGAATTTATACCTGAGATATGATTCTTTCCTCAATTGTTGCCTACATAGTCCATCATTTAGCTTTTCAAAGGATTTAAGTTTACTTAAGTGTGCTTGGATGAGTTTTAGATTACCATGACCATAACTTTATTATTTCAAAGAGGATACAACTCATCAGGTAGAATTTTATTTGAGACTTATATAATGCATATCTTCACATTGTAAAAATATTTGATCATTTATTTTTGCTGTGGTTATGTTTTCAAATATTGTATTTTTGTTTAATTTTATTAAAATTTTATTCAATGTTTTGAGCATATTGTTTAACCTCCTCCAACTCCTTCCAGATCCTCCCCAGTCTGTACCCACCCAAACTTCATGTTATCTCTCAAAAAAAAAATCTAAAAAGCAATAAGGAATATTAAAATAACCAAACCAGTACAAACCAAACACTAAGACAAAAATAACAAAATAAAAATATTTGGAGTATGTTTTATGTTTATTTTTGTGTATAAGGCTTGCCCTGGAGTGTGGTTGGTATACCCAGTGACAAAACATTGGAGAAAACTGACTCTTCCTTTCCCAGAAAGTATCAGTTTCAAATACTTTCTTCTTTAAGGGTAAGATTTTGTATTCACTTCCCCCCTCAGTGCTGGGATTTTGTCTGGTTTGAACCTCTGCAGATCTTGTGTATGCTGTCACAGTCTGTGCACTCATTTATGTATCAGCTCTGTTGTGTCTGGTAGATGCTGTTTCCTTGTAGTTATCTATCACCTCTGACTCTTACAATCTTTCTGCCCCCTTTTCTTCAGAAGAGAGAGATTTGATAAGCACACCCCATTTAAAGGTGAGTCCTCCAAAATCTCACTTTCTGTGCATTGTCCAGTTGTGGATCTCAGTGTTAATTTCCATCTACTGAAATAACTTGCTCTAATGAAGCCTGAATGATTGACTGATCTGAGACCCAGGCAAAAGTCATTTATTTGTAGTACTCAGTTCATGTATTTTATACTGTTCAAAGAATAATTCAATTAAAAGTAAAAATAAGTAATACTCTAAAAATAAAATAAGCCAACATAAACAAATTTAACTTCATGTCAAACCAATAAAATAAACATACAGAAAAATGATTCTTTCAAGTGACATTTGAACAGAATACAGAGACAGGATTGTTTGCTAGAATAAGGTAACTAAAAAAAGAAAAGAAAACTCAGCATCTACTTAATAATTTCACTTTTAGTGGCAATATTAACTCTGCAATTCTGAATCTGTTTATACGCTATCAAATAAACTATGTATATATAGTTTATGGATTATTTTTTATTAATAACCAAAGAAAATGAGCATAAATATATAAACATCTTGAGAAAATTTATTTTATATTTAATTTAAGTAAGCATACAAATGAAATATTTTTATTTTTCTTGTTGTTCTTGCTAATATATTTCCAAGCTACTCTGTTGAAGGTCTACTAAAATCAATGGCAAAAATCCATACATCTGATAAGGGATTAATATAAAAAATACAGAGGGAGGGCTGGAGTGATGGCTCAGAGGTTAAGAGCACTGGCTGTTCTTCCAAAGGTCCTGAGTTCAATTCCCAGCAACCACATGGTGGCTTACAACCATCTACATTGAGATCTTGTGCCCGGGCATTTATGTGGAGCAAATACTGTATACATAATAAATTAATAAATAAATGTTTAAAAAATACAGAGGGAACTCAAGCAATTATACAAAAAGAAAACACAACATGGGTTTTGAAAATGAAAACAAGATCTGAGTAAACATTACTCAGAAAGAGTTTGCCAAAGGGTATATAAAAAATCTCAATACCTCTAAACATCAGGAACATGTAATTCAATACCACAATGTGCTATTACTTCAAACATGTCAGAGTGTCTATTTTATAAAAGGAAAAAGATAATATGTGGTTAAAAATATGGAGCAGAGGGAACACCACCATACTGTTATAGAATTGTAAATTAATACAAGTAAGTGACAGATGATGTTCAAACTATATAATGCTTCTTAGACAGTGAGTCATGTAGGTTTTTGACATATGAAGTGAGATTAATAGAGTAAATGATAATATAATGTACATTTCAGAAACCACTGAGAATAAAGTTTAAATTTTCTCTCAAAAATAATTCACTTGTGAAATGGTTGATCTATTAAGCACTTGATCTGATTCCTAACATATATTCATAATTCATAAGATCACTTTATGTCCTATATGCATATATAACTATATTAACTTACAATGTGAGTAGAAAATGTGAAAATAAGCAGATATAACCAGCAATAACAATTCATTCTTCAACATAGTATTCTAAATTTGATCATCCACTAAAGCCAATCAATAATATGCAATTAACAAGCATGGACATTTTAAACACAACTTATAATGATTATAATTTGATAAAGAAATAAAAACGTCAGAGTTTCAGCATCAAACTAAAATCACCACTTAAATATATTATTTAATTTGTTTTCCATATTAAATACTCTTTCCTAGAATATTTTCCTTGCATTAACTTTGAAAATATTTCTTTTTTAATGTTAATTTATTACTTCATGTTACATCTCCATCATAGTGCCCTCCTTCTACTCCTCCAAGTTCCACCTTCCCACTCTCTCCTCCCTCTCCCACCCATCCCACTCCTCTGATGTGGAGTGTCCTTACATATCAGCCCTTCTCAGTTCAATGGTCATATGAGAGCTAAGAGCTTCCTCTTGCACTGGGGGCCTACATGGTAGCACCCCTAGGGGAAATTGTCCCATTAATAGGCAAGAAAGTCTATTTTCCTGATCCTTTTGGTGTGTTGGTTGTAAGATAGTTATCTTGTACTAAATGGCTAAAATCCAATTATAAGTGAGTAGATGCCATGTGCATCTTTCTGAGTCTGGGTTGTTAGCTCACTCAGGATGAGCTTCTCTAGTTCCATCCATTTGGCTGAAAATTGCATGATTTCCTTGTTTCTGATAGCTGGGTAGTATTCCATTGTGTAAATGTACTACAATTTTTTAATATTTTTGTTTCCAGTTTCTAGCTATTACAAATAAGGCTGGTATGAACATAGATGAGGATATGTCCTTGTGGTTTGATGAGGAATCATTTTGGGTGGATACCCAGAAGTGGTATGTCTGGGTCTTCAGGTAGGGCTATTCCAAGTTTTCTAAGGTATTGCCACACTGATTTCCATGGTGGTTATACAAATTTGCACTCCCACCAACAATAGAGAAGCGTTCCCCTTTCTCCACACCCTAGCCAGCATGTGCTGTCATTTGAGCTTTTGATCTTAGCCATTCTGACAGGTGTGAGATGGAATCTCAGAGTCGTCTTGAGTTGCATTTCTCTGATGATTAAGGATGTTGAGCATTTCTTCAAATGTCTCACTGCCATTAGAGATTATTCTTTTGTGAATTCTTGGGTTACCTCTGTTTTCCATTTTTTGATTGGATTATTTGGTTTCTTTGTGTTTATTTTCTTGAGTTCTTTATAAATTATGGATATTAGCCCTCTGTGGGGTTGGTAAAGATCTTTTCCCAATCTGTAGGTTGCTGTTTTGTTCAAATGACAGTGTCCTTTTCCTTAAAGAAGCTTGTCGATTTCATGAGGTTCCATTTATTGACTGTTGGTCTTAGAGCCTGAGCTATTGGTGTTCCGTTCAGGAAGTTGTCACCTGTGCCAATGAGTTCGAGGGTTTTCCCCACTTTCTCTTCTAATAGATTAAGTGTGTCGGGCTTTATGTTAAGGTCTTTGATTCACTTGGACTTAATTTTTGTGCAAGGTGATATGTATGGATCTAATTTCATTCTTTTACATGTTGACATCCACTTAGACCAGCACCATTTGTTGAAGATGCTGTCCTTTTTCCATTGTTCGGTTTTGCCTTCTTTGTCAAAAATTAAGTGACCATAGGTGTGTGGGTTCATTTCTGGGTCTTCAATTCGATTCCAATGAGGCACTGGTCTGTTTCTATACATTCCTTAATCCTTAGCTCTATCCTGGAGACAGTTCAATCCACCATTATTTTATACAACATTTATTGAAGTGCACTTTTGGTGTGAGTTCTATATTTCCTCATTATCTTGAAAATACGTGTTTATTTAATGTTAAATTATATCTCAAAGATAAGACTTATAATTTATTTAATGTTTGTTGTAGTTCTGAGTAATAATATTGTGTGTGTTTTATCCCCAAATTACATCCTGAGCATACTAATGATTATATTACAAAATCCATTGATTTCTGATTGCACAGTTGTGCTTGTATGAATGTGAATATATGTGTTCATAGTAGATAATATTACAATTTATTTTTCTCACACATTTTGCCATTTTATGCTGTTTATTACCAGTGAATATAACTTGTATCTAATCAAATCTCTTCTTTATATAATTTACAAACACATCAATTATCTCTTCCTTGATCAGTTAAAATAGTTTAAACTGCATTATTAATTCTTCAAATATTTAACCCTGGGGGAGAGTTTAATATAGCTACTAACTTATTCTTATAAGTACTTAAATTTGTATATTGTATTCTGATAACATAATTGATTATTTAACTTATTATTTTATAACAGTTCTATTGATATACAGTTATATAGCATTGCTCATCATTTTAAAGTGCAAAACTGGTTAATTGTTTATCCACTCTTGCTGTCATTATCTCAATTTACAACTTTTCTTCATTCAAATTTGCAAAAATTCACTCACTTGCAGGATCCTCCCTGCAATTACCAATTTGTTCTCTGTGGCTTCATCTCCATCTGTTTATCATCTATATTTTCATTTGCTTTGACTGGATTTTTCTACTTATACTAGAGTTTTCAAAGTTCACCTCTGCTGTAGCAGGAACACATTTTGCCAAGGAATGGACAATTTTAGTTTCATCTTCAACAATTAATGAACTTCTGTGCAGTTTTTAATTTGGAGCTGATATGAATAAGATACAAATATATCCACATAATTTTCTGTTAGCTTGATTTCGAAAACCTTGGCAATATCCCTATCAATGAAATTACAGAAAGGAATAGTATATTGTTGTTGTTTTGAGGAATCACTATATTGGTTTCTTGAATGGGAGCGCTTAGATAATCTGACTACCAAACCATGAAGTTTTTAGTTTCTCCTTATTATTGACAACTTGCTTTATTTTCACTCTTTATAAACAATGTAGGTTATGTACCTCTTTATTACAGTTTCAATTTTAATTTCTTTCATGATTAATGCTAAACATTTTTTCATGTTTATTGACCCTTTTTGTGTGTTTGTGCCTATATTAATTAAATAAATCATTCAAAAAGTTCCTTTATTTTTTTAAAAGGACTACTTCCTCTTGTTACATAATTTTAAGCTACATTTATGTTGTTTTGTCTTTTAGTCGAATTTCTATGCCTGGGAACATATTTGATTCTACATTTATATATTTTTCTTGTGCTTTTTCTTTGGCTATTTTTCTTCTGCTTGTTTTGTCCTATTCTGGTCTATTTCTTTTTATTGTATCTTATTATTATCATGTTTTAGATGGTTGTTTATAATCTAATGATAGAGAAGAGAATAGGAATTGATTTGGTGAGTGGTGAAATGTGAAAACAATCTATTTTCAATAAGAAATGTATTTACATTTAATATATGTCCTTTGTCAGTATATGTGCTGGTTAGTTTATGTCAACTTGCTAAAATTTAGTGGCACCTTGGAAGAAAGAACCTCAAACGAGGAAAGTGTCTATATCAAACTGGTCTTTGGGCATATATATGGGACAATATCTTGATTAATGATGATAAGGCCAAGTTCACTGTGAGTGGTATCATCTCTAATCAGGTGAACCTTGGCTAAATAAAAAGAGTAACAGAGCAGGTCATAGGAAGCAATTCAGTAAAGAGCTATATCCTATGATTCTGGTCTTTGTTCTTGTTTGAGTTCATATCTTGACTTCCCTCAATGATGGACTAGGATCCTGTCCTATAAGGCAAATAAATCCTTTTCTGTCAAAGTTACTATTCGCTAGTGTTTTATTACAGAAACAGATAACTAGTTTAGAACTGTATATAATGTCAAATTTTGTGTTTTGTTCTGTGTGTTTCACTTGTTTCTTCTTCAAAGTTTAAGTGACTTTAAAGTTATCTATATTTTCTTTTGTTATTTATGTATTTAATAATATTTGAAAGAAGTCATTGACTCCTTTCCATGTACTAAGCAGACCAAGATATGCTTAAATTCAAAGATCAGGTGAAATTGGGCATATTTAGGGTAGATATGCAATGGCAAGCAAGATTTGTCCATTGGTGCAGTAGTGGTATGGATGTTATAAGAATAACCAAGCACTTTCTGACTGCATATGAGGCTTGCTCCATGAGGTGGAACTCACACCTGTAATCACTAATGGGGCCACAACCTCTGAATACGTATGTTATCGGCCCTATGGGAAAAGTGAATGTTACTCTTCTACTAAATGAGTTTGGGATTAAAATTATATTGACTTATTGATGCACCCACAGGTAAGAGCATCTCAACCCTCATCAGAGTTTTTCCTTTCAGTAGATAATAAGTAACACAGACCCTAAAATGGTCAATGTGCACAAAACACTGTGAAGTACTCAGTCCTAAATGTGACATTCATATCATACTTTTCTCAGGACATAGAGATATAAATGTAAAAGATGACAGAAAGATTATAAGAGATACTAATGGTAAATAATATCAAGGAAACAAAACAATGTTTTCTAGATATAGCAGGGCAGTTACCTATATAAACCCACAATAATTATGTCAGCATGTAAATAAATCTGTGCAAGCTCAAGCCAGACATAACCTTGGAATGGAGAAGGAGGAATGTCTACATTAAATCTAACCACTAGCTGAGTAGCCATTTATATTTGATATCTGGTGGGAGAGGGAAAGTTGATTTTCTTTAATGATGTGACCCATGCTAGATCAACTTTATACAAAAGCAAGCCCCACTTCCAAAAATAGCTGGACAATATATACTGGGCTCAATGAGGGTAAAGGGGGGGGGGGGGAGGAAAACTAAAAGTTGGGTGAGTAGAGAGGATAGAACAGTCAGAGTGATTGTGGGGGAAGTTGTAGGCAGATGAATAGTTGCAAAATACTCTGCATAAATTCATGAGGAATTAATAAAATTTTGTTCATACGAAGTAGGGAAAAGGGTGGACAAATGGTTCTGTGTATAAGAACAATATATGTTTCCAAGTACCTACATTGTGGCTCACTACTGTAGGGGTTAGATAAATTAGATTTAGAAAATATATAGGGGTTTCTGATACAGTCTCTTAATTCGGGACATGAAGAGCATTATCCACATGAAGTCAGGAAAGACTTAATAGACTGAAAAACAAGGTTGAAGTCAGGAAAAACAGGAAACTCTCAACAGACTGAAAAACAAGGTTGAAGTCAGGAAAACAGGAAAGACTTAATGGACTTGAAGAAACAAAGTATCTGGCCTGACATTGTTTTCAGCTGCTAAGTGGGCGGAGCCCAAATTAAGCTGAAACAGAGTTCCTCCTATTTAAGGACAGTGCATGGAGCCCAGAAGGAGAAGAGGCCCCTGATGCTAGACAGCTCCAAGAGTCCTGCTGAAAAAAGGGCTGGCCATTGATGGCCAGCTCTCTTCCTGAAGCAGAAAGAAGCCAGTGAGCAAAGAAAGCCTGAGCAAGACACCAAAAGGCCAAGGACTGGACCCTGTGGCTCAGCTTTTGCCTGGAGGGGTTTGACCTGTCCGATCAGTGGCCTAAGGGAAACTGTGCCTGGCTTTAAGGACTGAGGCAGAGCAGCTGAGTTCCTGATTCAAAACAAGTAAGTTGGCCTGCAGACGGCTGGGGTCTCCCACAGAGAAGAAAGCATGAAGCCTTATTTAAGGTGAGACTGCAATAACCAACTTACCCTGACGAACCTGCATCTGAGAGATCCAGAAAAAGGACTGCTAAGTGTGTTAAAGAATCTACAACAAAGACTGTGTTCCTGACGACTGAGGACCTGCCCCAGAGACTGTATCATTCTAAAAGGTTATGAAAGTAGTTGTTATAATTATCAATAGGTTTAGTGGATAGGTTAAAGGGGTTGTAGGAATTTATAGGATTAATAGTTAAGAAATTGTTGGTGTTTGTTATAAGTGAATTTAGTAATAAATAAATAAGTGTTAAATAATAATTTAAAAGTTCGGTTACACACTACCATCTATAACTTCAGTTCCAGGGGATCAGAACCCTTTTTATAACCTCTTCAGACTATAAAAGCTCACCTGGAGCACATATATTTAAGCAATATATTCATAGATATAAATGTTTAGAAAGTCATTGGCCTAGTCAAGGCCACAGAAATGTATTTATGTAGAAGGATTTATATCATAACTACATTACCTTAGCTGATACATGAAAATGGGATGTATTGCCATTTGTTTATCCTTTTTTAGGTTACCTAAGCAATGTTTTAAAACTTTTAATTAATAAGTACTACATTTATTATAGTAAATTTGCTATTTGAAAAAATTTATTTTTATGCATGTGTTTGTGTACCTGTGTGTATGCCACATGTTTACTTGTGCCATCAGAGGACAGAAAAGGTCTTGGATGCCCTAAGCTAGTGTTCCAGATTGTTATGAAGCATCCAATGTTGGTGCTAGAAATCAGACTCAAAACGTTGGGAAGAGCAGCAAGTGCTGTTAACCACTAAGTCACATCTATATCCAAAATTTACTATTTTTTGATGCTTTGTAAGACGAAGTTAGTTTTATTTTTAAATTGATTTTAAAATCAATTCTTTAAGAAATCAGTATGTATTTTGATCATACTCACTTCCCTTCCCACAATGTTTCTCATTTATTCTTGTGTTTTTCTACCCACCCTATCCTCAAACAATTACAAAAACATATTTATTAGGGGAAGATATACCATGTACATGATCACAGCATATGGCTATAAGAAAATATTCATTTTATAGTTTGAATATGTCCTCTCAAATTCATGTGTTGAAATTTAATAATGTGACACCAGTAAGAGGCAGAAAATTAAGGTTATTACTAACTTCTGAAGGCAAATTCCTTATAAGAAGACCTTAGAGAAGGGCTTGAGGTTTCTGTCTGGTAGCATAGATCACTAATACAAGCTACTCAGGAAGAAGAGAAGTGAAGATTTCAAATTCAAAGCAAGCCAAGTTCAGATTAACTGCCTTAGGGAGACTCCAATTGTAGAAGAAATACATATGTACACAAACACACACACACACAGATGAAGTTACAGCTCAATCAACACGAGGGCAATTGTCTAACATCCTTAGGGCCTAAATTCAATCTCCAGTACTTAAAAAAAATGAAACTAAAAAATAAATGAAAGAAGGGAGGGAGGCAAGTAAGGGATGAAAGGAAGGGAATGAAGGAGGGAGGGAGGGAGGGAGGGAGGGAGGAAGGATGGAAGGAAGGAAGGAAAAGAAGGAGGTAAAGGAGGAAGAAAAGACAGAGAGGGAGGGAAAAAGGAAGGGAAAAATAAAATCAAATTTTCAAGGGGATTGAGATAGTGGAATCACTCTCTTCTGTTGTTATATACTAAAGATACACCATCCATTCACCTTTATTCTTTCCAACAAGTAAGGATGTCTAAGTGGATTCTATTATGAAGAGCAGCCTTTGTCCAGACATCAAAGTTTTAGGTGCTATCATCCATCTTAACACATTAACTCATAAGAGTAAGGATATGAAATACTTTCCGTTATAATTTGTCAAATGTCAAATATTATGTTATAGCTGAACAAATATACTAAAACATTTATTTTTCCAATCTAAATGATTATATTTACCTTTCCTTCTTAATTGCCTGAAACAAAATTTGTTATATCATATATAAATGTCTGGCAAGAGAACATATCCTCCCCATATTATTCAACAAGTATATCCATGCTTATTTGATGTTAGAGTTGGAAAACTTATCCTTTCCCACCTTTACCATGCTCTTATGAGCAACTGTCATAGGGAAATGTCCATATCTCTTATAAAAATAACTGATGATTGATAATCTAATAGGCTACACAAAAGAATGCATGTTTGTTAGTGTTTCCTGGAATTTTCAGGCACAGGTGTTAGTACAAGGAAAACACACAGATATTTCTACATGCTGTAGGTAAGGGAAGGATGAAGTAATGCACAAAATAAATTAATTTGGAGATGAAATTTAAATGTTTTTCCAATCCAATAGTTTAGTATCATGTTCTATCAGCTATTTGTTTCAGATGGAACTTATGTACTAGTGCATTTATTTTTAGAGTTTAATTTTCTTCAGGCTGTTTCCTCAGTTCCAATGACTTAACATTCACAATTCATGCTTAGTACAGCTACAAATGACTCTTCCCAGTAGCATTCTGTGCCAAAGAATTTTACAGGTCAAACATATCTGTTGCAAAGAGTCATTCACTTTACTCCTTTCAAATTAATTACCTTTAAGTCCTTTCCATTGTGTCTTGCATTACAGCCATATGTGCAAGCTGCAGAGTAGCTGAGGCTATTGATATTCAATAAGTCCATAATTACTAAGGGCTGCCAATCAAGTTCTCTTTCAGTTTTAAAGAATAGTTGTCATTCAATTTCTGTTTTTTTTCCTCTCAGAATCAAGAAAATTAAAATACATTAATTACCATCTGTGGACATAGAGCTGTAATATGTGCTTTGGTGGACATCTTTAAATATAGAACTTCTTAGCACATAAATTTAATGATAATGATACATTTTTGTTATTCATGCTTAACTACTTTTAAAAGTTTATTTTCCATTCTTTGACATGTGTTACTTGTATGTAATGAATTTTAATCCTTCTTGGGTCCTTTATAACTTTATCGCACCATCCTTCCTCCTACTTAAATCTTCTTTGCAAGTCCCTTTTCCACTTTTAGTTTGTTTGTTTTTTTCATGCGTGGCTCACTGAGTTTAAACTTAGTGCCTGCATGAGCATGAATAAGAGGCTATTTGCTAGAGCTATAAAGACAAATTGTCACTAGATTCATCACTGATTGCAGGCTCATACCTTTTTACAGCAACCATTAACTCTCAGTCCCCCTTGGGGAGATTTGGAGCATCATGAATCTTTGCATTTCCATGATGGAACATTCAGGCACCAATTCTGTGCAGGTGAAACATAGCTGCAGCGAGTTCATGAGTATTTCATTCAGGTGATGTCCAGAGGACACTATTCTGCAGCATTCTTCACCAACCTCTAACTTTTACAAACACTGATATGCAACTTTAGCACGTTGAGAATTTTTGTATCTATAATCATCACAGAAAAGACCTAAAAGTTTGCGTGTGTGTGTGTGTGTGTGTGTGTGTGTGTGTGTGTGTGTGTGTGTGTGT